>OY987291.1:9401514-9615011 GCA_963920785.1 Sphagnum contortum | reverse complement strand
CATCTCTGCTTCTTCATCTCGTAATCATTGCTTTCATACGATCCGCTGATAATGAGTCCCCCACAGCTCCCTCCCAGCTTCTGCTTTTGGTTTCCTTTCTTTTAACATCGGGAGCGGCTTGTGGTCATGGCAGTCATATCATCGATCAATCTAACTTGTTACATTACTACATATCGATTCTTTCGCATTGATCATCAGCACAACAAAAGTGCCTTTTTTTCCCCCCTTTTTTTCGGTCTTCTTTTTTCTTCCCTTTCACATTGATTCTTTGAAACTGGATTCAATTCATTCTTTTGATTCTTTTTTCTACAGCCTCGACGAAAATGTCGCGGCTGTCGGAGTTGATCCAAAGAGATTCAGTTTCCAACTACGGTACACAAAAGTGCTGCATCAGCTGCGTCAACGACCTCATTACTGTGATCCAGAGTTGCTCTCACATTCACCCATGTTTCGAATACAAATAATCTTTACAATGCAGTGCAGCTTAGAAGTCTTCCTCCACGTTGTGGATGCGATCTGATCTACTGCACCGATCACCTGCATTTTCAACGATCATCTCATCATGCGTCGTCACTAGAATATATGTCGACGGCAATATATCAATCATTACATCGGATCAATCTTCAAAAAAAATACAAGTAAGTCTCATGCAGCTAGCTCCTTTCATGACACCCGAATTACCAAAAAACAAATCAGTCTTCTGCAAAAGCTTCTTCCATGTTTATAGAAAAAGCTCGACTGAATCTCGAGGTTTGAAAGTTCTCGAGATCTAGTCAATCTTCTTCTTAGTACTTTTATGGATTTTCACAGATACAAAAATCTCCCAACTAAGTAATTACCCCGATCTCTTTCTCTTTTCTCTTCTGATCTTTTCTCTCCTATTCTGACCTTCCAATTACAATGTACATATTGTCTGATTTCATATTATCTTCCGGCCAGGCTTCTAGTGTTAATAATCATGGAATTGCTGATCATATGGGGATGTGGGTATCTGTTCTGTTTCATCTTAGATTCAAGGAGACAACTTTGGCGAAGATTTCTCGAAGAAGATAATTCAGCTGAAGATTCCGAGCCTCATTCTTTTCTTTTCCTTTTCAAATTTTATTTTTTATTTTTGCTAGACTTGGGCGATGAGTCCAACTTTGGGTTCTTAACTTGGGAGAGCGACACAGAATTTTTTTGCAACAAAGGAAATTGAAAGAGCCGACGACGATGGCCACGACGACGACGATCAAGCATGCACGGGAGTGCACGTCCCGACGTCGGCGCTCATGGGACGTAATTGTCCTGTGATTATGTCATGTAATGCCTCGTCACATCGCGTAATGTCCCTTGGGAGGACAGTTACAGCTCGTAATGTGACAACTTCCCCCACCCCACCCCCCAAGTAGAGGGAGTGAAAGTCGCCACATTACAAGCCGTCACTTTCCACGCAGTGAACATTACGCGTTGGAATGTAATAAAAAAAACCCTTATTCTTTTGTGAATTTTCACATAATTGCCAGGAGCACCGAGATTGAATATATTATTCTTGTTTTCCTTTTGGCCTTTTGATGTAAGCTATACATAAATTTTGACTTTAGGCCTCATACTTTTTATTTTGAGTTATTTTTTGGCTAATGAAGTCATTGAAGACATGGCTCTTTCTTTCTTTTGATGGTAATCGCTCACCAAAATCTATGTCTCTTTTAGTCCTGAGGGGTGATGGCTCATTGCCCATGGTGCTCGATTGGCACCACAAAGGTCCCAAGTTCAAACTTAAGTGAACATCCTATTGTGTCCTTTGCCACTTGGCTTGACTTGGGGGTTATTGTTGTGGGTATTGTCAACAACTTATTAGTTGGATTTATTGTTGCATATATTTATTTATTTATTTATTTACACACACATATATATGCCTTTTAGCTAGTCTCCAAAGAGATTAGTACCAAACATTGTGAATTTGGAAAGGTCAGTACAAGGTTTGGTAGGTAGGTGTGAGGGAGGGGTAAAAAGGGCCAGAGTGAACCCACACCCACCAGTGCACCATCCGCTGGATGCCTGTTATGACTCAATTTTGGATGAACTTCAACTCAGTTAATCCATGGTTTCACCTTGGTAACCCCATTGTGTAAGAAGCAATTCTTACAAATATGAAGATAAGTAGGAAAATAGCTTATTACAATAAACCCCTTTTATAATCAGGTCCATTTTAGTCACATTCTTGTTTGTGCCACACATTTTTTTTAATAATCATCCATTTTTAGTAAGAATCACCATTTTTTAGAACCACTATCACATTCATTATAAGCACAAAATATTTGCAAAGCTTTTGTGTGACTATAATGAGGAAAATTTAGGGCAAATATAAAGTTCCTTTTGACAAGGTTAATGTTACTTTGTGTTTAAGTTGTGCAAACTAACAACAAGTTAAAGAGAAAACAAAACAAATTTTTAATTTACACAAACAAAAGATATGTGAACTTGTCAAGAAAATAAAAAATCTTAATTTAAAAAATCTAGTTGACAAGATACACAAGCTAATAGTTAAGAAACTCAAACTCAATATAAATCATCACATTAAAACAGGCAAAAATCACAACCTTTTTCAAGTCTAAGAATGAATAATAAAGCTTATAATAACTCATGAAAAAAATTTAAACAATTAACACCTTTATTCTAGCATAAAATGGTTGTTTTGTAAGCTTTTTTTTTACTTATAGTCACAATCTTATAAAGGTTTAAATGAAATGTGACTATACATGTTTAAATCACAATTCGTTAGTGTCCCCAAAAAAAAAGTGGTCATCAAGGGCGTGATTATAAAGGGGTCTACTATACTAGGTAAGAAGAAGATTTATAGATATATAAGGGTTATCTTTGCTACCTACTAACAACCTGAAAAAAAACAATGAAGCTAACCACCATGGTTAGCTAGGGAACCAGAACCCGACAAATAACTGTTTCCTAACCAGTTACCATCCATCCTTCATGGTGGACTGGTGGGTTGCTTGTTCACTCTGGCCGGGTAAGAACTTGAATACATACATAGTAAATTTTTGGAACTTTCGAGCCATTGGATTAATATCAACTTGGTTTGGTAACTTGCTGCTATCTGCAACTCAAAAGAAAATGCTCCTCAATCTTCCAAAAGTTTCAAATGATGAAAAGATGCATGCAAATGTATGATCAAGCTTCCTTGGAGTGTCTTGTGAAGAAGGTGAATCATGGTTGGAGGCATATCAAATTGCAAACATGCGGAAATCAGTCCCTTGGAATCTTGTGTAGAAATTGGAACTTGCATAATTAGCATACACTTTGTAGGCCTTTTGTATACATGTGGTCTACAAAGTGTCACATGAAACATGTCACATGCATATACTACATGAAACTTGTAAATTTGCAAAGCTTTGCACAAATTTCCTGTGTATTTGTCACTTTGTCCTTGACAAATTTGCAGGCCTTTGCACTTGTGGCCTTTTAGTTGTTGCATAAAGATTTGCTCATATAGCTAGGCTATGTGTAAAAATGTAGTTTTTGATGTGAAGGTGCCATGTATCTACAATTGGTGTTGGGCTACAAGAGCTACTATTGATTGGATCATGGGCCACTTCACAACGAATACAAATGTATCGATTTTGCGTTTGTATTTGGTCTTTAATATATATGTCAAGTAAGTCATGTAAGTGTTTATCAAAGATATGTACACTTCAAGTGAAAATGTAAGTATATAATTTCTATTCACATTCATATTAACTTAGAAACAGGAAGGTAAAAAAAAAAATCCAAACAACAAGTCAAGTGAGAGAGATAAAAAAATAAAATGAAGGTAGGTAAAGAGAACTACAACAGTCACACTCACTCCTTAAGTCCCAATCTCCTTCACTACTTTCCCAAGGATATAATGAAATCTCTCCCAAATCGACTCCTAAATTAGTTCTTACTTTAGTGACAATTAATTAGTCAATTTAGGTCTAAATATAAAAGATTATATCACAAGCTTTCAATATCATCAAATTTCAATAAAATATGCGTAATAATTGTAAAACAATATATCTATGCAAAATTCATGGGCTTCAAAGTGTAAAAATGGCATATATATATATAGATGATGTGGTTTTTTTTATTTTTGATGTCTTGATGTGAAATATATTCAACTTATTGTATATAATTGAACATGAATAGTCACGTATATCATCCAAAAAAATGTCTTGCTTGTTTGAATATTTAAAATATTGAAAATGTACAAATATCAATTATGTTAACCATAACAAAAAATTCATGTAATTTTTGTACATTTCATATGAAATCCAAATTTTCACATTCCATTTAAATTACAATATTTCATGAACTTATAAGATTTGTGATGTAACTTGTTGATTACCATTTCCAAAGAACTAGTTAAACTAGTTGGCATCACCATCAATATCAATGAAGATAGTATGTAAACCTATTATTGTTTATTTTGGAAGTTACCAAATTGCCTTATTAATAAAATTAATCCCTAACTAAAAATAAAAATAATCTCCTTTCATAATGGTTGCCAAGAAACATGTTTGATTTGTTACATGTAATAATGACCAACATTTCTAGCAATCATAATTGACAATTGGTGTAAAACATGTTTTGACCATTCCTACATCACAAATTTCCCATCATTGGTAATGAAAATCATGCAAAAATCGTTATTTCATAAGTTTAATGTTTTTTTACAAAGATGTCATGTGTTTAAAAAAACACATAAAAACATTTCATCTTACTTATACATGCATCCTATGTGTTTTAAACATTTGACATTTGTTAGCAAAAAATACAAACCCATGATAAAACTATTTTTGCACAATTTCCATTATCCAATTGTGGGACGGGAAGTTTTTGATGTAAGAAAAATGAATTGGTCATTATCCACAAAAATATGTTACGTGTTTGTCTTCATCGTGTAAACATTACAAAACAACAAATTATTCCACATCAAGAATATTAAACATCTGATTTTTCAATATTAGTTTCAATGTGAAACTTGAAATGTAAAGCTTATAAGAATGATGTTTGCCATAGGACAAGGAACAAGGATAGGCCATGTTGTGGGCACACTTTTCTAGAAAGGATGGATTTCCTTGAAAGTAAAAATTATTTACCTTTCCTTAAAATAACACCTTTTCAAAGCATGCCATTCCAAAATTCTAGTATTCATAGATAATTCTAATCTTATTGTTGAAATTATTAAAAACATACAATTGAAACATGTTGAATACCACATAAACATGGCAAGGTATGGAGTTATTTTGAACAACACATGTCATAAATGCTAGTGCATATTTTGAATTGCCTAGTGCATGTTTAGAGGTGTTGGTAAGCATTGCTAAAACAAATGACTTGTAGATTTTGTACTATAGGTTGGAGCTTAGACCCTTCACCTAAATGTATGGGAGACATGTTTCCACATTCAAAACATGATTTCCACAACATTTGATGTACATTCCTTTCAATATATGTAATGGGTTTAGTTTTTCAAACAAGCACACATCTAAGTTTCTATATGTATCAATCTACATTTTTTTCAAAAAAGGAGGTATTGATTTACCATGTAATGCAAAGATATTTCTATGTGGATTTCTTGCATAGAATGTCATGAGACTATGAACTTATGTATTAAAGCTAACTCAAAACAAACATTTAGTAGCTTGTTGCACAATTTGTTTTACAATATTTGGGTGTTTTCTTATTAGACAATTAGGATTATTAAAAGTATCATACCTTGAAAAGCCCTTCAAATCACAATCAATGGCCTAGTCATGTTGTTAAATATTAGTGTATCATGTTAGGAATGCACTAAAAAATTATGCACAATGTGAACAATATTTGACCAATTCTAGTATGTATTTTAATTTAGTCAAGTAACACCATCTTCACCCTTTGGACCTAGAATGAAACTTTTCAAAACATGTGCCAAGCTTTATATATGATCCATAATTTCAATTTAAAAAGGACTATCAATCTTGTAAGAATAGTTAATAGTTTCACAAATATTTGTATTAGTTCAAGCACGTTCCTTCAACATTGAGGCCTTCAATTTTTAATTGAATGTTTCAATGTTAAAGGAATTTGTTAAATATTGAACTAGTGGTGCAATTACCAATAATGCACATGAAACTATGTGAGCATGCCAAATAAACATTCAATCCATGACCTTCTGAAACATGCCTACATCTTATACAAACACTTGAACATAAACATGAAGTTCATCATTGGGAACATTGTAAACAATATTGTTGAAACATGTTTTCCAAGATTAGTTTCATGATCTTGAAACATGTTTTCTAACAATCTTCAACATAAAGGATCATGTGTAATTAAAAACATGCGTTCAAACTTGTTTTTTGCTTCATAAACTAAGAAAATGTATCCAAAGACTTATATGGTGCCCCCCCAAGTTCTTTAATAAACTCAATTACAAGTTCAAAAGTGAAAAACATCAGAAAGATAAGGAGTTGGGTACATTCCTTAGCTCGCAACACTTTGAGGGTAAAGGGGCGTGTTGGAGAGCTTTAGGATGGGGACTAAGACAAATGACAAGCGAATCAATTATTCAAACAAACTTGCACAAACCAAACAACAAGTCGGTTAGTACGTAGTTTGAGCACTTTTGGTGCACAAACCAATCACGAGAAAATACACATTCATAAGACTCACCACGGCCTAGACTTGGGGGAAACCGCCACCTTCCCCCTTATAATATTCTTTGTGCCTAACCATGGGGCTTACACCCAAATGTCATTTTTCCTTAGGACTCCCAAGTTGAAAGTCCTAAAATTCCCAAAATTGGGACCCCCCACCACCTTCCCCCCTAAAGTATTATCTGTGCTTAGCCATGGGGCTTGCACCCAAATGTCATTTTGTCCTAAGACTCCCAAGTTGAGAGTCCCGAAATTCCCAAAATTAGGACCCCCACGACTTTGGAAACCCATAATTTCTTGTGTAAATGTTTGATTGAAGTAAGGTCTAAAGCAAAGTTATAACCCTTGTCAAGAGCTTTCCAATGATATATTGCACACCATGTACATAGAAGTAAATCAGGGCGATTCTCAACTTTTAATGGTCAAGAGTCAAATTGGCAATTTGACTCATGGCCCTTTTTTGGCCATAACTTATGTTTTAAATACCCAAGTGGGTCATGCGAGCCCAATTTTAACATTGATTTTCCAAAAACTTTTCAATGATATAAAGAACTTTTTAATTCAATGAGTTTGACCTTTGTAATTGCCTTTTAAAGATTCAAGAACCCACTTGGGAATGTGTGGGATCATTCCCTCACACTCTCCTACATTCGCGGGAGCATGAAATGTGACTCTTGAGCTTCACTCTTGACTTGCACCTTTACAAGCCTTTGTTTTGATCGTGAACCCAAGGCTAGGGTTGTGACCCCTAAATCCAAAGACTTATAGGTTTTGAAAACATGCCCCAAACCTTGTGGTGATAGATGTTTAATTCAAAATATAACTAGACACTTGCAACAAAAGTTGTAACATTCCATGTGTCAAAACTGATTTCTAACATGATTTTGGAACATGATTAAAAATCAAAAAATCGAAAAATATGTAAATCAATATGTGAACTCAAAATATCACATGAAACATGGGAACTAAGTTTTATCATCAATGAATGAAACCATTCATCATTAATGTTGTTTAGTTTGTATATATGTTTTGACCTTGATCAATGGTATGCCCATGTTGCTAAATATTAGTGTATTGTGCTAGTAAGTGCACAAGGTGAACAATGAACTAGTCTCGTTTTAATATGTAACAAATAATCAAAGAACAATAAATTCAAATTTTGGAATCAATGTGAAACCTATTGGAACATCTACCCAAGCTCCAAACATGAACCATAATTTCAATGAAAGGTAATATTGTCAATGTTGTAAGAAGAGTTTGTAGTTTCACAAAAGGAAAGCAAATTTGGACCTAGGGGTTGATTGCTCAACATGTAGTAACTAAACATTTCCAATAGTTCAAACATGTTCTTTCAACATTGAGAACTTTGAACCAAAGGTATCAATGCTGAAGGAACGAACTTGAACTAGCGGTGCAATAATGCAAAAAAGAACCATCATGTGAACTTGCCAAAAGAAACATTTAGACCACCTTCTAAAGCCTATAATTTTCATATTTATAAATACCTAGAGACAAGAAGGAAACATGAAACATCATTTGCACAATCTAATTGAAACATGTTTCCAAGATTGTTCATGATCCCAAACATGTCTTGAAACATGCTTTCTAATTAACAATAAATTGAACATAAATTATCACATGCAATAAAAGACATGTGTTAAAATCTAGTTTTTTAAATTATCATACCATTGAAAAATGTGTGGTGACTTATATGTTTCAAACACATGCTCGAAACATTGTGGCAATATATGTTTTGAAAGATAATTAGAAATTTGTGCCAATAGCTATGGCATTGATGTGTTGAAACAAAGACTGAACATGATAGATCATAACATGAGTGAAGATCATTAGTCAAATATTTGTTCGACATATATATACCTTGACATGTGAGCTCAATGTATCACAAGAAACATGGGCATTACAAGGTTCTACCACCATGTACATAATGAAGGCATCCATCCTTAATGTGGTCGTGTTTGCATATTGTCTTGACACTAGAAGTATGAACTCATAATACATGGTAGGTTGACATGCAAAATGGGATTATATATGTCAACATGTCTACAAAGAAAAACATTGCTGAAAGACAATCCTTTTCATTTTGTATTTCTCAAACATGAAGTTTTCACAAACATAATTGAAATTAAAATATTTTCTTGAAAGATGACAAATGCATCTAGCAAACAAGATTTGAGACCAACTATGAACTTAGCTATTGAAGAATGCAAACAATCTGTGTTGGTGAAGAATAGAAAGTTAGATTTTTTTGTTTTTTTTCTAGCTCACCCCTTTTGTGGTGGGCATTGTTCTAGATGATGAAAACTACATTTCCTAATTCAATTGTTCAAGTATTATAATAACAAGTCATTGGATCTAAGCAATGGATGGAAGCCCCAAACAAGTGTTACATTTCAAGAACAATGGTTGCCCGAAACATGAGGAAGTTAAAGGCTAACTCTTTCAAGCAACAAATTAAACCACATATGTCAAGAGTAGGCTACAAAAAGCAAAGAACTAAAGCAAACGACTGGCTATGAAGAAACTCAAAGAGCCCATACAAAAATTTATGAAACAAACTTCAAGAAGCTGTCTAGGAGAAAAGGGGATGGTGAGCCCATTAAAACATTAAACTTGGGTTGGAGATTCCCCCTATAACTTTCCCCCAAGTGGTGCAATAGTGATAGAGAGAACATTAACAAGAGAAACCTTGGGAACTCAATTGCCAATATGAAAGATGTGGCAAGCACAGCCAAATTGCCAAATAGAAGCCCTAACCCTAACTGTGCAAGAAATGGCTGCTGGTTAGTAGGCTCTCATTCGCATGAGGAAGGTCAGTAGGGCACTAGAGGATTCCAGGCTGGGCATCTCAACTGTCAGGCTCACATTGAAGATCTACACGTGAAATAATGTTGGGGCTGCCTGCTTGAACTTAGTGGTTGATTGAATGAGATGGATCATGTATGATTATGTTTGCTGCAACCTTCAATCTATAAAATGCTGTTGAAATTGTTGCTGAGTTTCCCCAACTCTGCAATTCTGTGAGAAGCGCTGCAATTCCTGCGTGCAGTCTTATCAACTGCAAACTCTAACACAGCAACTTGAGACTCATTTCATTACCATTCAGCCAATAAACTTAAAACAAGTGTGCTACAACTAAGATGACAACTGAGGATGCCTGTTGAAGTACCCCGCATGTAATCAGGGAGTAGATTCATGTAATCATTTCAGATTAGATTTAATTGGCCCCCACTCAGTATGTATTTAGTTGCCATCCTCACCCCTCAATGACAACATTTCACGAAGAATTTGCATCCACACCTCTCTCTCTTTCTCACACACTTCAGCAACTCCAATTTCAAAGCAAGAGACAACCCTCAACAACAAAAATCCTCCATCGACACAAAAGTTCCATTTCCATGTCCATCAGACAAATCAACAAATTGGGACATGTATACACACAATTACAACTTCTATTCTCTCATTTTTCAGCCTGCTATCAAAACCTTCTAAAGCAAGCAAAAAGATTCATACACAAATCTAACATTACCCCATCCTCTGTTTCCCTCATCCTGGGCTCCCCCCTTCACATTCTATTTACAGCTTTCTCTCCAGCTGATGGAGCACCTCACTATTGTATTCACTTCATCACGAGTGTCCAGTATTTCTGGCTTGCATGCAAGGCTGCCTCCTCAAAGAAGACAAGAAGTATTTGGGAGAAGGTAGAAAGGATAGACTACAATATGAAGTCAAAACACATTCCAAAGAGATATTGAAAAGAGCACCTTACAAATACATCTGTGTATGCAAAGACCTTGCACTCTTTCTAAAAACTTTGTAGAGGTTGATGAGCTCCATAGTCATGCAAACATGGAGACATCAGAACTTAATAGTTTGTGCAAAGTCTAAGCTAATCACCCCAAATCGCTAGATGCAATTATACATGTGCCCATGAGTGCTCCAATTATAGCATTTTACATGTTCAAATTTGGTTAGAGATAGGTAAAGATATGATGAGTTAATCAGCAAGTGCACACACTGCATACTTACAGGGGCTTTATCATGGGTGCACACACTGCATACATACATGGGCTTTATCATGGGGAAGCTTGAGGTACGCAACAAGATGATTGTGTTACAACTGATGTACTCATTAGCTCCCTGTCTCTGGGTAGCGTATATACACTTTTGATCTTGAAAATCGTCTGATGGAGTCTTCAATGTCTCTGAGTTGGTAGTCTGCCTCTGCCTTCATTCGTATCTGACTTGGTGTTTCCATAATCAATGGCATGTTTCTCAACCTTTCTTCCCACTTCAACCGACCTGCAAACGAGTGGTGTCAAGGCTTATCATCTTCATCATAACATGAAAACAACAGAGATGGGAGTCTTCATCACACTTCCCAATTTCAGCACAAATTTTTGCACTGATGGTTTTCTACGCTCTTAATAACCCATGAAGGCAAAGACAATTGTCTTCACCTCACACTAAACCTTTTAGACATTTTAAGGGTGGGTCAGAAGATAGATCAGAACATAACAGCAGGTATATGCTTTCCATCAGGCAGGGATTCAGGCAGAGAATGTGTCCCCCATGAGTGACTTAATAGGACACTTAGCTTTGGGTTGATTAAAAAAGGATACTGTCTTCAAGGGTCTTCAGAACATCTAATCTCTCTTCATCTTTCATAAGGACAAGTCCTGGTGGCAAATGCTTGGTCTGCTCTGCTTGCAACCTAGAATATCACAAGCATTTTTTCAATAATCCATTTTCTTCCAGAAACACTTCAGTAAATTCTGTCATCATCTCACATAGAACATCCATCTGAAGATTAAACATTTCAGGGAAAACTAGCATAAAATTCTATCTTGAAAAGTGGCACAGAGAAATATTCAGCCCAGGATAACATTGTAAATTGAAGTAATGAACTGATTTCAATTCAATGAGGACCAGTTCAAATTTCTCTTGGTTATGGTGACAAAACAGACAAATACATCACATGAAACAAGTGGGCTGCACTATATGGAGAAGCAAGTAAACTCACCTCCTTTCAGCATCCATTGCAAGCTCCAGCTTTCTCTTCAGCAAACTGCCATCAGACATTTATCATTGAAAAGGGGAAGACTGTTGAACCAAATTGTCAGCCCCAACAAAAACACACTTGTATAATGAAATCTAGTAACTAAAAGCACAGTTCTTAACCCCACCCAATTCCCAGCAAAGAAGAACAACTTCTACAAACAACTCAGATTGCATTGAAAATACAACCTTCCTCATAGAGGTTTAAAGACTACCGAAGATGTCCAGACTGTTCTTAGTTCACAACACACCCAAGTGATCTGCACACTGACTTTAAGCTAATAAATTTTATATCTCTATATTTTTTGCCCCCTGTTCTACAATCTCACAGCCTGTAAAATTATGCACACATATCTGGGCAGTAAAAGGTTGGATTGGTCAATAGAAAAACTAGCATCTTTCAGATGCGAAATTTGACTGACCCTGAAAATCAACAATCATACTTGCTCCTCTCTTTGTATGCATTTTTTTATTATATCTTACTCCTTTAAAGCATCAAAGCCCCCAAAACAGCAAATAGACCCACATAACTAGGCACAGCATTTGAGCAAGCGTGGAAACCCCGTACTAAGCTGGTACTTTGCCAAAGTTCTCCTTTTGCCTGTAGGAAGGACACTCCATCTTTGTTTTGCGCCGGTTTGCAACACATGCTGCATCCAATGCATTCTTTGTGACATAATTTATGCTGTCCTTGCTCTTAGGTTTTGATTGGATGCTCTCACCATTCTCACTGGGGGCCTGGACATTCTGTTTCAAACAAAACCTCATCAAGTACACAAAAGGTGCACACTAAGGAAGACATAAAAACTTCAGAGAGTCAAACCACAAATGACATAGGATCTGGCTGGCTTAAGTGCCATCTTTAATCTTGTCTCGCACATTGCTCTAGAAAGGAACCCATGTTTAATCAAACCCAGGATCTGATCTACATCCCCCAGTAAGCAGTTGATTTGTCAACATTCCACAGCACTCTCAAACCAACTGGACCAACAAAGAAGCAGCCATGAGATCAAGGTGAGTGGTAGAGTAGTAAAGTTAAACCTCCACAGACATTTGCTCAAACTCAATGGCCTTACCTCACAGGCCTTCACTTTCCGCTCCCTACACCGAAAGGGTGATCTGATCTTCTGATCTTGGAACAGAACATGATCCATAGGATCAGGTTTATTCTGGATAGCCTGCAAATTCAGAGCACACCCACAGTTTCTGATGTACTGAAATGAGAATTTTTCACCTCATTGCCCACATGTGCATTTGTCAGTATTTCCTTTCTTCTTTCAAAATGTTTTGATCCACTCCGAGTTAGAAAACATATTTGTCTCCATTAGCTTCAACTGCCAACATTCAAAAGAGTTAGTATAAACTATTCAATGCAATGTTTGAAAGCATGGATGTGAAGGCAGGTGGGTTTGTTTTAAAACTGATCAGATACCTGCTTCTCTGCATGATTCCTTGCACTCAACTCGGCAATTTTAGCTCGATTGTCTTTGCGATGATCACGTGGAGTTATTCCTTGCCTCTGCATCTCATCTCTGTTGCACAATTGATTTTACACAGGAAAATATATTGTTCCCAATATTGAAAGATTCTGTAAGACACAATGTTGCCTCTGCAGTAAATTAAATAACACCATTGCAAGCAGGAAAACCATCTATTAACACAACCCAAAATCACAAGCAATTGCAGTTCAAAATTACACAACACTTGGGTCTTTCCCAAGACATGTATAAAACATGGAATCCTGGTGAGCTACCATCAATCTCCACATGGAAACCTTCTTTCAGCAATGACTGGCCATCTTTGCTGCTTTAAAAATTCTTGTGTACTCAAAAAGCAACCACCGAACCCTGTTGACCTCTTATGTCCAGATGGGATATTTGAGGGTAAACACCTAGTATATATATACCATAAACTCATGGATGCCCATGTGTGCTATCGCTGGAATGATGACCCATTTTCACCTCTTCCATTTCACAACTTCATATAGATTGACTGATATCCTTGACCACATTTTTATGCTGATCTAAGTACAGATTCATCAGCACTGGTATTGGATTTCAACATAACTACCATCGGTGGCAAGCAGGCAGTTGATCAAAGATGCAGGTTGAAAATGAGAATTCCAAAACCTGATTCCTCTGGGTGGATTGAGCAAGTCAGAAATCTGGTAGCTATCCATGTGGCTCGGCACCATAATCCTTCTGTGCTTCACCCTTGAAGGTTTACCTGTGATCTCATCAAGAACCTGAAGAGAAACCGCAAAAAGACCCACCGATGTTTACATATCTGTCAATAGGCAAGATTCTTTTATTATCAACCAATCAAATGTACAGCCGCCAACAAACTGGACAAAGATGAAGAAGAACTCTTGCCTGTTTGTTGGAGGATCTGAGCGATGTAGAGGTATTATAGGAGCTGCGGGAGGTTGTGGTGTGGGAGCTTTGTGTGGAATTGGTGATGGAGCTTTGTGCAGAGTTTGGGGGCCTTTTGTTGCAAACGAGGATATGACTACCGTTGGCAAGGCGGCGAGTCCTGTCCTTCAGGTCCCCATTGTTTCTAGGTTGCTGCATTACTTCAGTGGCTATGATGTTGTCAGGACTGGCTACCACAGCAGCAGCAGCAGCAGCAACAACCTGTGCTCTGTCATGCGCATTGCCAGTGGAAAGCTTGTGCAGCATTCCTTCCCTCCTGTCCCCACTGCAGCCACTGGTGGTAACAAAACCCTGTGCTCTGTCCTTTGGTGAGCCCAGACTCAACTGCTTTAATTCTTGGACTGGTGCAGCAGCAGCAATCGTGCAATCTCCCATTGCCGCAAAAACATCGGGAGCAAAGGCATCCAAGAGACACACCTTGATGGAAGCCAAAAATGCTCTTCACACACTACCTAGTGGTGTTGTCATCAGAATTAGGGTATACATCAAACCCTAATTCAAGCTCTCAAGGTTGTGGAATCGACGGCAGCTTCAAAAAATTTGCTCTTGGCGTAACCGTCCCAAAATCCAACGGTATCACGGGACATGCACGATTTATTGGCCATGCAGATCAAGGCAACGATATTGTGTTCAGATTCATTATAGAGTATAGTAGCTTAAGGGACTTTGACCCCTAGCTAATAATAATAATAATAGGCCTAATTTTTATATGAGGATTTTCGAAAGATGATATTTTGGCTTGTGTTGAGACTTGAGATTTGTTATTATTGAGTTATGATATCTCAAAGGATTGCGGTTTCTTTTGGACCATGTTTTGGAAGATTATATTTTTGCATGGTGAAAATTTTGAATTTCCATAATTCTTCATTTGCCTTAAGATACTTAATTTTTTAATGTAAATGGCAAGGCCACCGTGTGACACAACCCTTGTTGGCCTTGCCTACCAAGGCAATGATATTGTGTTTAGATTCGTTATAGAGTATAGTATAGCTTAAGGGATTTTGGCCCCTAGGTAATAATAATAATAATAATAATAATAGGTCTATTTTTTATATGAGGTTTTTTTGAAAGATGATATTTTGGCTTGTGTTGAGACTTGAGATTAGTTATTATTGAGTTATGATATCTTGAAGGATTTTGGTTTCTTTCTTTTAGAGGATTTTTTGGAAGATTATATTTTTGCATGGTGAAATATTTGAGTTTTTTTTCATAATTCTTCTTTTGCCTTAAGGTACTTTTTTTTTTAATGTAAATGGCAAGGCCATAGTGTGACACACCCCTTGTTTTATTATTTGTCTATTTATTTAGGGTCTGGCTAATGCAACACACCTCGATGATAGAAAAACACACCTCTTAACTCGATCTGCCTAGGTAGGCAGTACCATGGATTCCCACATCCACGAATCTGCCTTACCTTTTTCCACAACTTGTTGTCAATCATCTGCCACCACAAGGTTAAGATTGGATCTTCAATGTTCACCACCCCTGTTACCACCACCATCGCCACGATGGATCCCAGCACTTCTACAGCTTCGCCTATCGTGCCTTCTTTCTCTCCAATTACACCTTTAGGATCGCCCCAAATGTCATCACATACACAGCAGGCACAGGCGCAGCAAGCACAAGCACAGGCAGAGCCGATACAACAGCAACAACAGGATGACGACTTGTTTGTTCCCGGTATAGGCGAGCCTGACGACCTGCTTGAGCGGATTGAACCCCCTTCAAAGGCTCCAATATGGCCTTCTCTTGCAACAGCTATGGCAGATCTAAACGCTTTCACAGGTCCTAATGGATGGGCACTTACTTCATTTCGCACAGAGAAGAAGAAAGATGAGGTTGTCAAGGTGTTTTTGCACTGTGATCGAGGTGGTACATACAGATCTCGTGTCAATGAGGATTTCAGCCGCCGTGGGACCGCCAGTCGCCAAGTTGGATGCCCATTTGACGCAGTCCTTCGCCACTTCGTTGCTTTTGGTGGTTGGAAGCTGCGTATCCGTAATGCTGATCATAATCATGGTCCAGCACCCCCGATCACGCATCCTTCGCTGCGAAGAGCAGCTATGAAGGAGCATAATGACGAGATCAGAACAGAGGCTCGTACGGGGTTGCAGAGTACGAAAATCATGAGGAGGCTAAGGGAATAGGACCCAAACATACCCATCCTTACCCGTGATATCCTCAACGATCGCCAACATCAACGGATTGAGTTTCTGGCAGGTCGTACGTCGATCCAAGCGCTGCTATATACCCTTCAGGATGACAGGGATTGGGTATATCAGTACCAAACAAACGACACCGACAAAGTGACCGCCTTATTCTTCAGTCACCGCCAATGCCTGGAGCTTCTTTGTTTGAATCCCTTCTTTTTGGTCATGGATTGTACTTACAAGACAAACAAGTACAAAATGCCACTACTTCAGATCATTGGTTCAACAGCTCTAAGATCCATGTTCTTTGTTGCTTTTTGTTTCTTGTCCTTCGAGACTTCAGAGTCATATGGATTCGCCTTGCGTTGCCTCAAATCAATGTACCAGAGCATTGATTTGCAACCAGAGACCATGCTTAAGAGCATAATCACTGACAAAGATGACGCCCTCAGCGTAGCAATCCTCGCTCATCTACCTTTCGTGTACCACTTTCTTTGCATCTGGCATATCAATATGAATGTCATGAAGAAGTGCAAACCTATCTTCCGCCAGCAACTTGACAACGAACTCGAAGACGAGGAAATAGGCGACAATCAATACAAGGCAGGTGTGGATGAGCACTGGAAGGCCTTCTGTAGTTCTGGAACGTTGTGATAGGCGCAAGGACTGAGGATGCTTTTGCCATCACATGGATAGCTCTGCAAGGGGCATATCCAGAGCCTGAATTTGCCGCGGCAATTGCCTATCTTGAGAATGAGTGGCTTCGCCATAAGGAGAAATTTGTCCACGCTTGGACAGATCATCATCTCCACTTTGGCCATAGAGCCACCTCAAAGGCGGAAGGGGCTCATGCTCTGATCAAACGAGAGCTGATGGTGAGTACTAACGACGTTGTCACTGTTGTCAATGCCCTAGTACGCACCTTGAAGGATCAACATGCAGCCAAAAAGGCAGCACTTGAGCTTGCGAAGGTGAATCTACCAATCAAGCTTCTGATCCCGTTGTTCAGAGACGTCGTGGGGAAGGTGGCACCTCAAGCACTGCACCGTATGCTGGATATCCGAGTTAAACAGCTTTCTACAGGTGTTGCTACTGTTCTTCCTCCCTGTACGAATACGATGAAGGACTCTATGGGCTTACCATCGATACGTACCTTTGTGCCAACGCTGGTTCTCTGCAGGTCATTGACTTCCACCTTCAATGGCACCTTCAATCGATTGCCACCCTTCCTCCGCTTGACCCACGCTTACAGATACGAGAACCCGACATTATCCAGCCTCGAAGCAGGCCCACTGGTGCTATCGCACGCTGCGCTTGCACTACTCGTCGTCAACCTTCCGAATTCGAGAATGAAGAGGCAAGCAGCCAACAGACTCGTGTAAATAGATGCAGAGAACTGAAGGAACAGCGCCAGCAGGCAGTTGACGGGGTGGACAGTACACAGGGAAGCGATGCGGGTAGCATTAGTCAGCATGGAGGCCGTGGTCGTGGCCGAGGTGATAATACAGCGATTGATATTGTTGTGGAGGGGATGCCTACAGAAATATAGAGTCGCTAGATTGGCAGATGATTGACAGCAAGTTGTGGAAAAAGGTAAGGCAGATTCGTGGATGTGGGAATCCATGGTACTGCCTACCTAGGCAGATCGAGTTAAGAGGTGTGTTTTTCTATCATCGAGGTGTGTTGCATTAGCCAGACCCTTTATTTATTATCTATAGTTTTATGTTTATTCCCCAATTTTGTCAAGTACAGTAGCCTCTCGCTTAAGTACGCAACTTGAACCTGGATGCTTTGTGCGTACTTAGCCGGTAGGTGCCTACTTTAGACGCTTTGTGCGTACTTAGCCGATAGGTGCGTACTTTAGACTGTGCACTCCCAAAAATTAGCTTGCATTTGTCTCTCATGTCAAAGAACTCGAATGGAAAGCGTCTCAATGAGTCGCAATGCTGCGAGATTATCTCGAAGCTGAGCAAGACGTCTTCTCTCAGTAAGAGAGCCTTAGCAAGAGAATATGGTGTTAGTGAAGGCGCCATCAGAAAGGTTTGGGAGAACCGTGAGGCGATCCTGGCCCGATCTGTTCTTTTAACGGAAGAAGCTAAAGAGAAGACGTTTCGAGCTTTAGTTGGACGATTACCTAACTTAGATTGCCTAACTTAGCCTATTTAGTTATGTTAGTCTAGCCTACTTAAGTACCTTAATCCCTTAAATGTGCACATAGGTTACAAATATAAAGAATTAAACTTGTCATGTCAACAATGATAAATAAAGTCCTTACTAATGGATTGCACCATCAAAAGTGACAAGCCTTATCAAGATTTTTCTTCACATGCTTATTTACATAGGTAAGTAAAAGTTTTAAATAATTTGTAAGTAGGTTGGAGGTAGGTTAGTAGGTAGGTAGAAGAAATAAGAGGTAAATACATAGGTATGTAGGAAGTAAGTAAACTTAAATATAAGGTACATAGACCTAGGTAGACCTAGGCTTAGATAGGTAGGTGAACCTAGGTATAAGTAAACCTAAATAAACCTAAGTAGGTAAGTAAGCAAACTTAAGCTACCTATCTAAGCTAGGTAGTACATAGGTAAGTTAAGCAAGTAAATGGGCCTAAACTACCAACTACCTAACCAAAGTGGTAATTAGATAATTGGGTAGGCTTAAATAGGTAGATAGGCCTAGGTTACTAGCTTATTTAAGTCCAAATTTAAAAGGTAGGTATATAGGTAAGTTGTAAGTAGATTATAGATAGACATAGGCTACTTACCTAGCCAAGGTAGTAGCTAGCTAACTTAGCTTATTAACTAACATAAAATGTCCAATTTGACCAAGCATGTCATTTTTCGTTGAACTTGACTAAAAGTCCCACTTGACTAAGACCCATTAGTCATTTGACCATTGAAGTGGTCAATTTTTTGTTCAATTCGATTGAATTTTCAACTTGATAAACAATCAAATAGGTTGTTTTAATCAAGTTCACTAATCAAAAAATACACATGTTATTAAGGCTTTAAGGCTTTAGTCGAAATGGACATGTTCATTAATCAAGGTGGACAAGCTAGTGAATTTAGATAACTTAAAAATGATGAATCTTGATAATGAATGGTGCACATATTGATCTATTTTTATTATGTGAAATAAGTTCACATATGAACAATTCAATTATTCATTAGAATTACACATTTTTAATTTGTAACAATGTTGTGACAACATTGTAATAGTAAAGGACAAAAGATAATTAGTTTAGATGGGAATTTTTCCATGAAATTTTGCACATATAAAAAGATAACTATGATATAAACAATCTTTTCCATCAAAGGTTCCCATTTATTTTGAAATTATGAAATTTTGATAAAATGATATTAATTTTTTTGTAAGTACATTATGTTAATGATAATGTTGATTGGTATGCTTTTTTTAAAGTTGGAAAATGTTATTTTCCTAAACATTTACTTGGACTAAATGTATATTTTAACATTTTACAAAAATAAAATGATTTTTTTTAATTAATGAAATTGGTGTATTACTATCAAATAAGGTGTTTTAAATAACAGTTCTAAAATTATATGTGTAAATTTACATTAATACAAAATTATGAATTAATTTCATATTCTTAGTTTATTTAACTTGTTTTATTTTTAAAACCTAAACCAATTTTATGTAATTCAACAAGGAATTCAAAATAAGTGAAATTTTATGTGTTAATTATTATTTTTGATATTATATGTATTTCCAATTTTGATTCAAACTATTTACATCATACCATGCATTTATTCCTTAGACTTTGAACATTGCATTGTTTTGCATTATTATCATTGAATTTGAAATAATGTGAAATGTGACAATTATTTCTTACTATTAGCAAGTATGAAAATTACATTATGACATTCTTGTCAAAATCCATGTTTTGTTTTGTGATTTGTTTGCAAATAGTGCAAAGATTATGTGTTGTACAATTTGCATTTTGTATTGTTAGAGGATGGCACAACGCACTTCATTGAAATGAACTTTGACAAGTTTAAATGTTTAATCCCCATAGTTGTTGAACAATTTGCTTATGATGTTTGAAAATGTATAGAGAAAAAATGATAGAGTGTCAACCATGACCCCAAATATGTCATAGATGAGTGATGAAAATTATGAGTTTTTTGGTGCATGAAAAACATCATTTTTGTTGTTGCATGCAAATGGAGGAGAAGAGTTTGACAAAAATGTTATACCATAACTTTTCAAAAATCTAAACATGGAAGTTAATTTTTGGAAACCTTGGAGTCGCACTTGTGTTTTTTTTTGGAGTATGATGTTAGGGGCATGTAGATTTGATCAATTTTCATCTAATGCATTACATTGTTTGCAACAAACAAACTAGTCCTTACAATCCTCATTCTATAAACAACCTATGTCAAAAAGGTTTATCACCTTTTTCAAAACTAATGGCATTATAGCCATGAAAAAACATGTAAAGGTTCAATATTTTAATCTTGTTTAGAAATTTGTTGAAAACATGATCAATATAAAGTTGTGTGCATTCCTCCGATCATCAATCACCTACCAAAAAGAGGCTTATAATTGGACATAGCTCCATATTTGATTATTTTAGTTTTGTAGTTCCATTTAAAAAGGATCATGAACATCAACAAACATTCTTGTGAGATTTGGATGTTTTATAATCAAATCTTGTTTACCATTTTGAATTATTGAAAGTGTTTGCTTACAACATTTGACAGCATGGACGTGTCCATGAATGGTTTTCCCTTCTATGAAAACATTCATAGAAGAATTCCTACTTGATTTGGTGGATTAAAAGACAAAAATATATATGTAATACCTACTTTGTTAGATGTTTGACAATGACATTATTTTATTCTTGGATATTAGTAGGTGCCCATGATATCATTGACCTTGTTATTAATTTTTTTTGTAGATTGGCAACCCAAACAAGTTAAATAGGTTTGTTTGAAGCAACCAAAAGAAGTGGTCAAGCTATGGTCTAATGAAACTTCAAGCTTTGCTTTAAAAATATTGATTAAGAAGGAAAATGTTTGATGAGTCAAAAACATAAAAGGAGTTAAAGGTGTTTTAATGGTTAACATCCTTTTCCAAGGATTTCATTTTACACATGGTGTTAATGTGTAGGTATATTATACAATTTCTTTGCATTTTTCATATAATTTTCCAAGTTAAATATCAATTTTGAAACCAAATATGACCCATGTAGTATATTAAATTTTTTAAAATTCCATATCCAACCCCACATTACAATTAAATGTACAATGTTTCTTTAAACCTCGATAAAAAATTATAAATTATTTTAATCATCAAATGTTTTTGAAAATCAAATTCAATAAGGTGCATTTGAAATGAAATTTTAATTGTTCCACAAATGTGGCCCTTCTTGTGAAGTTTAGTAAAATTCATAATAAATTTGAAAACATTCTGTGCATGTTTGATAAGAAAAAATGATTTTTGAATTTTAAAATGGACATGTTCATATGGTTATTTGGAGTGATTTGAACATAAAATTTAAGACTTTTTGAAACATCATTATTTTCTATGATTTTTTTGTGATTGAAGCATTGCAAGTATAAAAACATCATTCCAAAAAACAATTTAATTTTTTGAATTCTAGTGTTCCCATCATGATTTTTCAATATTTTAAGGCTAATTTTTTTTTTAACATTATGCATTCCATCATGCTTCTTATATCAAAGATGAAGGTCCCATTGATTTGAGAACAATGACCATAATTTTGAAAGCTATTATGAGTTGTGAAAACTTAGGGTTGGAAGGGTGAAAGCCTACTAAAGGGGGCTAACTTGAACATTTTCATGACAAATACCAAAATAATACACCACTAGAATGTGTTGCATATAATTTTGGGTAAATTCACTTTTGGTGCTTGGGTTTTATATTTTGATTTTCAAAAAGTAAGGGGCATTTAATATTATTTATTTTTAAAAATTAAAAGATTAAGTTTTAGGAAGAATGGATATATTAATACTATACACAATAAAAAGAACTCATTTCTTATTTTAAATTGCATTAAATTTTGGTTTAAATTAACAAACCAAAAACCATTTGAAATGGAATTAAAAAAAATGGCCCACCTCTCTTTCAATTTCCTCTATGTACCTATTGCTTAGGTTACCAACTTCTTCCATTGATGCACCCTATGAAAACACTTATTTGTAGCTATTTGCACAAAACATAATAATGTCCAAAGTTTGGTCTACATTAGATTTTTTATCAATTTTGTGTATAAATACTTTGAGCTATTGGGCTTAAACATAGGTATTAGTTATCTTTTCATTTGGATATCTTGTAGCTAGTGTAAAGAAAAGGTTTTTGGACTACTTCAACATCATGATTTGCTTGGAAAAGTTGTTGCTTGCAAGGTGCAAATTTTGATTCCTTCATATATTTACATGATTCAAGCATTTGCTTTTGCTTTGTGAGTTGCAAATTTTGTGATAAAATGTATTTGTGAGGTTATAATTTGCAAGTTCTACGTTTTGACACATGCTTTGTGAATTGGTTGTGCTTTAGTTCTAGACATATAGTGAGGGAACTACAATCCATTTTCCTTCATAGTGATGGACCAAAGTTTATATTTGGCATGAAAATATCAAGAAAAACCTATGCACAATTCTAAAATATGCATATAATTAACATTCAATAATGTCATTAGGTTTGCTTCGATGTGTTCCATCAACTTTGTAGATCATAAGATTGCAAATGCATGATTGTGTAGCTACAACAAGTGAGTAGTGAGTACATGTAATTTCTTGAAAGATTGTTTACAAAGTGTCATGGATTCAATGTTTCATAGATGGGGGATTGGATTTTCATCATATTGCTTTTAGAATGGTCATTTGCAATTGACTCCAACAAATTATTTTTTCTATCCAATGTTGTTTTGTGCATGTCCTTGAAGTGTGTGACTTTCCTACCAATATCTTTGCCCGTTTTTTTCTTTTGTACATGCTTAACCCTTAGGAACTTTGTATTTATCCCATTGTTGTAATGCCAAACATCATTTTTATTGCCGAGGGTTTGATTGTAAGTAATTATTGGTGTAGAGGTTGATTTGGCACAATTGAAGTCTTTTTGGACCCATTTTAAGAAGCATGGATTAATCTTGAATTTTTGCTTAATATTACTTGTCCTCATGGTGTGGTTATGCTTTTGATTTTTTCTTTTTCAAACTAAGCTTTTTCACCATTTGGTTAGTGAAGGCAAAGGGAGGGTCAAGAACCTACTGCTTAGAGCCAATAAATGAATGCCATGTCAGCAAACTTTTTTTCTTGTGTACTTGAATGGCACTTTATATTTGTGCATATCTATGAATATTGTGAATATTCGAATGAGGAAGGATCTTAGGCCTACTTATAGGTATAAGATCCCTCACACTTTTAAGGAGTAGGTGTAGGAAACATCATCCTTGTATGCCTTGTGATTTATGTATGTTCAAGTTCATGATAACATTGGACACAAGCTTTCCAATGGGTAAAGCCCATGGATGGGCAAGGGACATTCCCAAAACACTTATGCGGCCGGGCTTTGCCAGTGCCTCATCCTAGGCCCTTTATGTTTGGGAATGCCCTCATCATGGGGGCCTTTTCACCTTTCGATGTTTTTGTTTCAACATAAATACTCACCAAGACTAGTAGTAAGTACTAAGTACCTTGTTAGTTGTATATTGTGAGTTGGACTCACAAATTGTTTTGGCATGGATGGGCAAAAGAAAATTCTAAACATTTGGCATACTCCCATAGTAATTAATTATTGAATGCTAGACCTTGATGCTATGTAAGGTGTAATAATAGATAAACAATAAAGCAAGAAATCTGAATTTAAATTCTTAAAAAGTCTCTTTTAATGCCAAAA
Source organism: Sphagnum contortum (assembly GCA_963920785.1). Taxonomy (NCBI): domain Eukaryota; kingdom Viridiplantae; phylum Streptophyta; class Sphagnopsida; order Sphagnales; family Sphagnaceae; genus Sphagnum; species Sphagnum contortum. Next base: position 9,590,815 of record OY987291.1, on the reverse strand, counting down.
GTTGGCTCTCATTTATTTTTTATGATTCTGAAAGGAAAACTAAATAACTAATAACCCATTACTACTATCATCTGCATATAAATAAATAAATTATATATATATATATAAATATCCACTGTCCAGTAGTACCTTGGCAAGTTGCCAACTTCGACACCAATTAAATTATTTTCAGAAATGTTGAAATTTTCCAAAAAAAACTCCAAAATTCTTTTGTCAAAAGTAAAATAATTTTGTGTGAAGGAAAATAGAAAATGTTTTAGAATATATTTTCCAGAATATATTAATTTTCAACATGGAAATTTCTTCAAAATAATAATTATTCAACATTGAAACATTGATCTTGCCATGGTCATACAACACATACATACGCTCTTGAATTAAAGTATATTGTGTCTGGGGGGTATTTTAAATAAATAAATAAATAAATGAAAAACACCTGGCAAGAGAACAATCAAGAGAAAAAAGAAAGGACCTTTTTGAAGCTGATTAGTGCATGAAAAAGTTTGTGCTCACTTTGCAATAGTGGTGAGTTCTAGGTAGTGTAAATGCCTTGGCACTAGTGCATAATTGGGTGTAATGACCAGGGTGGCTAGTACAAGAGGCATTATGAAATGGAATGTTCCACCATACAGGTCCACCCACAAGGTCATTCCGTGATCGAAACCAATCGTGTAATATGTAGGAGAGTGATAATGTAAAATAGGTTTACAGTTGGATTTCTGTAGTCATGTATGCAAATGAGACAATTGTTTTCTTCGGTGAGAGTTAGATAGTATTCCCAAATTATTTCAGCTAAAAGACTTTGTTATTGGCTAAAAGAGTCTTATTCTTTTGCTTCAAATCAATCCAAATTGGTTCCCAGGAAATTGGACCCTTGTCTAAAGTGGGCCTTAATATGCACTGGATGTTGTTTGTCATTCATCAAGTGCAACCCTCCCATAGCTCTGGGTCAATAATCATAGTATGTGAAAAGCACAACTAGGCCTAGACCATGCTAAACCAAACCTAAATTACAACTAACCAGGCTATGATATTTGCTATTGAGTAAATGGGTCATTGAAATCATGGGAGGTCAAAACTTGAAGGAAGGGCAAGCAATTGGGTTGCCCCCCTTAGTAAAATAAGTGACCAATTCTCACAAAGAGATACCTAGGTGACTAGGTTTGGCAGTAATTCATTTTGAGAAACAAATTTCTGATCTTTTGAGAAATTATTAAAACATATTGATGACCAATTAACAAGGAAAAAAATACATTTATAAATAAAGGGTACATGTCTTAATGATTGTTACTGAAATTCTAAAGGACAATCTATTAAAATATAAACATTAAATTGTCAAACAATGTGCTAGGCTAGTTATGGTAATTGCTATTGGGCAAATTCCATTTCATTGTTCTTGATTGACAAACCGCATGTATGCCATTCGATCATGCATTTCAATATTGAGCTTTCCAGCTAAGTCCCATACATTAGGATGAGTTCATGTGGTATATTTCTTTAGTTTAACTTAACTCATCCTAACTTTACTTTAGGATTGCTACACTTTGGCAACTATTGTCAAAATATGGCAATTTCAGAAGAAAAAAATCCTGGAGATTTAACGACTTTGGCACATTTCTCTTCACAGAAATGCTTTTCTGTGAGTTGCACTGGATTTTGTTTTGGTTACCAAGTGGCAAAAACTTGCCAGAAAAAAGAACACACGGGTGGAGATGCTTCAACTATCCAGATTCCATATTTTAGCTAATCATATAAGCTGCAGTTGAGGTCAGCACAAAAACTACAGTACAAATTATACATAGGTCATTACATAAAAGGCCTTAAAAATCTTCAAACTTTATGAGGTGAGTACAATCAAAGACCTGATTGCCTTGTGTACTAAGCAAGTTCCTTCCTCCGGACATTCTCTTCCACAGTTGCATACAACACCTACAGCTTTATGCAGTCAGTTGTCAGAAACTCTTCCACAAACTTGTACAGCAATCCAGGCTCTCTCCTCAATGATAACAGTAAGGAAGATACCGAGTTTGTTGGAACTCATGAGGATAATGAGCTCGGCCTCTGTATGCTGATTCATAAGCTGGAGTGTAGTAGTTCGACTGCCCCCAGTAAGGGTAGCTGTTATCGTATCTGTATCCAGACTGGTAAGGTGGGCTGAAAGGTGGATTGGCTGGATATGTTCTGTAAGTGGCTGAACTAGTGGAGTGAGGGTCAATGTAATTGACAATATGGGCATTGACACATACTTGCCTGACAAGACTCACAATTGCTTGTGGTGGCAAGTCTGATGACACTGTCACAGTCTGCAATGGGATGTCACAAATGACATTGTAAACCCCTGCACCAGAGAAACCCGTATGAAACTAACCATCTATGATCAGTTCAAGTTAGCATAGACATGCAACAGAACAACATGATTCTGCACCTCCTTATCTATGGACAGTCAAACAGAAATCAATCTCAGACAATTATTGCTTAATAGGTACTCACTCCGGACTATCACCATGGGTAAGCACTTCAATGTAGATGAGGAAAGGGTGAAATGGCCACACAAAAGCTAAAAACATGAACATCAGTCCTCCCCCACCACAACAAATCCTTATATGTCTAATATACCTCCACTTGAAGTGACATCTAGGTCTTAGATGGTAAATTTCAGCTCCACCAAGTGCATTTATGGATTGTGTACAAACTGTCCACATTTCCCCCTCTCAATATAGCAAAAATACCAGGAGTCTAACCCACTAATGATTGGACAGCACAAGGTGGCCCAAAAGCATGAGTGAGTTTTGTGAGCACCTTCAACAGCCAAGGCATCTTTGATTCTTGCAAAATCTTCAAAATATAGCACAGGCACCTTTAGTTGAACATCCTGCAAAAACAATAGGAGAAATTTCCAGAAACTCCACACATGGATGCTTTGGTAAACAGTCAAATTCTTTATGACCATGTGCAAGAGACTCCCAATTCAAAATGATAACCAAAATTCAAATGCTCAAAGTAAACACAATGGTGAAAACCATTTTTTCTTAGTAAGCCCAAAGTATGCAGTGAGGCTGTACTTTGCGTGCTCCTTCCACATGATAGCACTCAAGTGTGTCCACAAACAGAATTTGATGTGACAGAAATCTACTATATTTCATAAGTACTGAGAATTTCTCAATACTTGAGTTTTAGGCAACCTGAAAAGAATTTGGAGATTTCAACCCTTATTCTTGGGAGGTGGATATTTCAGATCCAACAAAAAATCAGCAACCATCAGCCACCATGAAAAAGAGGAAACCTCACCCTAAAGAAAAGAGAAAACTAGAGCACAAAACAAAATTAACAAGCTGTTTGAACAATGGTATTGGTCATATCCATGTTCAAGGACCATTCTCAATAGCAACATGTATGGCATTGACCACCTACCATAGCATCCCAACTGACTTCATCAGTTCCTTGCAATGGAGGCAGCTTGATATCAAGTGTTAACTAACATATGGAGTCTCTGGCACAAGATCATCAGTAACAGGAAAACACAGCCAAAGTGCTGGCTAGCTCAAGGAAAAGAATACCAAAAGACATCAACAAAAGAGACTCATAGAGAAACAGGGAAAAGAAAATACCCCCACAAAACACAGAAAAAGGAAAGTAAACAGAGAGAAAGAAATGACTTTGAGATGAACTTTAGAGGTTCAGAAAGACAATGTTCAACAGAAATCTAGCAATGTTGGCACATCACAACTATGTGGATCAACATCTAGACAATCTTTTTCTTCAAGTTTGATAAGATTTTCAATTTCAGGGAACTAATTTAAGGTTTTTCTACTCCCCAAGTAGCTGTCATCATTGACTGCAAAAGAAAGAAAAAATACAAAAAGAGAGAACCCTAGAGCTCAGAAGGGCTTCAACCTCATCACTTTTCCTTGATCAAAAAGTTGAATCTCATGATCTTCAAGATGGAGCAAAAAACTTCAAAGTTTGGAATTGGACCATTCCTGTTCTCAAAAGTAGATCTCAACATTCTAACTGTTGACATGCAAGTGCAACAGCTCTGAATTTATCGAAAACTTACAGGTTGAAGGAAGGCTCTGGTGTAAGGATCAAAGTCTGATTGACGTCTATAAAACCCTCTGCCAGAGTATTGAGGATGATGATGTCCCCACTGTTGGCGGAGACTATTGGTGACCCACATTGGCTCTGATGTTTCGCCATAGAAAAGCTGTCCATAATCAAGGCCACTTCAATTTGAGTCACAAATTGTCCATGAAGTGATCTCTTTCTTCAGTATCCAAGTCTCAAGGGAATTCAATTTGCATAGTAATATTCTCAGACTGAACAAAAAACTATCTTCAAGAAGTTATAGAAAGGAAACAAGACTGACTGAATCCTCTCTGCTTGGTTCGACTGAAGACAGCTAGATCTGTCCAACTAATATAGGTGAATGGCAGGTCCAGAGGGTATTCTGTTGTTTGGTGACATGGGAACAAGGGTGGTAGCCTGAATTCCCAAGCCCAAAAATAACAGAATACCCAAATATGCCATTCACCTACGTAAAGCCCTTGGTCAGATTTTTAACATGGAAAGAGCAGGTTATATAAACTGAAATCTCCCTCCTGTTCCGGGTATGGAATTCTGATTCTTCTTGGGGAATTATGCTCCTTCATTGATGATTAAGCATCGTCCTCAAGCCTTCATTGAGCATTTTTCAGGCCCTTCATCAAGCAAGCTCTACACCATGTGACACCCTCAGGCCAGGGCTTCCCAAAATAATGGGCCCTCGGCCTCTGACCTTGGGGGTCCATCATTTTGTGAACACCCCAGGCCTCTGCAGGGACCTCACACATTCAAAACTCACCTAATTTGAAATTGTGCAAGAAGGTTATGCTTGGTAAGGTGTGCCTGGTTATCTAAGACAAAGCTTCTACTTGGTAAGGAACCTGCAAATAAAAATGGAAAATTAGGTCGGCTTTTTAATATCCCTTAGAATACAGATCTGAAGACAGAACTAAGGGACAACAGCTACATCTGTCTTCAGATCTGTCCACTAATGGAACTTGTGGAGAACATGTGTCGGCTGCATGCAGATCAAGAAGGGAGATCCGATCAGAAAGTACTCAATAATGCTGCTACAATTGAGAGAGAAAGTTTGCGTACCTCCCTCATGTACCTCGACATCAGCTTACTCTGTTCAAATCCTTTACTACAGATGCTGCTCGAGTGCACGAGCTTAATCACCTTTCACGACTGCTGGCCAGGAGAAGATTTCTAACTGTTCCGTCTCTTGATCAAGGTGTTAAACCACGTCCACAACAATAGATTCCCCTTTATCACAGCCTGCTTGCTTAATGCACGTCACAACGCAGGAAAAAGCAGTCAAAAAAGGAAAAGAAAAAAGAAAAGGCTTGAATCTACTCTGTAAACCCGGCGAAACACTAGTTCATTCCCGATTTTGTAGCAGCTTCAGACAACTTCACGACAACTGGGAGCACGGATTATACTTGTTGTTTCTTTCTAGCATTGAAGAACGTACACAATCCTCCCAAAGGAAAAATAGAGCTGAATATTGACCTTATGCAAAACTCCGTTCAAGTTCATAACCACACCGTCCACAATCGACTTCCCGGCCCTGAGCTTGCCTCGAATTCCGCAGATGTACCTAATGAATTCAGCTAAAACCAAAAGAGAATCTTTATCTCGTCTTTACCGATTTCACAACAAGAAAGCTCTGAAGACAAGAAACTAATAAGTCTAGTTTCAATACAGCAACAGCGCAAAGAGCAGGAAAAAGACAAGCGGTCGACATACCGCAACATATATTATTGACGAAAATGCTTGCAAACCTGCCGAAACTGCAGCTCGTTCCTGATTACTCGTAACTTCCTGAAGATAAATTCACAACAACCAGAAAGAAACACGGATTCTACTTGTTTCTTTATACCATTGAAGAACGTACACGATCCTGAGTCCTGAAAAAGTCTACCTGAACATCTAGCCTCATGGAAAACCGCGAGTCCCTTGATGAAGTCCAAAACCACGTCCACAATCGCCTCCACCCTGAGCAGGGCTGTTCAAGTTCTGCAGACGCACCTAATTCAGCCCAAAGAGAAAAAATAAAATTAGATGCCATGATCCTTTACCGAAATTTTCACAACAACAAAGTCCAGGAACAAAAGAATATAAAGACAAGAAAACAGCTACTAGTCTAACTGAATACAGCAGTTCAAAGAGCAGGAAAAATTGATCGATGAATGAAAGCCCCGTTCAATTCGATACCGCAATATATTGACGAGGAGGAGGACGAGTCTGCGGGGAGTCTGCGAATGATGGAATGCAAACAGAATCTCAAAGGCTAACTTACCAGATCGTGCAATTGCGTGGCCCCGGATTCACTCCTCAACTGTCAGAGAGAAGAGGCGTTCTTCGCCCTCTGGAGAAGCCTGCAACTGGATCGTGCAATTGCGTGGCCCCGGATTCACTCCTCAACTGTCAGAGAGACGAAGCGCTCATCGCCTTCTGGAGAAGCCTGCGACTGGAATGCAAACAGAAAGGGAAAATAAAAAGTAATAAAAAAAAATTGTGGCACCGAATTCACTCCTCGAGTGAGTTTCGGAGAGAAGCGACGGCGATACGGGAGCAGCAGCAACACGAGAGGAGAAAAGCGTGATCGCCTTGGAAGATAGCGGCAGCAGCAGCAACGCCAGGCAGGAAGATGAAGACGAAGAAGAAGAAACAAGGCGAAGGCGGTAAAAGGCGGAGTACACGGCCCCAGTTCAAACCAATAGGATCATGACACGCCTGCAGTGAAAATGGGACCTCCATAGTGGCCCGTGCGTCTGAACCGTGAGGGCCTACTAATTGACCCCTACCTAAACTTGCGTAGCCTCCTACTATCTAGTAAGTTACTAGTACACGCACCGGTAGGCTCACTGGGGGTAGGAGCGGTGGCAGAGGGAGCTTGGAATTTTCCCACTTCCATCATATTAGGGTAGGATAACCCATCACCGAACACATACCTATAACCAAACAATTTCCAATATTTTCACCATTCCTTAATCAAATTGAGTGATTTTTGTGACATTGGACACCCACACTGGAGGGCTACAAATGCTCTTTCGGCCTCAGAGGATGAGAGATAATTTCCTTCAATCTTTTTGAAAAAATAGCTCTAGATTTCTATGTAGTTCCAGCACCATATCTTCCTCATCTTTAAATTTTTTTTAACAATTTAAAACCTTATGGGGTGTGCCAACTAGGGATTTTACAAAATCTCTTTTTATTCTAGACATCAAAGCTTTTAAGCTCCAAATCTTAATCTGTTTTAATTCATCTATCATCAAACATTGAACCCCCCCCCCCCCCCCCCCCCCTTATTATACCAAACATCTCATAATTTTTTTCCCCCATTCCTTTATCAAATTGAGCACCTTTTGCATCGGTTGAAGCACTAGGTGAAAGGCTACAAATGTTGTTCTTTGAGCTTCATAAGCAAAGGAGCAATGTGTGAAGATTCGACCTCCTTTAAGTTCTTCATCGTCCACTCACCAGCATATCTACCCTATGAGGTTCAGACATTAACTAGGAAATTTTTCCAAGTGCTTTTACAACTAATTTGCTTTTTCATAATCTTTTTAGGAAAAATTGGACAAAATTGTATGTATTTTATTTGCGATTTTTCAAAGAAAAAACCAGAAAAAAGGTTATTTATCTGGCTTCTTGAGTAGTGCTTCTTTACAAAGTATTAATTAAAATAATTTTCTTTTTTCAGAATGTGTTTTTGCGGGGGGGGGGGGGGGGGGGGGGACAAAAAAATTCTAAGGGTTGATGTAAATATATTTACATCAGCCTTCCGCTAGGTAGCAATACGGAGTGGATTGGGGGTGTTCCACCATACACCATGGAATGCACTCCTCCGGGTGCATTCTCTCTAGACATAAGCCTATGCCGTCAATACATCCAACACCCTAGAAAAGGGGTAAAGCCCCTTTCTCTAAAATCTTTTTGTTACCGTAAAACCCGAAACAAGGCATTGTGGTCATACAATTGGTCTTTTCCGTTAGGTTAGGCTTTTTTTTTTTGGGGGGGGGGGGGGGGGGCCATGTGCACACCTATCGTTGATTTTCCCTGAAAAAATACACAATTTACGGACAAGGCTACCAACCCATGTGTTTGCGAATCCGATTCCGTGTCATCTCTTGCTTTTCCTTGGAGAGCAAGAGGTGAGTAAGTAGGTAAAAGCATCGGTGCTTACTAGGCATGTGGATGGTTAGTACATAGCTAATCACCATGGCTAACTATGAGGACAGAAATAGAATGAAAAAAAAAAAGATTCTGTCCATATGCCATCCATCTTGTATGGTGCTCACCGTGGTCAAAGCAGTGAATGATTTACCGACAAGTCTACCAACCATAGTTAGGGAGACTAAACCCATGTGTCAGATTGGGGCTCTAGATAGAGATCCACACTCAAGAGTCCAGGTCCTAGATCATGATAAAGAGATCGGTAAAGTGGAGCCCAGTTGGGCCCCCACTTTCTCCACCTCCGTTTGATCTCATCCCCTAAGTTGTGTTATCCTATCCATCAAGTGTCCAAATAAGGGACCAAAATAGGGGAAACCCAGGGCGAGATCCCCAAACTAGGCATAACAACTCTTTTTTTGGTCAACTAAGGGCTGGCCACCTATGGGATATGATATGGGGCCTATATGGGCTAGGACGTCAGGGGGCTATGGACTTAGGGGGTATGGGGGCCATTGGCCACATGGCTATATGACTACGGCTATTGGTTATGGTTATTGGTAGTGGATATACGGCCATTAGTTATATGGCTAATGGGTAATGGCTAAGGCTATGGTTATTAGTTATACGGCCATTATTTATATGACTATTGGCTATGGCTTTTGGTTATATGGTCATTATTTAGTTGGTTCTTGGATATTGATTATTGGTTAGTAGCTAGTGGCTATAGTATTGGTTATGGGTATTGGCAATTGGCTATGGGTATGGAATATTAGCTATTGAAAATTGACAGTTAGTTATGGGTATTGATTATATGGACGGGGTTAAGTTTGGTCTTCTAGGGTTTGGGGGTTAGAATAAGCTTTATGTGGGTTTCAATGTTTGGTTTTTAGGGTCTCATTGTGCTATTGGAACTTCTTTTTCTTTTTTTTAAAGCAGATGCGTTTTTTTTTAAAAATGAGTCTTTGAAGTTTGGGTTTAGCACATGTCTTCGAAATAATTAATTTAATTTGAATATTCAATTTTGAAAAATAAAATATTTTAAATTATTCAAAAGATTCCTCAATTTCCTTCACAAAAAAAAATTGTTTTGGGAGAAAAGTAATTTTATGAAAATGAAATAATATAATATATTTTTTTGCCGAATCCACCAAGGTACTAGGGTTGTGTCAATGTTGTTATTGATTTTGGTTAATCAAAAAACTTCAAAATGTGTTAATATTTTAACAATTTGCCAAGTATATCTTTAAAAAGAGATTTTATTTTGTAATTTTTATTTTATTTATTGGAGTTTTTTTCAATGGGTTTCAAAGCAATATTGCATAGTACATTGCTGGTTCCAAATTCTTGATTAGAAACAAGGGGTGTGTCACACTGTGGCCTTGCCACTTACATTTTAAAAAAAAATTAAGTATCAGAAGGCGAAAGAAGAATTATGGAAACATAAAAATATATTTCACCGTGCAAAAAATATAATCTTCAAAACAATCCTTTAAAAGAAAGAAACCAAAATCCTTCAAGATATTATTATAACACTCTATAACTCATCTCAATTTTCAGCACAAGCCTAAAGTATCATCTTTCAAAAATCCTCATATGAAAATAGACCTATTATTATTATTATTACCAAGGGGCCAAAATCCCTTAAGCTACTATACCCTACAATTTACAAAGATTAGGCACTTTCATTAAAAAAAAAAAAAATCATTTTTATTAGGCACCTCAGTTTTTAATTAATTTCTTTTCCATAACCAGCTATCCACCTACAATAATTGGACATTAAATTTCAAATATACATATACATGTATATTATTGTGGTTAATTCAATGTGAAGGGCTCAAGTCAAAAATTGAAGGAAATCATAAAGGCTTTACTCAACTTTTGGGGCTAATTAAATTCCAATCAAATATGTTTACACCTCTACTTAGTAAATTTTTAATGTCAAATGCCAACCTTTTCTTCAATGATAAGTAATCTCTTAGAATTTTTAGATTTGTGAATCCATATGTGTTGGTGCATATGGGTCTTCAAGATTTTCTTAGTTTCAATTTAAAAACTTGCACACCCAGGTGCATTGAGAGGCATATGGGTTTGCAAGGTTTTTCCAAACTCTAGCTCTACATTTGTGATAAGAGAAATGCATGTCCTTTCAAATTTTGTGCACCTATCTTGCAAGGTCAAAATGGTAGGTCCTATACTTATAATAGAATTGAAAATTTTGTTGGGGAAGCAGTCATATGGCACATGAAGAAAAAGGCTTGGAAAAAGTCTTGGTATGATTTGACAATCCGTGCTCCAATAGAAATTGTATTCAAATTGACAATTTTAAGTGTTTGAAGCTTTGATTTCATGAGTAGTATGATGATTAATTACACGTGTTAGTAATTGCACAAATTCATGACATGTATGCCAATTACGGATATCTTGTATGAGTGGGTGTTTTTTTGGTTATGCAACATGAGATTGTCAATGCACAACAAATGATAGGTAAAGCTTATAAGCATGTAGTTGATAGGCAACTACGAGTTGTTAAGAGTGAATTCAAGAGATCACTATTCAAGCTAAGGCTCAAGGTAAAATACAAGCCTCACCTTAACTTAAGTTGCATTGGTCATAGGCAAAATTTGGGTTTGAGGAAATGACTCAAGAGAAAAATGGTGAATGTTGTCATTGACAAATAGATGGAATCGAAACCAAGCAATTCAAAATCATAATGACCTGTCAGAGACTTCCTTTGAGGGTGCCTTATACTTCATAACGCCCCAATCTACAGGCCTTATTACCTCCCATATGGTGTTTTCCCACCTGAGTTGTGTCAAGATACTTGAATTGGTTATGGGTTTTGAGGCACGAGCACATTGAGACATGAATATACATAAGTCCTCTGACTCAACACTTGGTAACAAGGATTGAAAAATTGGGCGCACTTACAAGGTGAAGAATACCTTCATACCGTAACTATGACTGATGTTTGGCACAAAATAATTTGCAAAACATCTAGCCAGAAAAAGAAAACAAAAAGTTTTATTGATATTTGTTGAAATTGTTGAGAATTGAAAACCATTGGGTTACTATTACAAATGCCCAACACAAGATGTATTTTGCATACTACTACTGAAATGTTGAAATTCTGATCAAATTTCAGTTGCCAGCCTAGAAGACAAAAAAGGGGTCACTGAGAGAGATCTCGTCTGGCCAGTAGAGAGTTGTTGGCCATGACAAGTACTTAAAACTCCTGCACAATACTAGATCCTGATGCATCCTTTGAAGAGAAGAGTTAGTTTCTTACAGGTGGTGCTCCAACCGAAAGCTTGAAATCAAAAGCATCGTGCAAGCATGGCTACTGCAGTCACCGTCCTCAATCAGACATCAGAAAACAACACAACTAGCATCATTGTCAGTCGGGAGGCAGTAGTACCCAGATCTCTTAGGTTGAGCTTAGGAGCATCTCCACCCAATTCGATAAAATTTTATGCTCTTTATGCATGTGCCCAAGACCTGTGCGAATGCTCTAAAGATGTGATGCACAGAGTGATATTGCTTATACCTCAAATGTAGCAAACATATCACCAAAGCATTTACATTGCCCTCCACCAACTGGCGAATACCTGCTCAAATCCCCATCATTGCTCCAATACTCCTGCATAAAGGAAACTGAAAGGCTTTATAAGAAACAGCCAACATGATGAGAGCTGTAAAAGAGGGAAGGGCAATGACAAAATAATTTACCTGTAATCTTGATTCACTTCAGTTAGATCAGGCCAATCTAAGACCCATTGTTCCCAGGGATGGTTGTGATCTATGTGGATTCCAGAGGGAAATAAACTCCCCCTCCTAGGCCTCATGATCTATGTATGTTTTAAGTTTATGAAGTGTATGGAACATGCCAATAAGAATCACATAAGGTCTATGAATGCAGACCTAGAAAGGAACTTGCTTCTTGATAGGATACTTTGCCAGCACATCACTCTCCAAAGAGCGCTGGATTAGCACAGGTGGTTGAGGGTACAGGCATAAAGACTCCCAAATGATGAACAAAATTCTCACTCACATCAGCAAACATGATCAAACCCTGAGTTTAATTACACATCTTAAAAACTCATGTGATGAAGTTAAGTGACTGACCCCATTGATGATTTGTGTTGTGTACTTCAGTTTCTTCATGTCCTCAGTGTTTGGCAGTCTTATCACCTAATTCCAAATCCATCTGCCACCAAGTCCTGTAAGTCCTGTTTCATTCAAGGATTGGTCACAGGTGGTTTAGAGTAATTGCACCAAAATTTCTATTACCCAATTATTCATCTTCCACCTTGACAAAGATTGCTGTGCAGAAACAAGAGCTTTTGCTGCAAGCTCAAGGATGACATATGTAGAGTGAAGCTTTCCAATGTGGTTAAGGAAGAATAATATGAAATCACCTGCAAGTATACCCATATGACAACAGAGGTGACCTGACCGTAGAAGCAGGGTTCTGCAAAAACAAAAAGACCACCCTAAACCTGTGTGATTATAAGAACATAACTCAAGGATCAATGTAGAAAAATTCACAGAATTCATGTGCCAAAGAGAAACCAAGAAAAATGATACAAAATTTGCAACTTATGTAAAAGACCTGAGCTAAAAGATAAAAAATTCACGTCAAGACAGCAGCAACTGTCTCAAGACCAGCTATCAGCAAGGTCATCAAGTCATCCCATAGTTGCATACTAGACACCTGTCAAAAAAGAATCAATCAACCAGAAACAGCTCTTTCAAAATTCATGAGTCCCTTGAAGATTGCTTGCAACAACATCAAAACATTGCTTGCTCCTAATTGAAAACCGAGGTGTTCAAAACTTCAAACCTCAGGCAATCCTTCCATACCCAAGCCCTAAACCCTGTGGCGCTGGATCTGGCAGTTAGTTCATATAGAAATTCAGGGAGATGAAAAGCTGGACATCAAAACATGATCTCCAAATCAATGAGCAAAGTGCCCAGGGATGATCTGACCTTACGTTTTCACCAGCAACTAATAAAAAATGGAGTATGCTCGGGTCTCAATCATCAACATATTCCTTCTCAAACTCCTTGTCCACCATCTGCTGCATATACCAGACACATGTATTATATGGTCAAGTGCTGCAGCAGCCATGAAGAGGAATGCAGGTTCCCCACCAAGACCCAATGCAGGATGATGACACAAATCCTGGTCCCAGGATGCAAATTTCCAAGAATTCAACATGCCATTTCTCAAAACCTAAACTTTATCATAATTTGTCAACATCTGCAACAATACAATAATAACATACTAGTTGGGAATGCAAACTTCTTTTGGTACCACCTTACAGGTTGCAATCTTCTCCAGAACCTTGTTTATGAGATCAAGTGCCTTTGTTAGCCTCCATTGTCGAGGTATGATGGCTCTCAAAAATGCTGCTTTCCAATAAGGAACGATTTCTGTGCTTCTGTCTTCAGCTTCCCACAGTGCTATATACACAGCCAATCCTCAGAAAGAAAAAACCGTGCGGTCAAGACAGACCCATCTGGAGGGGAATGTTTACAAGAGAGGGATATGAATATGAGTACTGAAATACTTCTCAAAATAACTTACAATTGAAGTCAACCAAAAAAGAATCCAGAGATGACCCCACATATAATATATAGTTATGAATATTTCAGATCATCTGACAACATAAAAGTGACCAAATAGCAAGCATGAATAAGACAGAAAATCAACACTAAAGAAAAGAAAAAACAACGAAAACAAAACTGAGGAGTTCTTCAGAGAAGTAGGGTCCTAACTGCATTATCAAATCTAGGCGTCTTCATTGGGGTTTCAAGAAATTTGAACTGCAAAGTACCAGGCTGCTTTTCATGAAATCTCTAAGATTTTGATTGATTGAGGAGCAGAACACACTTGAACCTCACCTCAACAATTCCAGTGTCATTTGATAATGAGTCAAAATCGTAGTTGAACACACAGCTTTCCACATGACATGCAAGGTCAATCTTGAAAATAATGATTCCATTTCCACATCTTCTCCACCCTTTTGCTGCCATATCCAACTTGATACAAAGCTGCTGTGTGACCTTCATGAAAAGGCCCATCATATCATGACTGCCACATACTGGAGACAAAAACTAAAGATTCTGATTCAGAGATTCTGGAATTTGATACTATTACAAATGATTCCAATATACATGAAAACCAGCAGTGTCACATTCACAATATTTCTCACATCCAAGTTTAGTTATTTACTTTTTTGCACCCCCACCCATAAAACTGAAACTGAGACTGCAAATAGGTGGGAGACTACTAATAGCCAACCACTTGCACCAATCATTATGACTGGCCAATCAGAAACAAGGAGCAAGAGTCAGATCAAATTTATTACACTCTTCTCTGGTGCACAGCTTTGCTGCACCTTTCACCAGCCTCAGCAAGCAAACTGCGCAAATATGGTGGGGGCCAAAACCATTTCCCTGAGCTAAACCAGCATGTTTTGACTTTTCTTCATGCAACTTCAATGTGCAGGGTCACATACTAAACACCGCGAGGGATCGATGCTTTTAGATCTTCACAAGGCAGCGGAGAGGGAGGGTTCTTACACCTACTCCTCAAGAGTGGGTCGAGGGATATTGATGGACACAATAATTAGGTGCCCTCCAAATTATGAACTAGGAAATTTCTGCTTCTGCTGCTGCATTTCACAGTCTGCAACCAGTTTCTTCGTCAGTATCCGGCCAATGGGTCCTACATGCAGCAGCTCCAGGACTCTTCTCCATTTTTGCTGCATCCAGTCCTTTTTGCTGCATGAGGAGGATCCACCCCAAAAACTACAGATCTCAAACTATTCATGGAGCTTGATGTAGCTAGCTCTGTGCAGAGTCCTGCCAGCTCCTGGGCTGTACTACAATGTGCACTAGAAAGGGTTTAGCAGGGTTTAGGTACTACAATGCAACCGGCTGCTTGTAACAAAAGTGACTGCAGGACCCTTTTTGTTTGCATTCTTCTTCACTGCCCTAACTCCTGGTAACAAGGGGTGTGTCACACTGCGGCCTTGCCATCTTATCTATGAAGGAAGGTAGTTTGTTTTGTTTTGTTTTGTTTTGTGATTATGAGATCCACTAAACTGGGATGCTTCAGATGGTGTTCTTTTGGTGACTTTTGAAAGCTCTCGATGAGGAGGGGCGTGCATGCGCTTGTTTCCATGACGTTTGAACTTGCTGTGCAAAAGTTCTTGGATATAGAATGATTTCTTCACTGAAAATTAACTTAAATTAAATCATAGCTGAAAATTTTGAAGGAATTGGAATGTGTCTTTGATGTTGTTGGAAAGATCATGATAAGCAGGATTTAATGGGATTTATTTGGTAAGATTTCAATTCAGAATGTGGGAGGTATATAAATTTTAAGTGATTTCTGGCGCTGAAAATTCAAATAAATTCCAGAAAATCAGGTTTTGGAAGGAAAAATCAGTTGAGAACGTGATAACACTTGAAGGCTTAAACCATTCAATTCAAGCATGATTTCCTTTCATATTCAGCTGTTCAAAAAATCGATACATACATTGCAAAACAATGTTCACACGTTGAGTTTCCGGTTTTTGTAATGGGTGTTCACACTTGGGCCAACGGCACAGGCCACACTAGTTTACATTAAAAGGTATCTTGAGGCAAAAGAAGTATTATGAAAACTCAATATGTTGCTATGCAAAAATATAATCTTTAAAAAATCGTCTAAAAGAAACCAAAATCCTTCAAGATATTATAACTCTATAATAACTAATCTCAAGTTTCAACACAACACAAGCCAAAATATCACCTTTCAAAAATCCTCATATAAAAATAGACCTACTATTACCTAGGGGCCAAAATCCCTTAAGTTACTATACTCTATAATTACATATAGTAAAGGACGTCGGGATGAAATGATCCTTTCCATCCATCTGTCCCGTCATCCACCCGTCATCCGTCCCGTCATCCATCCAAACAAAACAAATATATATTTTTAAAAGGGAAAAAACTAGAAAAAAAATAAAAACAGAAAAACACTTTAACAATTAGAAACTTGCTTTAAACACTTAAACATGAAACAAAAAAGGGAAATACAGTAAAATAATCTTAAAGAAAATTTTAAAATAGATGACAAAAAAAAAAAACAAAACAGAGAGCAAAAGAAAGAGAAAAAAAACCATACTTGAAAAAAAAATGAGGTTTGTCTTCTTTTTCCAAACTTCAAACCTGCGTCTAATCAAACAAAAATACAAAAGTTTTTTTTAATTATTTTTATTAGAAAACGTATTAGAAAAACTAGAATTTTTTAGAAAAAGAAAATAAATAATAAATAAACGCATAAAAATAGGGAAAAAATGAAGATAGACAAAATAAGAATAGAAAAAAATAAAACATGAAACAAACATAAACAAAAAAAAAGTAAAAACTATAAAACTATAAAAAAGGAACGAAAACAAATGAAACAAGGAAAGGGAAATACAATAAAATAATTTTAAAAGAAAAAAATTACAAAAAAGAAGAAACCAAATAAAGAGTAGAAAATGAGAAAAAATAATCTTATAATAATGAAGAAAAACCCTACTTGAAAAAGAATGAGGTGTGTCTTCTTTCTCCAAACTTCAAACTTGCATCCAAATAAACAAAAATACAAAAGTGAAAAAGAAATACTTTATTTTTATTATACAACAGAAAACACATAAAAATAAAAAATAAAATAGATAAAAGTTTTTTTTTAAAACTAAAACATGAACCAAACATTGTTGAAATAACACACCTGTGCATTAGGCATGGGGTTCAAACTAGTGAATCTAAACACAATATCCACCTGGGTAGGCAAGGCCAACAAACTACCCAGCAAGGGGGAAAAGGCAGAACAAAAAGAGAGGACCCAAGTCCAAGCCAAAAGCCAAAACCCATAGTGCATCACCAAAGGGCACTGAAACAAATCATTTTCCAAAGCTCTCATGAATCGCAAGAAGCATATTAAAAACAAAAAGGGATGAAAACTTGTAATAAGATCTCTTGAAAGGTCTTTTTACACTTTATCTCTTATTATTTAAGTTTTTGACATAAGCAATAAAAAGAAGCAGTTGACGTGTAAAAAGGGCATCCAAAGTTAAATGGAAATGATATCTTCTCATTGATTCCTTTTCATTGGTTCCTTTCAAATAAAATAGTGTTATCATGATAAAAGTGATGATTTCAAAAATACAAAATTAGGTTTGACATCATCCACTATTGTGATACACTCAGAAACCAATGGGCTCATTTGTTGTCTCTTTTGGTTTCCTTTTGTACTAGACAATGAAAATTTCTTTGGTGCACGACTATTTGGGCTTTTTCATCAGATTTTGTACAAAAGAATGTGCCCCCAAGTGTACAAAATCATGCCTTGGGTGAACCAACATCACTTGGGTACCATGATAAAAATTATCAAAATCCATTTAAATCATTTCTGAATTCCAGTGATGATGGTTTAATCAGAACTAGTTTATGTAGGATGGATATTTTGGTGATCATCATTGCAACAATTTCAGAGTTATTTCAGATTATAATCAGTCATAATATTCAAATTTTAAGTCAGAATCGTTTCTTGTTGTTTGTCTTGTATCCTTTCAATGTTTTCATTTCTATGTATTTTGTTGTTTTTTTTTACACCTTTTCAATGTTTTTTTTTGGGTTCTAATATTTGTATCTTGTTGTGAATTTATTTAATAAATTAGACTTTTGTTGACATTTTGCCTACCAAATCAAGAATGTAAAAAAATATTAATGGAACAAAATGACAAATAGTGAAACTCACAAATTTTTATTTTAAAAAATATTAATAATTACAAAAAAATTATTATGTCCACAAAAAGTAATTTAATGATCATCACTAATAGTGTGAAACAACGTGAAGCCCAAATATTACAAACATCTCATGCTTAGACAAAATCAAGGTCTCTAAGTTGAAATCCAACATTTTTTTTGAACTTCACCCAAATATTACAAACATCTCATGCTTCGACTAAATCAAGGTCTCTACGTTGAAATCTAACATTTTTTGAACTTCACCCAAATATTACAAACATCTCATGCTTAGACTAAATCAAGGTCTCTAAGTTGAAATCTAACATTTTTTGAACTTCACCCAAATATTACAAACATCTCATGCTTAGACTAAATCAAGGTCTCTAAGTTGAAATCTAACATTTTTTTTGAACTTCACCCAAATATTACAAACATCTCATGCTTAGACTAAATCAAAGGTCTCTAAGCTGAAATCTAACATTTTTTGAACTTACTATAGCTGCTAAGAGACCTTACTCAAACTGGTGAAGGTACCTATGTGGGGTGCTGGTACTCCCTGGTCATCACACATATAGGCTTTGCCAGGGTGAACCAGCACCACCTACATGGGTACCTTCACCTTCTGAAGTGAAGCCTCTTAGGAGGCTAGAATTTGTCCTTGGAAATGTTTAAAATTTGGACTTAGAGACCTCAATTTTGCCTAAGGATCATAATATTTATGGATATCTATCTTGGTTTCACCTCACACTATCTTAGTAGCTAAATACATGTGGATGGTTAGTACATAGTTAACCATTGTGGTTAACTATGGGATGGGAATGCAACACAAAAGTACTTCCTCTCCACATACCATTCTATCCTGCATGGCATACCATCCATCCTCCATGGTACCCATGTGTGTGCTCCTTCATGGTTAAATCAGCAATGGATTCTTGCAACCATAGTACAAAAGTATTGTCTCTTTCTCTTTTTTTTCCTTGATTGCCCAATTGCCTGACCAAGATGTGTATGGTCATATGTGTGTAATGACCACACACATCTTGATGCTGCATAGACACAAATGTTGTGTCTTATTATACATACACACTTTGGATGTGTAATAGCCACAAAGAGGCATATGTTATGTCTCTTAGGCCTGCTTTTACACTAGGAGTCAGGGCTGATGTTGTTCAACCCAAATCAAGCATTCCTCTTGGTGCAAAAGTTGAAATCAGCCCCCCAAGGACTTTACACTAGGAGGCAAGGCTGAACTAGAAAAAGTGTTTTCAATCTGCCCAAAGTTACTAATAAAAATGCTGAACTTTATGGCCTTCTATTAACCCCGAGGCTTGGAAAAAGGATACCAATGTCGAGGAGAGCCATTGCATCCCCGGCCTAGAGATCCCTCCAAGTGGAAAGCATGCCCACTAGAAAGCCGAAATGCGTGAGTGCTCCTCAAGGCTTTCCTCGTCTCTCCCCGGGATATTCGTGTTTCCTGACATTAACCCAAGGAGATTAAAACTCCTAGATTGTGATTCTTGAGAAATGGAGATAAAGACGATTTTTGAATTTATGGTAGGAAGAAGAAAAACAATTTAATTGTCGTCATTCCATGATTGCCTACCTATACCTCAAAGGGCAGGTTGACACCATTTTCATGGCCCTCATCTATGAATTGTACCTTTCAATGGAAGCATTTGAACTGCCCAACATATCCTATAACTAATTCAATGTACAAGAGCTCATTCATCTACGAATGACCTCTACATTTTCTTGGCTACCCATCATGCTCATTCATTCTAGTAGTTAGGTTTAGGGTTTTAGATTGACAGCCAAAATTCGCATTTGGTGGAAAATAGTTGAGAAAGCTACCCGTTACATTTAATATCAAGGTTCCTAAGGTTTTTCCTTAACTATTAGGGCACATCGTTTCATTTCTTGAGGTAATGTCATCTCAAGAATGTTGTTTTATTTTGGAAGTTTCATTTGCATCTCTTCATCATCATTGTTATGTCTTGGTGATTTTTCATCATTTTTCTTTGTTGTTGTTGCTCAAGCATCTCCTCTTTGTCGGAGAAAAGCTTCCAACTTAGCAACAATTGGGTTTCTTCACAATCACATTGTTTTTTGAATGTTTGTTAAAGCATCTTCTTGGCCCACTTTTTTTTCATTTGCATTGTGTTCCCTTGTCATCATTGTTTAATTTTTTGCATTTCAATTTTTGTAATCTTTAAATATCAATGGCATCATACAAAGTGTGTTTTTCAAGCATGTTAAAGGAAGATAACGATGGATCACCCACATTAGAGCCTCCAAAGCCAAGCATGTTGCACTTTTAGCACATGGAGTGGGGAAAGGAGAAAAGCAAAATTGTGTTTTTCGGCACATTTGTACTCTTCTGGTACACCTTAGAGGAGTGGTGACAAAAGGTTGCTGAAATTGACATGAAATTGAAGGAAATAGTTTAATTGACAATTGCAAGAGGCAATCAAAGTATAGATGCCCATGTTGTCACACTACAAGAAATCACAGTATTTCCAAAGGCCACATTGACCAAAAGGTATGTCCATTTTGACTAAAGGTTTGAGACATGAAATGCACATGTTACATTTTACTAATACATTTGACTAAAGTGACCTATTTGACCAAATGTCAAACCCAAGACCTTGTCAAAATGGGCAAATGTTCATCAAATTGGCCATGGTTTAATCAAATTGGTCATATTGAATGGATAAGGTTTAGTCAAATTGGTCATTATGATTTAACACTTAATCAAATGAACCATACTCATTTGATGATTTAGCTTACTTGTTAAACCTAAACTACCTACCTAACATAACATAACTAGTAGGTTAGGTTAAGCTTAAACTGCCTATTTAACCTAGCATAATCAATAGGCTAGTAGGTTATTTGTTAGGTAATAAACTAACTAAAAACCTAACTAAATAACCTAGCCTACACCTACCTAGTAGATTACCCTAGGACGTAGCCTAAGACCACTAAATAACTTATAACTAAGTAATGTAATCCTTCTAGGTAAGTATCCTAGATGACCTAGGGTTATTAGGTAAATTTATTAGCCAAATAGGTAGCCTACTAACTTATGCCTATTATAGGTACATAACCTAGGTGTATTAGGTATAAAATAACATAGGCCACCTAAGCTAGTAAGTAGGAAGCCTATCTCATTAACTAGGTAAGTAGCCTAGGCCTACTAGGATGTAAGTAACATAACTTAAACTATCAAAATGTACTTGGATCTACATATATAGTGTAAGCCATCTAGGCCTACAAGGTAGGTAGCCTAACCTAGGCCATTTAGGTCTACTACATATGTAACCTAGCTCAGGCCGCCTAAGCCTAAAATGTAAGTAGTTTAACCTAAGCCACATAGGCTTACTACGTAGGTACATAGCTTAATTTATGTTACCTAGGCCTATTAGGTAGGTACATAGCCTAACCTAAACTACCTACATAAATACATAGTTTAACCTAGGTCTATTAAATAGGTAGGTAGCCTAGCCTATTAGGTAGGTGGGTTAAACCTAGACTTACCTAAATAGGGTAGGCTACTTATCTAGAATGTTTAGGCTAGATTTGTTAATAGGCTAATAGGGACCTACATAGCCTACTAAATAACATCTAAAGCATAGTTAATTTATAAAATAGGTATAAACATAGACCTAGTAGGTACTCCCTCCTACCTACCTAGGCTAACCTAACTATAACCTACTTATTTATGTAAATAATAAATATAAATTTTCAAATTCATTTAGTGTAGTATGTTGGAAAAAAACCCATGGAAGTTTATTACAATATGTTGGTCCAAAATCATGTTCATTTCAATTATGTTGTCCAAAAAATATCACCTTATAGGGTGGTGGTGCAATGGTTAAAGACTTGACTCCTCAATGTGGAGGTGAGGACTCGCTCAAGTCCCCACATTTACACCCTAAGCTACCTTGGTTACTTAGGCTACTTGGCCTAGCCTAAGGGGCTTAGCCTAGGCCTAGGACATAGGGTTGGTAGGTAAATAAGTTTTTTAAATTTTTCATTAATCATTAGATTTATTAATTAGGTAGGTGGGTAGGTAAAGTAAGATAGGGTAAGGTAAGGTAGGTAGGGTAATTACTTAATTAATATTTTCATATAATGTAAATAAAATAATTGAAATAATATATAATTCTAGTCATTGCCCAAATTATTTTATTGTCATGATGGTCCAATAAATAAAAAATTAGTCAAAAAAACAGTTTAAAATACCAACCAAAACACTTAATCAAAATGTTCGTGTCCAAATTGATTTGTCCAAAATGGCAGTTTGGTCAAGTTGGACATGGGGGCAAGAAAACCATAGGGTTTTTTTTTAACCAAAATTCTCAGTTAAAAAAACCATGATTTTTTGTAATGTATAAATTGTGAGGATCCAAAGTGAAAATTAATCGTCATTGGTTGCACATGCCTTGCAATGGCATGAGAACAATTGAAGGTCACAAACTTTAGCTAGTAATTACAATTATCATGAAGGAAATTTCATAATCAAGTGTGTTGGGTCCAAGATGTGCAATTGTAACAAGCAGTGCATTAGTAGTAAGGAATGCACTCACCACATGGAATAGCTGAGTAGTGGCTATTGTCCCACCAAATCCCCGAGAGCAACCTAGACCTGGGAAAGCATAAAGACTCAAGAAACCCAGCAACTTCAAGAAACCCAGCAAACCGGGGAAACTTAGTAGCCCTAAAGAGGTAGACGGACGCCTCCAATGCACATTCTCACCCAACAACAACTTGCAAACCTTGGCCAAGTTTCACAATGAATGCCATACCTAAAACTGATCACCCTAATGGAGTTGACCATTTGAACAATGTTATAACTAACAAAGTCTCATCAAAATCAAACTTTCAAAAATTGGGGTTGCCATACTAAATGGGGAGGCCTAGAGTCTCTACATTTGTGAATACAAAATCGCAAGCTCATCCTAAAGAATCAACTACATCTATGCCTTGGTAAATGCAATTTGGGCTTCCTTTAACACTTGCACTCCCATTGCCATCATTAATCATTGTAGTAATTACAAGGCAACCCCAATTTAATATGAGCCTAACAAAGGGATGTTCGAACGTTGACAATAACGACAGTGCAAAGCCATCACATCTTATCGAATCAAATACCACCTTGACCAATCAACTATGTTTAGAACAATGCCTATAGGGTGAAAGCATACATAAAGGAACTATTTGGATTTGTCACACACGTAATAATTTTGGGTTACATACAAATGTAAAATTTAAAGCCATATTCAAAATGAGCATTATCATTTTTTTAATGACTCATGTTGTCATAGATTTTAATGGGAATCATCATAAAAAAAATTGGATGAATTTTAAAAAGATTATGGACTTATAATGGACTTTTGAAATGATAACACTACATTAATCGCACAAAGAAAATGAAAATTGTGAACTCAAAAAATATGTCAAAGTAGTGTCAAATTAAAAAAATTCAAAAAAAACATCATCAAATGAAAATTTTATTAGTGAAGTGCATTGAATCTTTCTTAAATATATATTTTTTTCATTTAAAAAAATTTAATGATGTGATTATTGTAAATTTTATCCTTGAGAATCCATTTCACATTTAATTTTTTAATCTTTTGCATGGATCTTTTGATCAATCACATGTTTAAGGATATTCATAGGATGGCATATTTATGATAAAAAGTATAGGGAATAATTATAGGGTTTATGGTTTGATAATTGTTAAAATTACAAAAAAATCATTAATGTTAAATTATGGATTCTCAAATGCCACTTTTGGGACACCTAACCATGTTTTTGCCCTCCACTAACTACCTTTCAATATAATCCATTGTTGGTTGTGGCAAATTCGCACGGATAAACGAGAATGTACCTAACGACCTTGATTATCATGGTGGATTGAAGATTTGGCCGCAGACAACTCCAAACATATCCAAATGTCTATAGTGTTTTCTTTGAAATCTAGTTACAAACATTCATCAGCTTCCTAACCACCAAATCTGACAAAGAGGAATTTGACAATATTTCTAGGTCATGGATGGTAATTCATGCCAAGAAGATTGCTTGGTCTAAGTTCTAGTTTATTTATTCGACTATTAGGTTTCTAAAAGATGTTTCCAAAATTCTTGAACAATATTGTTCATGAAAACATTAACAAATTAAAGTGTCAAGGAGATGTAGCATCTCCCTCGAGACGTTGATTCCTCGAGGAGATGATATTTTCCTTGGGCTCCCTGGGGAAATTGATTCCCCTAACATCCACGGCACCTTAAGGAAATAGAAATATCATTGGATCCATACGTCTCACAGGACAAAGTGATATTTTTGTCTTCCCAAGGGAGCCACTGACTATAGTTCATATCCCCAAAAAGATGTGGGTGTCTCCTTTGGGGAGATGTGGCATTCTACCCATGGAGATGCGGGTGTCTCCCCAAGGAAAATCCAACATCTCCCCAGGGGAGATATGGACATCTCCTTAGGGAGTTGTCCGTGTGCATGTTATTCCCAAGGAAATGAAGTCATGGAGCTGTCAATGTGAGGCCCGCTCCTCCCCTAAATAACTCCCAAGGAAATCAACTTATGGATTTCTCTTTGTTTAATTCACTTTGATGTGAAAACATGTTGTTTCACTGCAGAGGGGTTTAGCGATGATCAAATATGGCAAGGAGGTCATGGCAGTCTATCAAATGCAAGACACATGGCATACTTTTGTGGGTTTTCAAGAGGAAATGGACATATGCATCACCTACCTCAAAAGCAATTAGGCCAACAATTGCTTAAACATTTTTAGTTGCAAATAACTTGTAACAAAAACATTTATCCCGTATTTTTTGGCTTTCATTTTCATCTTGAAAAGTATATGAAAAAGGTGTTTTGTCTTTACATTTTCATATTTTAAAAACATGGACATATGGGATGAACCAATGAAAATGACTTAACCCAAAATAAAATAAAAATATTCATGTATTTACACCTAATTACCTACTTCCCTAACTTACTTACCTACTTTTTTACCTACCTACCTACCTAAGTAGGTAAATAGGTTTTATCTAGATAGTTGTTTAGCCTATATGGGTATCGCAACCCTAACTTTGGGCTCACGATCAAGGCAAAGGGTTGCAAGGTTGCAGGCCAAGAGGAAGGAAACCTGGGAATCAAGGCAAAGGCATGGCAAGGTTGCAAGCCAAAAGGAAAGAAGCCCGAGAGCGAAGGCAAAGGCATTGGAAAGGTGTGGGCCAAGAGGAAGCCCGGGAGTCACCACACACTCCCGGGAGTTTAAGGAAGTGCGAGGGAGTGTGAGGGAGTGAACACTCACACTCACACTCCCAAGGCAACTCCCATTTTGGGAGAGGGAGTCCCGGTGGACTCTCAAAACTTCAGAGGGCGAGTTGAAGGGTCACATCTCAATGGATTGTTGCTCTCTTTATACCATTGAAAAGCTCTTGGAACCTAGATGTCTAAAATGGGCTCGCATTGCTCATTTGGACATCTGAAACACAAGTTATGGCCAAAAGAAGGGCCGGGAGTCAAACTGCCAGTTTAACTCCCGACTAGTAAAAATCGGGAATCGATCTCTTTCCGACATCCGATTTGAGAGTGCGACACGGCGTTGGAAAGCTCTCGACAAGGGCTACAACTTTGCTTCAGACGTCGTCACGATCGGACTCTGAAGTTGGGAGATATGAGCGTCCAAAGTCCCGAGACTCTAACCCGGGACAATTTCGGGACTCCAACTCGGGAGTCCCGGGAAAAAAAGCCATTTGGATGTAACCTCCGTGGAGAGCTGCAGAGTATACTATAAGGGGGAAGGTGGTGGCTTCCCCCAAGTCCGGGCCGTGGTGAATCTTGTGTGTCCGTGTTGCCCATGGCTCGTCCTAGCACCAAAAGTGTTCCAACTATGCACTAACCACTTTGTGTGGGTTATGTGCAGGCCCGTGTGAGTGAGCGAAGCTTGTCAACTCTTCTTAGTCCTATCCTGGAGCTCCAATACGCCCCTCTACCCCTCCAAGTGTTGTGAACTAGGGAGCGTGCCCCGACTCCTTCTTCTTCCATTGTTTCCTACTTGGGCCCACCTTTGGGTCTTTTGAGGAGTTGGGAGTGCGTCAAAGGGTAAGTAAGTACCTAATTCAACCTACATTTTAAATATTGATTTAAATTAAATTTGGACAAATTCAATTAATATTCCATGTGGCAAATTTCTATTACACAACATGTCACAATCTAAACCATCCAAAAATAAAAATTAAACATCTTAGATTATTTCAAAATAATAATAATAAATTTTAATTATTGAAAATTGGGACACGTGGGTACACATAATTTGTTCCCATTGTTCACCAAAACACTCGCATCCTAGTTACAAACAATAATACGTATATGACAAGTTAAAAGATGAAGGTGTATTTTGTTTACTTTTTCTTTCATCCAAAATTCATTGTCATTTGCGACTAGTGTCAATGTGACTTGTCCAATGTGACTATTAAAATTTTAGTTGCAAATATCATTTGCAACTAAAACTTAGTCGCAAGGATTAGTTACAAAATGACCATTTTCTACTAATGTAATGGTTCCATAGGAAACATTTGCAATTTACCATGCCAACATACCAATAATGGGTGGTGACTCTTCCAACCAATTGGTGAATCAACCAATCTAATCTCCTCCCCTCCAACATACATTTTATACTTTTAATCATCTCCTTCAAATTCTCATGGGAAATTTCTATAATGTCATTCATATCTTGGTTTGAATGTGGTATGTTTCCAAGTGCATCACATGCCGATCTTCGACACCCAATGTGCATTGACGTAATCAATGACTGATTTCACTGATGGATGTCATCCAAAGGTTGGAAAGTTGAATAAAAGCATTTCTTTTAGTTGCGGCCTATGAAGACGAACGTGGTGAAACCCTTCAAAAGTACATGATATTTCCCATTCCTTTGAAAACATGGGAGCAAACAAAGGGGTCTGGTGGAATTTCCTTGAAAGAATGTTTGAACCATGTTTGGCAAATGTTCTAGAGTTTACTGAATTCAGGAAAACAAGCCTTGAACGTGAAAATAATAAAAAAAGAATTAATTCGTGAACATTGAATGCGCCAATAGCAAGTGTAAATATTGTTATAGTAATTCATGTCCTTTTGGGGAAAACATTTTCTTGAAGAGGCATCTTCTCTGGGAAGTGAATTCTTAAGGAAACTTGGAAGCATATTTCCCAGGAAGCTAGGAAATGTTTTTTTCAAGGAAACTTGGAAGTGCCTCTTTGGGGAAGCTGGGAATTATTTTCCCAAGGAAATGAAAAATGTTTTCCCGAGGAAACGTCATTATAAAGGAATATGCTTATTGGAGAAGTGTCATTTTGGGGAAATCATTTCCCCATATGCATCTTCAGTAATTCCACCCCCAATATAAGTGGACCTTTCATTTTTCTCACACGAAGGTTCTTATTTCGAGATGTCAATGAGTCCATTTTCTCCCCGTGGGAGTCAACCAACCTTTATCATCCTTGAAAAATCCACTTTCCTTGGGGAAACAATTTATGCCATGAGCTTCTTGTATTGGTTCCTTGAGGAAGTTTACCATACCCAGACAACATTCATAAATAAGTTAACCATGAATTCCACTTACTTGATGGTGTTGATTTTTGCATTGGCATCGTCAATTATGAAAGCATTTGGATTCCATTTAATCAAAATTAATGCCCTACCAAATTCCTTGGGAGACCTAAATGTGCGTCCTAAAATGAAACACTAGAAAAAATAAAATCATGGCACATTCCCTAGCTCACAACATTTGTGGGGTAGGAGAGTGTGCTAGAGTTTTGAATGGGACCAGAATGAACCCATAAACAAGAGTTCAATATGAAATTAACCTACACAACCAAACAAAAAGGGCAATTAATGCAAGTTGGAAGCAAATGGTGCAACGGACTTAATAGGGATAACCTTAAACTTTACACGACCTGTAACCTTTGGGAAGAAGCACCACTTCCCCTCCTATAATATATTATGTAATTCTTCATAGGGGCTACATCTAAATGACACATTTTTTTTAGAGTCCCAAGTGGGAGTCTCGAAATTAGACTCTTGTTGTCCCAAAACTTTTAATGCTCATTTTTTTTTTAATCGAACCTACTTAGAGCATAAAAGGAAAATATCTTACAGCCCTCAAAAAGATATTTCGAATGGTGTATTTCATGCCCCAATCAAAGCCCATTTGACCCTTGTTCTAAAGGGATTTACGATCAAGAGTCAAATTGGGGATTCCTAGCCTTTCATTTGATCATAATTCATGCATTTTAGGTCCAAATGAACAATGTGAAGGCACTTTAAATATTTACACTTTAATAAATTTTCAATGATATCTTGGGGAATCAAATTGGTGTTTGTTTTCCCTTTCAACCAAGGCTCTAAATATTTGAAACTCCCACATGAATGCAACTCCCAAAGTAGAATGCACTTGGGAGTCATTGGGCTCAATCTCTTGCACTTTCCCCCACTTGCGAAATTATGTTTTAGTCCCAAACACACTCTTTTGGCTTCGTGTGCCCTTGCACTCCACATTTAGTTGTAAACTTGATGTTAAAATTGTGACACAAATTGAACTTGAACACATTTTTTGGCACGGTCAACCATGTTTGGAAGTTCGTGTTCTTATTCCAAGCTAACACAATCCAAGCCACTGAAATTTCATTTTTCCATTCATTGAATACTATTCGTGTAAACAATAGGAATTGTGAGAAAAAAAATGTTTGTTATTTGAATGGACTACAAAAACATTGCATGTTTGAAGTGGAAGAATAGGAGAAAGATTTCACAATACCTTCTTATCATTTGTCTTGAATGTTGGATCACATGCAACGACCCTTTGATGGCCAATATCTACCATTAATTTTTTCTAGGAAATAATTTAAATTCCAAGAGAAAATTTCAGCTTGTTTGACATCAAGGTTATTGCTTCACATGGAAAGAAAAACACTTTGTTAGGATTTGCATCATCCCATAGTTTAACATTGGTTACCACGTCCTAATGGCGTTTGTACTCTAAATTAGCATAGTTATCCATGGCGATGTGTATCTCATGGGGGAGGAGAAAATGATTATGTGTCCATAATTCTTTAGATGGATCCTACTCGTAACAATGTTGCTCATGTTTTGCCATGATTTACACAATCGATAGCCCAAGCTTAACATTGTCCATAATCTAGTCTTTCATTGTTTTACCCAAATGTTGTGCAAATTGCAAACATGTGCCCTTGAACTAGGTTGCACATTGCCCATGATAAGGATGTCCTTGGTTGTCCACATGTTCCATATAGTAATAATGGATTAATGCAAGATTAGGCACAATGTAGCTCTGGCCAACTTCAAACCACATTGACATTTTGTTTTGATGGAGTTGTTATGAAATCGTTTCACTTTCCTAGTGCCTAATCACCCAAGTCCTTCATTACCCTGCAATTTGTTTAATATAGGATCCTCCAACCTCTCATCCTTAGATCTAAACGCACAATGATATGTCAACATGGTAAGGCAAATATTAATTTGAAGTGTTTCAAACGAGTTGGATGAAACTAACATACATATTTGTTGCACAAAGTTTGTTTCTTCACTAGGTTGTTAACATTTGGCATCTAAAAAATCATTTACTCTAAACCACGACACAAACCTTGCAGAAACCATGACAAGTTGTTAACCCATCGAAAATCGTAATCACTAAAATTACCTTTTGGGGATTGTTATAGTTCAAAGTACAAATATGCATAAATGCCTTTTGGTGTATCAATTAAACTAGTGGACATCATCAAACATGCCATGTCAACTTTGTAGTCCACCATTGTTTGAAACACACATTGAATGTAGAATGCATAAAGGGTGGGACTATGCACAAATTGTAAGAATGTAGGATACGAAGAAAAACAATTTGGCAAAAATTGCAAGGCGATTGAATTGTGATCAATTGAATGTTCCCACTTAAACATGATCATGGAAAAAGCAATTTGATGGTGTTGTCAAAATTTGGAACAGTCATGATAATGACAATATTGCACCACTATTACAATTTCAATTCTTACAAAATTTATGGATGGATACATCCTTAAGAGAGGTTCATCAATGATACATCCATGGTAGACATTGAATAGGATGGGGAGATTTGGGATGAAAACAAATTTGGAGTAATTTGGATAGTTCGAATAGTTCCACCACTTCATCCTTGGAAATTGTGCTTATTTAAATAATTCTTGCTTCAAAATATGTTGATGTTTCTCTAAGGGAAGGGCTCCCTCGGGGAGTGAAAGAAACTTCCATGTGGGGAGAATGGGCATTCCCTAAGAAGGGCTCCTTCGGGTAGCAAAAACAAATTCATGGCAAGGAGAATGGGTGTTCCTTAGGGAGTGGCTCTCTTGGGAAGTGGTGAGAACTTTTTAGTGGGGAGAAAGAGCATTCCCTAGGGAGGGGTTCCCCTAAGGAGCAGAAGGAACTTCTCAACGAGGAGGATGGGTGTTCCCCGAGGAATGGAAAGAACTTCCTAGTGGGGAGAACAGGGCACTCCCGAGGAAAGGAAGTTTCCCCTAGGGAAAAATGTCCTTGAGGGAGGGGTGAAACTACAACTAGGGATGCGTTGCATTCCCAATAATAAAGTCCTTAGACATTGGATGTAACACCGCAAGGAGAGGAGAATGGGGGTTCCCTGGGTAGTATAAAGGTAACATGTAAAGGGAGGGGAATGGGGGACAAGGCTTGGGGAAGGGCTTGTTTCTTGAGTTTGACGTAGAAGTCATCAAGCGGTGCAGGTGGTGGGGGGCAAGGTCAAAAAAAAGATGGGGGTAGGGATTTTGGTTTGAGGGTTCAGTTGTTGGGGGTGCCTAGGTTGGGTGATTGAGGGGGTTTAGTTAATTAAGTAGCAGTGGTTAACAAGGGATAACGACTCCGGGTGAGGGTGTCAAAATTTGGAAACTTGATGGTTATAGCGTGTCAAAAACCACACTACATTTAATTTGTTATGCATGTTTAATGCTTACCCAAACAACAAGCCAAAAATGGTCAAAGTTGGCCGCAAGTTTTTTCAACCTTGATTCCTAGTGTAAAGCAAGCCTTAGTGTTGCCCAAAGTGTGTGTAACAAGACCCAAATTTTGTATTTGGCCATCATCCATCTTTTTATCAAAAAGATGAATTACACTACCAACAAACAAGGAAAAAGAAAAAACAAATATTACTTTTGTATTGTTTACAATAAGGGTTTTTTTTTGTTTCATTCTTGACCCATACAAGTTTTCCTACTTAGGAAACTACTAATATTGGAAGGGCGTACTAATTTTAGTATATCATATGAGTAAAGATGAATGTAGAGTTTCAATAAGATATGAACTAGGTAAAGGTATATAGGCTTTGCATCATTGCCAATTTGGGTATAGGTGGGGATAAATATGTCATCATTTATCCTATGCATAGAATGTGAATATTAGTGGGTGAACCATAAACATAGGATAAATACAAATACTTACATGAATATGGAAAATTTTCAAGTGGACGAAGAAAGTTACTTGTGCAATTGGCATTGCCAACATGAAAACAAGAAATTTTAAACATCCTATTAAAAAAATCAAGAGAACAAAACCAAATCACTTAGCTTGAAAAATACCTTCAAAGTACTCTTAAGCAAATGGCAAATTGTTGTAAAATCTAAAGGGGCTCCAAGAGCATATGATAAAAAAATTGTTGGAAGTTGATGTAATAAATAAATTTAAAATGCTAAAAGCATATGTATTCAATATAATCAACATAATTCAAACAAATCCATCATAATCACATGCATTGCAAAACACAAAAATACATATATATTATGTAATTATTTTTGCCTATATATGCCTTTTTTTACCCATTTCAAAACAATTGCCCTCCCCTTGGTAATAGTAAACTTCAAATGTATACTAACCAAGTAGAACAAAGATAAGGTAAGTCATAAAAATTTACCACACAAATAGACTTTTAGAAAGGGTAAAAAAAATTGGAATTGATTTAGATATGCATTTATCATGTGATCACATGTAGATTTATCATGATAAAATACTTACCCACCCAACATTGGTCATTACTTGTATCAATGATAAGTACTAAATACCATATGTAAAGTAGGTATGGAATGTGAATGGTTACTATGTATGTAAACACCAATGTTGGCCAATTATTGAAAAACGATTTAAGTATCAACTAGGGTTGGGGTCCAAGTTTGGATATCATATAACTGACCTTCCATTTCCAAGAAATACCATACCAAAAACCTATTTGGCCTAATATTCAAATTTTAGATTCCTTGTAAGTACCATATTGGCATGGTATTAATTTTTAAAAAATCAACATCCTATTGATATCCTGATGGGAACTTGTCATTTTTACTTAGTTTAGTTTTTTTTTCATCTAGATTTTTCTTCCATTTTATTTTTTTCATCGAAACACCTTCATCTATTTTGAGTTTCATTTTTGTTGTATATCAAAAACCTTAAATCACAAGTACCTTTTTCATGTGTCACTGTTAGTTTTGCATTTGGCAATGTTTTTTACTTATTGTTGGGTTGGATCATTATGTTTGACTACAATTGTTGCCAAACATGACAATTAATTCCAACATATGTAATGGTTATTTGTGAGACCCTCAAATGTTATTGCAAACATTGAAAATGAATATTGAGGTGTTGTTAGGGGCTTGTGATGGCAAATTTTTCTTTCAACTTGCAACAATCAAATTAACATGCCCATAAATAAGTACTTTTCCCCTTTCTATTGTGTTTCATGAGTGTTATTGTTGTTTTTGTCTTTGTTTTGTTTAGCATAATCCTTCATGTGTATGGGACTAGATGTGTAATGTTGAAATTGTGTTGCAAAAATATATTCACATGAATTGTTTCAAGGTTCCAATTTCAAGTTGTGAAATGTGAAGTTCATCAAAGGAAAACATTTACAATTCATCAGTGTCAGTTTATGAACTAAATTTAGGAATTTTTGTTTTTTCCATTGTAAATCAAAATACAAATGGTAGAGTGGATCGAAACATTTGGTTTGAATGTGCATATGCATGAAGGTTTTGATTGTGATGATGCTCATTTGGAATTAGGGAATTTAGTTGAGGATTTTGGGCTAGTAGTTGGTTCAATTTCGACCCCAAGTGGACCATTTTGCATCTAAAAACATTGCAATGTCTAATGACTTGGATGAAGAAACAAAAATTGCGTAGGAGGTTTTGAAAGTTTAATTCATCTTGAATTAGAAAATGTGGAACTTCACTACAAGTTGTTTCTCCCTTGACATTTTTTTATGGTGAATTGTGGCAATAAGCCATATCTTATCCTACTTCAAATTATGTGTTGTGTGATTTGCCATTTGGTTTGCTAAAGTTACAATGTTGGTAGTACCACCAAAAGGAGGAAATGTATGATATCTTACAAATAGCAATATGGGATTACTTTTATGAATAAACATATTTTGGGTGAACATCTAGTTGCTTGGCATAAATGGAAAAGTGCTAATGTGGCTTTTGATTCAAAGAAGTTACACCAAGAAAAGTCCAAAAGTAGATATTTCATTAGTTATGGGGCCATCACAAATCATTTTGGGAATGGTAAGTCTTATAAGAAGCATGATGCACGACAACACAAATTTATGGAAGACTACTATTGTTGTTGCCAAAGCCTATGTGTTTATTTCTGTTGTAGAAAGTTAGTGGCCAAGGCTTTTGGTCATGTGTTAGAATCCCAAAATTGTGTTTTCAAACCACTAGCAAATGGTTCAACATGCCATCCTTTCATTGGTGGCTAAGACCATGGAACAATATGGAATTTCCATTTTGGATTCATGTATTATAGCAACAACCTCTAATAATGATTTCATATCATTGTACAAATTTTTGAGCATATTAATTGCATATGTGAAAAACAAGGGTGGCAATTTGTCCATCCTTACACAAGCTCTTACTTAAGTTGTCAATTGTGGTCTTCTAGGACTTGTAGTTCCTTGGCAGAGGTTATGTTTTGGCCATGTTTTCAACTAAACATGTCAATATGCTTGTAATGATACAAAAGTTTTAGTTGGTTTTAGGGAGATTAGCTTGAAGGCCATTCAATCTATGTTGTAGAAAATATCAATGAAGACTAGGTTTGCTAGCAAGGTGATTATGTTTAAAAAAACCTTGGAGTCTCATGATGCCATCAATCTATGTTATGGGAGGCAAGAAATTCAAAAATTACAAAGGTCATGTGCCAAATGCACACACAAATAGTTTTTTAAATGGTTGCGAAAATTATGTTTCTTGTTGTCATACAAAGTATCTTTAATCAAATTCGAAGATATTTTACTTTCTAATGCCCTAAATGTTGCCATTTCAATTGGTGTGTGTATACAAAATTAAATTCCGCAATCTGAGATTACCCCCTTCAATTTTGTGAAGGGGGATTTTGAATTTGAATTAGGGGCATTACATGTGCATATGATGGTAGAAGTTCAAGTTGTATTGGTTCCGTTTTCGGCATTTAAATTCTTACAATGCTAATAAGGCTCACAACATGTTGACAATAATGTTGGATTTTAAATTTGTTGATGTGATGAAAATGTTTGTTAGATGGGGAAAATTGATACAAATTATTGTTGAATATGATAGCAAGACTTTGTTGCCATTATTGGTGGCTTCTTTTCATTTCCTAAACCCCACCATTAATGGCCTTACTGAAGTAGCACCTATTGATGATGACTACCATATTTGGGGCAATGATTTTAAATGCAATCACTTTGCACAAGTTGCTAAAAAATGAATTGGGCTTATTATACCATTTGCATGTGAAGCCAAAAGATTTTGTAATACCCTTGATTCAATGGAAGTCCCATGAAGCATAGTTTCCAAATGTTTCTTTTGTCGCTCAACACATTTTGGGATTCTTGGGTCATAGATTGAAATTGAAAAAAAAATCAGCATAGATGGAATGTTGACAAGCCTTTGGCATTGTAGGTTGGGAGTTTACAATTTGGACAAACTAGTTATGATAATGAAAAATTGGTCAAGTAATGCAAAATTAGATTGCCCACAAGAACGATAGTCCATTGATGAATTCCTTATGGAAAAGGCGAATATCATTGATGAAAATGATACATTGTTGAATGCAATTGGTTATTTCAATGTTGATCATGGGCAGGAGTGATGGATGTGAATGTTGATGAACATTTTGCTTTATTTTTTGTGGACTTGCTTTGTCATTAGGTGGATTTTTGAAGTGTTAGCCCAAGCGGCTGATTGTATAGGTTAGTTAAGCTAACTATTTATGATTGTGCATGAAATTAGCTTCTTGTTTTCAATTCTTTAGGAGTTGGTAAAATGTCCAGTGTCCCAAACACATTTGTTTTGAAGCTTACTATACTAATTGCCAGATTTGTTCCATCTTTTAATCTAATTGCTTGCATGCAAATGTGGATTTTACAATGATTAACAAGTGGGGCTCTTTTGCCAACTTTGCCTCTACCCCTACATTTAATGGTGGTATACTATTGTATCAATAGATTTCCACTTCCCCTAATCTATGGTTCAACAAAAATTATAATAGTTGAAGTGATTATGCTATTTTGGCAAGTTTGCAAGGTGGTTACTTTCAAGAATCTATCATGGTTTTTGATATTTTGGGGTGAAATTTCAATCTTCCTAGCTTTATTGTCCATATTTCACAATACACATCATGTGGGATCGAGGAATGTCCAAATTAACTATGTAGAAATGCTAGACCTTTATGACTTGCTTTTTAAAAATCTCACACAATTGTACCATTTTTCTTTTTAGATCAAAAGTTCATGATTAAAAATTAAAATCCTTTCCTTCTCAACACACTTGGATTTGAAACTCATTGTTCAAACTCTTTAGTGTTACATTCATATTCTTCCTTTGCTTGAGCTCTTTGACATTAGTTTGTGATATAAAACAAACATAACATTCCAAGATCTTACACAATTGGTACCATTTTTCTTTTAAGATCAAAAGATCATGATAAAGAACCAAAATCTTGAAATGTGAAATGTGAGATATAAAAATGTGAAAGGAATGAAATAAAAAGAGTGGAAAAAATTTGTTTTAAAAATAAATATTAATAACTAACTTGGGCATTATATCGGTCAATTCTCAACAAGGTCTTGCAAAAATCGACCCTTATGCATACCAATTGGTTCCTACATGTAAAACTAAATTTGATACCCTAAGCAGTTGATTATTCCAACAAGTTGATATCAGGCGAGTCCTAGAAAATTTGAAAAAATTTAATACTTGATCCTTGGTGTGTAAGTTAAAAAAATTGAATTTTTAAAAAACCGATCCGGTAGATATTTAAAAAAATCAAGAACCACCCAACATTAGTAAACACTTGACAACTAGACAACCTTTTTTTACTTAGATTGTAAGCCATATAATATATATAAAACATTAGAAACTGAACTGATTTTGGAGGGTTTCAATTGCTAGAGAAACAAAAAATCACCAGAATTCCATATTTGTCTTTCAGTGCAAAGCCATAAATATAGAAGATTGATTAAATATTTGTATTTCATATTTGACTTATAGCCATATATGGCTAAATCTTTCTAAGGATGGTTACCATTTCATCTTCTTATGGATGATTGTCCCTTTGGCTACATTAAATAAAATTCCTAAAAAGCCAGTAGAGAGAGATTCATGTGAATTGTTACAACTTAGTACATTACATAAAAACCTAAATCAATTACTGTAGTGAAGTTGAAGGACAAGCTACAAGTTGCAATTTTCAAAAAATTACATTTCAAAAAACATAATGCTTGCATGCTTATTATGTTAGTGTTTTTTAAAATCAAAATGACCACTTTCATTTTATTCTTATTTTTCCCATCATACCCTATGGGTATCTATCATACATCACAAGAAAAAAAAATCAACATAGGTCGTTATTCGTGTTGGTCTAGTATTAACTTATTTTTGATACCAGCTGGGTATTAGTATTGGCTATTTATTTTAATAAAATTATACCAACCTGGGTAATGGTATTAGGCTCAATACTAGTGATTTTTTGGGCTAGACCAACACTAGTGGTTACACACTTGATAAATGTTTTGGACATGAGCTTTATCGTAGTCGGGCCTATGTTCAACTCCACCTCTCACCAAAAACTTATTCCAATAAAGCCTACCTTAGTACACATAACCATCCAGGTTAGCTATGGGAACGGAACCTTATCATGTATGTCCTCACACCATCCATCCTATGTGGTGTGTTCATGGGTATTAGTTCACCCTAGCCCCAAAGGACGGGCCCTTACACCTATAACAACACCGTGTACATAAGCTTATCTTACAATAACATCCACAACCTCAGATGTGGGTATAGTTCACTCCAGTGCAATTTTATAAATGATGAGAAAGCACACAAATTCTTGTCTCTCTTCTTCCTCCTCCTTCCTCTTTTGTGCCACATTTTCCAAATGGCCTTTTCATCTAAAGGTGCAATTCACACTTGGTGTTAGGGACTCTCGTGTTGAGTTCCCGAACAACAATGCTAGTCATTTAGGACTTACACCTACTTGCCCATGAACATTTTATATTAAGCTCAACATTCTCTTAATATTAAGCTATCACCCATTTAACATTGGGTGCCACCTAGATTTTTATTTAAACAATGACTTAATGTCAGTGTGAATGCACCATAAGTTAGGTACCACCATCTCATGGGTATTTAATTTCTCCAATCTCCATTAACTAGGCCTACTAGCACAGAACCACCATAATATTGTACCCAGTTTTATGGTAGAGTATAAAACCAACTTGTCAAAGTCCAATAAACATTTAAAATTTGCTACTTCAATTTTTTTCATAAATTGAATCCAGGATCCAATAAGCTGACCCATAAAAATTTTCAAAAAGAAAAAAATGAAAGAAAAAAAGAAAACATGAAGCCCACCAACCCCCCCTTCCCCCACCCCCCAAAAGGCCCACAATTGAAAAACAATGAAGATGACGCCGACGGCGGCGGCGGAGTTCCGCGGTTTTGTTTTCTTTCGAGGGTCACGTTTTGGTGCGAGATTTGTGGCAAAATCCATTTCAGCCCCAATCGTACATGTCCTTTTGCGTTGGGTGGGTGTGGTAGCGGGATGACGATGACGTTGTTGTCGCCGCCGTCGTGGTCGTCGTGGTGTGGCTTCTCGTCTTCTTGTCTGTGGATAAAACTGCGATCTTGATGCGTGTGGTTTTGGAATTGGAATGTCCAGCAGTAGGCCGCTGCTGCTTCTTCTTCTCACATTTTTCTTCCAGGAGCTCTGTCTCTCACAATAACAGCGAACTGCTGCCTATTTGCAATCCCAGTTTTAGTTTTATGGGTGACGTTGGAAAAACGTAAATAATTAAAAACTTGGATGTGAGAATTTTTTTTCGCCGAGTCACATTACTGAGCGACTCTGGAGATGATGCTCTTATGGGGCTCACTTCTTTCCTTGTCCCAAAGCTCTGAACCTCCTCTGTAGAAGTGTTCTTTCGAGGATTGTTGGTAGTGGGTCTGGTAGTCGGGGCAGCGATCGAACTTGAGACCAACGACATGAAGATGTCCATTTTGAGTGTTGGCCGTGATTCCACTCCCCTAGTGCTTGGCGGCAAACGGACACGAGCAGCAGCTGAGGATGAAGCTTTCTTGGACAATTTTCACACACACAAGCGTTATCTCACTGAGGTGAGAGCCGTATAGTCACCTTCTTCTTTCTTTTTCTTACTCTTCTTAAGCTACTGTTTTTGTTCTCTCAAGGTTTTAGGGTTACAATGGTAGTGCTGCAGCAGACCTGATGGAAAAATCTTTGCAGAATCCTCCACAATGATCTTGTGTACATACATACATTCAGGTCATCCACTCCCCCCACCCGCCCAACGCCCAGCTACCCATTCATCACGAGATGGATTTATATATCCATCTTGTCAGATCTGCAGAAGAAGAAGGCAGGTCGTCTTCTTGTTGCTCCTAACCCTAACAAGTTTGCTCTGCAGGTAATGGCTTCAAGCTTGAATGGACTCAAGGTGGGAGAGGCAACATCTAACAATAATAATAACCCCCGTTCTTCCCCACCATTGCTGGATGCAGCAATGAATGTGATGATGTCCCCTGCCCACACAGAGACAGCAGCTCTATCGCGGTCCGCCTCCTCATTCCCAACTAGCCATGGGTATGTATGTATATAGTACTGGTAGCCTCTCACCTCATTTCTTTCTCCTCATTCTTCACCTGTGCCATAGTTTGCAATTCCTTTTTGAGTCATTTTCCTTCTATTCGACAGCTTTTCTTGTCTGGCACTTCTGCATCTTTGGAAACAATCTTAGTTTGCTGGGGAGCTATTTATTTTTTGTGTAGATTGCTCACTCTTGCAGCACAATCTCTACCTCACAATGTACATACAATGGATGTGATTGACCAGTGTCCTACACATTGTTTCTGTTGGATTTTTTCTTCTCTGTTGTTTTTTGTTTGATTTTCTTCTGGTCGCATATGCTGCTTGTTGTTTTCTCCTTCATTAGCTCTTAGGTTTTGAGGTTTTAGGGTTAGCTCTTCTGTACTTTCCCTATATATATGTTTTCCATTCTCTCTGGACTTGATGACAATTGGTTCTGTTGTGCTGTATATATTATCCAGGGATGATACATCAACTCTGGACTCACCCATGTCTGATGATAGTGATGAGAGTGTGGGTTACCGCATGGGACGGGTATCTGAGGTTTCTCCCTTTATGCCCATCTCAAACACCAAGACAGTCTCCACCAGCACTGCTCCTGTGAGCCCAGTGTTGCCACGGCGCAATACCACATCCATTTCTGGTTACTTGATGGGAGTTGCCTCTCAACAGCAAACTCCTCCACCTTACACTCCCTCACTCCCCTTCCCATGCTCACAGCCACGGGTTAAAGATTCTGAAGGTCGCCTTCCACCATCTCCCAGTGATCCCTGCCAATCAGCTGATTTGCGAAGGGCAGCTTTGATGCGGTCTTTGCAGATGCGGTCTCAATCACCCATCAAACCAGTAACAACCACCCCTGCAATTGCATCACAAACGGATTCAGAGAAAGCAGCATCAGCACAAGTTTTAGAAGGGGGAGCTCAATTGCCTGAACAGACTGGTTGTAATAGCGAGGTTCTGGAGCGTTCAGGTTCTAGTCTCTTCCCATCTGTCACAACTCGAGCATCCACTCGTGTCCGGAGTTTGCTCCTGGACGAGCCAAATGTTGTAGACACAGTGGAAATATCGGTTACTGCAATTTTTGCTGCCACATCTTCTACAACACAAGAGCAAGAGATCATCAAAAAAGGTACTCAAGAAGCAAGATTTGAAAGCGTAATTGCACAGCAGCAAAAAGGTGTGAGAGGCTGTTCCAAGCTTGGAGATGTAGAAGCAAGTGATGGGAACACATCTGACTCAGAGTCAAAACAACCATCACGTCGGCCAAGTGCTGCTATTGCCAAAAAGTCATCTAAAAGGGCCAAGCGGCTTTGATGATGGATGACTAAGAGTTCTATCACCAGACAATGCCAATTTTGCACAAGTGTAAACTGGCCTAGACTGCAGTGGTGCTGAACACTCTTCACACCATCATGATGGCATTTGTTTTGCATCACTTGGAGCCTGTGGGAGTCTGACTCTGACTCTGACCCTGTTACCCCCCTAACCCTAAAAAATTCTGCTCTTTACTTCCCAACTTTGAGGTAGACTCTTGACCACTTTTTCTAACACAATTTAAGCTCACTGTACATTAGGATCAGAATTTTGTTGAGCTTGTTTCTGTGCTGAGAAAGACACAACATTTTTTACAACATTTTTAATAGTAAAGTCATCCCATTTGCTGCAGTCGTTTGTCAATATATTGGAGGTGTACAATATTGGTAGTGGATGAAGCTTTTAAATGCAAAAGTAATGGCATTCTATACTAGACAAAAAATTGCAATTTGGAATTGCCATAACTTTGAATTTGGCTATGAGATTGTTAACTGAGTTTTGGTCAACAAGTAGTTGGAACATCATTGATCCATTAACAAAATAACACAACCTCAACATCATTCATCCCAAGGCCCTTAAGGTTTTATTTTTTGAATTTTGTGATGTAGCCAAACAAGCAATCATCCACAAGAAGATTGAGTCAAATTAATAAGCTTTTACGCAATTCCAAAATGAATCTTAGCTTAAACAAAAGTCTAACTGCATACATTCATTCTACAACAAACATATAATGGTTACAGGTTACTAAGGGCCACTTTAGACAAGGGTCTAAGGACCAAAAGCCTAGGGACCAATTTGAATCAAATTGAACCTTGAATTGAACCCGTCTTCACATTAGCAAAAAAAAAACATTTTTTTTGTATGGTACAATGAATGTTTAAAGGCTTGGGGTTCAATATAAAAAGGTGTGATTGGCATGTGAGAGGATTATGTTAACCTTTGGTCTTTTTTTAAAAATTCTTTTTAAAAACTAGTTTTTAAAAAAAAATTCTATTTATTTTCTACCCACAATGGAACTTCTTTCCAACTTTTTCACCTTTTTCATTTTTGTCTTTCACCACAAGCAACTTTTTTTTCGGTGTTTTTTTTTTTTCAAATGAAAATTGGTTTAAGGATCTCTTGTAAATCTAATTCCCCTTTCACTTTTGAAAATTGATGTTTCAACCTTTCATTTTCTACCCCACTTTCCAATTCAACCTATTTTGTGCACTTGGAAAGGTTAAAAATGCATTCCTTCTAGCAACCACCTTGTGAAGATCCATAAAACCAACCATGTCAACTCTAGAATTGGTCAAAACTAGAGGAGATGGTGTGCTCTGAACAATGTCCTTAATCATAACACGTCTTCTATTTTCACAAAATTTGAACAACAAGGGTAAAAAAAATAATTTTAAAGAACAGAAAAATGAGCAACCTTGGACCTTAGCTTACACCTTGATTCTCCAAACCATGAACTTTCCTTTTAGCTCGTTTTTTTAGTCCGCACAAATTGGGTTTTCCTTCAAAATGATTCCATGTAAGTTAAATCACAATTTGATTTGTTTTGGTCTTGGACATTTGTCTAAAGGCTCTGGGACCGATTTAAAATTCTTGACCAATAAGAATGTTCCATTTCATTGGATCTTACTTCTTGAACCCTTGTTCAAAGCAACCTTAATTGTGCAATTATATATTGCATCCAACTTTACAACAAGAGAACTCTTTCATTTTACTTTTTCACTTAAGTAAAAATGTGCTTGAGTGCTCGTGATAGTTTAAGTAGTTATTTGTGATTTGAGCAAAAAGTCACATTATCTCAAGTTTGGTCAAGTTTGGTCCATTTTGCAATGGTATTAGTAAGAAAGAATGCAAGATTTTTGGCAATGTTAAAATTTTGAGTAGGGCACTGTTGTTGCAATTGTCTTTCAAGGGGTCAATAGCCTTTCTACTTCCATGGTAAGAAAATTGAACCATGGCTTTGAATTGGAGAGTTTCAATTTCTATTGTCCAAGGGAAAACATGGAAAAGAAAACAAAGGTTTGTTATCCTAACATTAATGTGTCAGAAACTAATATTTTTTAGTATGCTTGTAAGATGCATGACATTGTTAACAAGTTGGTGTTACTTATGAAGCATGATATTCATCACTTCCCATTAACATCGTGGTTGTGGTTCTAATGGAATGGGACCAGATGGCATTACAACAAATCCTATGTCCTTTTGCATGTCTTTTTCAATTGAAATTACAACCAAAAGAAACACCAAACACATTTGGTATCAATCAACCAAAAATAAAATAAAATAATATAGCAAGTAATTGCCAATCAATCAATCATTCATTGTAATATGATTGAAATTAATCATGTGTTTATTTTGATTAAAAAATTTCATGTACGTTTTGATTAATGTGTTAGTTTCCATGGAAAAAATAAATAATGATTTTATGAATAATTTTAAAAATTATGTCAAAATTGTCAATGGGTCATCAAAATGCATGGATATTCATTATTAATAATTTTATTATTAATATTCTAAGTCATAAAGATTATTCCTTGCTTTCAACTAGACTTTTGCTTCTTCTTTTTTAGATTGTTAAACATGTAATCGAACCCATGAATCATCATGGGCCTATATTAGAGGACTAAATTTAATCATGCAATCATAGGATGTTAGTAACAAAATTTGAACCTTCACCTCCGTAGCCATAAAACAAATCCTTAACCATTTGACCACCATTTCATGTTGTAACAAAACTTGTAATTGCACAAATATATCCACATGAATTTTTAATTTTTTTCCATTACGATGATTATATAATTATTTAAATTAATTACATACCTATAGTCAATATAAATATGATAGATTAGTTCTATCATAATCTACTATATTAGGCTACGTATATAGTAACATTATATCTTCAGTACTTTGTCATACTAACTTAAATAGATATATTGGGTATACTAATTTAAGTATGTATTAGTTGAAACTATTATTTTTATAACTTCTATCCATTTTATTCACCATTAACTACATGTTAGTTGGACATACAATCATATAGCCCAAAAATCATATGATGGTGTTTGCATGGTTTGCTGTATAGTAAAAAATTGTAACATTTTGATAGTTTTCACTACATTCAAAATTTGATGGGGTAGATTAAGTAAATCGTGAAACTTTAATGATGAAGATGTTTAATCCATGGTGGTTCACATCTTCATATATCATTATGCTAACAAATCACTACAGAAAAAAATAATGCAATTGTTTTTTGGAATACATTTCCAACACACAAAATCCTGTAACAACAAGACAATGCAAATGTTTTTGGAGAAATCTTAGTGAATTTTTGACTTTCAAGTTTATTTCATGTAAATATTGCTTCATTACAAATTCAAAATTTGTTGTGTTAATCAAGCAAAAAATATGAAACATTAACAATAAAGATAACATTTGTTTGAATATGGAATACCTACATATGAATATTTCATATTGTATTTTATATTGTTTTCACCTTGTAATACCCACATCAACCTCCCAAATTTTTCATTGGTTTTGTTGGCCTACAACCATGCAAGACTTGCATTTATAATTGTTAAATTACATTGTTTAATGTTGTCACCTTTCAATACCCACATTGGGTTCCCAAATTCTTCATTAATTGTTTTGGTCAATTATGTAATACCCACATCCATAATCATTAAATTGCATTTTGCAACATTGCCACCTTGCATATCCACATTGGGTTTTCAAATTCTTCATTGGTTTCTTTGGCTAACTATGTAATACTTACATATGGGTCTTTAAATGTCCATTATTGTATTAACCAATTATGTAATATCTATACACCTATATTTTTCCCAATTCAAAATTCACTTATATGTGAATATTGCATGTGTCATGTTTGAC
Source organism: Sphagnum contortum (assembly GCA_963920785.1). Classification (NCBI taxonomy): domain Eukaryota; kingdom Viridiplantae; phylum Streptophyta; class Sphagnopsida; order Sphagnales; family Sphagnaceae; genus Sphagnum; species Sphagnum contortum. The sequence continues at coordinate 9,546,385 of OY987291.1, read as the reverse complement.
ATGTGTTGTTGGCATAAAATCAACATGGCCATTGCATTTTGAGGTCAAAGGTCCACCTAAGGTAAGCTTGGATCAACAAATGTTAGTTTTGGCATGACCCTTGATGTGAGTACAACATATTGGGTAATTAATACAACTTACAATAACTCCTTGGTTTTCTAATTCACATTTGTTTTAGATGTGGGTATTACATATTGGATAATTATTACAATTCATTAATGATGGTTGAAGGTATTGGCATTGTGATTTAAAGTGGGTTAGTGAAAGTAATCCATTTAAAAAAGGTATTGCAAAATAGTTTCAAAAGCGTGTTGAAGTCTAAACCATTCAAACTTAAACACATTAATTTTGCCAAAACCTTCATTAATGATAATCATTACCTTTCATAATACTTTTAGGATTTTCTTATGTGTGAGTAATACCAAAAAGGTAATGATTTAACCAAAAAAATAAAAAAAAATCGATTAGAATATAAAAGTTTAGCTAAGAAAAGATATTGGTTTGGTAAAAGGTGCAAATTTAGTTAGGAAGTAAAAAAAGTTTTGTTGAAAGGTAGAAGTTTAACTAAGAGAAGATATTAATTTTGTCAAAACATAGAGGCTTAACTAAAAATAAATATTGGTTTGGTCAAGAGGTGGAAGTCTAGCAAAAAAAAAATAGTTTTGTTGAATAATAGGGGTTTGGCCATGAAAATGTAAAAGTTTTGTTGAGAGCTAGTGGTTTAGCTAGTAAATAAAAAGGTTTTGTCAAAAGGTAAAAATGTAACCAAGAAAAAATATTGGTTTTGCCAAAAGGTAGAAGTTTAGTTAAGAAATTAAAAGCTTTTGTGGAGATGTGAAAGTTTAGTCAAGTAAAGATATTAAATTTGTTGAGAAATAAAGGTTTAGCCAAGAAAAGGTAAAAGTTTTGTCGAAAGGTAACAGTTTAACCAATAAATAAAAAGATTTTGCTGAAAGATGAAAGTTTAATCAAGAAAAGTTATTGGTTTTGTCAAGAGGTAGAGAAAACATAGAAATTTAACCCAAAAAAAAAGAAAAAAGATTTTGTCAAAAAAAAAGAAGGTTAAACCATTAAAAAAAGAAGAGGTTTTGCCAAAAACCAAAGGTTTAGCCAAGAAGAGATAAACACTTTGGCCTAGAGGATAAAAGTTTAGCCAATGAAAAAATACAAGGTGGATAGGAAGGGGGGTCGGTTGTTAGTTGGTACATAGGGCTGAGATGTAATGTAAGTTAGCTAGGTCAGTAGGGTAACTAGGTGGGAACTTGGCAAATATGAAGGTCAAAGTTGAGAAAAAAACAGCCCCCCCGAAAAAAAATAAAAATAAAAATCATGGATGAGAAACCCAAAAAAAGTTCATAGATTGAAGTTGGATGAAAAACTGCAGGCCATCCAATGGACAGAATGGCCAACTGGTGCATTGGTGGGTGCTAGTTCAGTCTGTAGCCATGTTTTGGCAGCTTCCTTCTCCGGACGACTTAACTAGTGACCGACGGGATCGAGACTCCAGACGGGCGGAAGGAATTATAAAGCTCCACAAACCGAAGATCCTCAAACCCTAAACGGCGTTTCTCACAGACTTTCCTCTGCTTGCTGTGGCATCATCCCAGCGTATCCCCAAGACTTAATACGCATACAAGCACTCGCGCACGGGAACACACAATGGTAGCAGCGGCGGGGCCTTACTCCGGCTCTAGCACATTAGCCCTGGTACGTTTCCCTTTCTCCTTCTCCCCTTTTCCTTTGTTTTTGTGAACCATTTCTCTATCGTTTTTGTGTGTGACCTACCATCATCCATTTGGGCTGTCTCTTGCAAGTTCTTTTTTCTGGTGTTTTGTTTGGGTTTTTTTCGGCATCTTCAACAGAAGATCTCTTTGCAACGGGCGGCAATTTTTTTTTTCTCGTCTTTTGTGTGGTTTTGTTCGGTATCTATCTTCAACAATAGATCTCTGTGGCAAACGGCGACACATTCTCAGTGGTCCTCATAAACCTTGGTCAGATGGTCCAAAGCAGCCAGTTTTCGATGCAATTTTGTGCACCTTTGGTGCGCTCACACTTTTACAGAAATACACCCGGGCAATAGGTTGACTACAAGCTGCTCACACTGAACAAGCATGTCATAGTTTTCCTGCAACCGGTTTCTTTCAGTGGCGTTGAGGATGTCAATGTCATAACAAGGATGTTGAACACTGCCTTCTTGTGGATGTTGATTCAGGTGGCACGGATATCAGCTGTTTCAATTGGGGTGGTTTATGGAAGTATGAAACTTGCATATCTTAAGGTATGGGAAAGCACATGTGCCTTTGATTTAGGTTAACATTCCAGTGGGTATTATACTGGTTGTGTTGCAGTTCTTCAGTATTACTGGGGGGTATTGTGTCTTTGGAGTTTCTGCTTTCAGTAATGTAATTTACTTTGTGTTATTACTGCCACTACTGTCGTTCCATTATTACAAATAAATCAAGTTTTTTTTTGCATACGAGGCAGAGACTTGAATTGGATGTGGGTTGTGCAGGCAAGTGCGCCAAAGCCATCCAAACATTGACTTGGTGGGGGGTGGTGGATAGTATTTGCTCTGTAGTGACTGGGAGCATTACCCACCATGTAGCCTTCAAGGCATGTTGCTTGAATCTTGTGGTTCATTTATGATGGGTGGAGCTGATAAGGGTTACATGTATTTTGAATATCAATTGGGAAGGCTTGGCCTACAATTCTTTAGTCACCCTTGGTGACTAGTTTGGCATCTGTGGACAAGATGGAGGGACTTGTTAGCATGTGCAGGGTTTTTGATCAGAGGTTTCAAGTTTGTCTTCACCCTGCTACTGTTCTTATTCTTCTGGAGTTTTGGCTCTTTTAATAAAGCTTTTCAAGTTTTCATTGGTTACCAATTTGGCTGCTGCCACTGTGTCTTCATCCTTATGAGCCAGTGTTACTATTTGTTGGCTAAGCCAATCTGGCCATAAGCATTTGTTGGTACATTCTATTGAGGCTGGTGAGTTCTGTGGTTACATGGATACTTGCGATATCTTCCTTGGGAGGGTCTGAGGAGGGTTTGCTTATGTCCGCAGTGTCAGAATTAGTGAGGAAGTGTGCTGTCTCAGTCTGACAGGACCACACAGACTCTATGCTGCCAGCAATCAAGGCCATATTCATCATGTTGCGTTATTGGAGACAGGATCAGAAATTTGGACAACTTTCACACATGAGGACTGTGTTGGACCAGTTGTTTGCATGGATCTGCTGTTAGTGGGAGTATCTCCACTTTGAGATAATCGCAATGATGGCAATTTTCAGGCCAATAAAATCATTGCACTGGGTAATGGATTAGGTACTGTTACTGTACTAGGGTTAGTGAGAATGGGAGCTTGACGTCAGATACAATGTCACTCCACTTAACTGGCAGATCATAAGTGACAGCTTCTCGGACTCTTTTTCTGCAAGTCTTTTGGCAGGAGGTTCTCTCTTTCATCTCATGATTTTTCAGCTCTAGATTGACAGCTACTGTAATTCTTAGGGCAATTACATTGTCAAATATCCAGAATTTGGAACCACTTATGTTGATGTAGGATGTCCAAAAGTATTGATGCTTGTTTCTGCAAGCACAGCTTGGGCCAGACCAAATTTTGCAACAGGAGAATCTTCCCTGCAACCCCCAATATCAGGATAAGCAGCCCCTATCATAGGTGTGAGGATCACTTCTGGACACTTCAGGGGCCTGTGTTCTACACTGGTCTCTGACTGAGTATCTCATTTGTTGGATCTGTACAGTAATGTAGATTGGAAGTTTAGTGCATTGTAATGAGTATTAGTTTTGCACATTGTAATGTACATTACTTGAAGGAGATATGTCCTTTGATTCTCCTTGCTAGAGTAGTAAAATGGCTGGACGACAGAGGATCTGGGGTTCAAATGTCTCACCCTCATCTAGCTGTGACTACATAGTTTATATCAGATCATTCATCTCACTGTGTATGGTCCATGTCTTGGAACAGATTTGTGTTCACAACAACTCCAAGAAGACTCCTGTGCAAGTTGCAAACAAATGAGAGCTTGGGAGAGGGCCAGGTCCTCAAAAGGCATGCAGTTCTGGTAGCACTTTGTAAATCTTGACTCCAGGCCCACATTGTATGCTGGGATGGATGCTCCTCACAGCACATAGCTGAAACCCATAGCCAGCTTTCTTTAACATATATTGCAAATGTTGTAGTCCACATTGCATGCTAGGATATAGGCCCTTGTTAAGATATTGCAGAAATTGGGCAGGTAATTTCTACACTTCGTATAACTTGAGTACACCCTTAGTTCCATGAACTGGACCCCACATCCCAGGCTGTGCATCTTACTTAAGATATGATTCTTGAAATCCTGTCAGAGGCATGCATAGTTGGTAAGGGACCCATTTTCTCCTTATTTTTCACACACTGCAAAACATATCAATAGCATTAAAAAGAACAAAAAATTATAGTATGAACTTCAATATAATGTGTATAAATGGTTCTGCAGAGCAACCCGGGAGCCCTAGTTTGTGTAGTGGTTAATTATGCTCCATTTCCCCCTAGCATGGGAGAAACAAAGTATTTGTTGTCATATCTAGCTTAGCACTGTATTTTCCTCAATAATCCTTCCCAAACCTGCATATCTGTTGAACTTGTATTTCAAGCAGATTATTATGTACTTATCTACACCCACCATCAGCCGCTACTGAAGTCACTGGGTAGTAGTCATGCCAGCTTGTCACTGCGATTTATGATGAAGATACTCCCGGATGCTTTCTTTTAGTTTCCTCTCAACATTCCCATTCGCATTTGAAACATTTGTTTGTTGCATTGGGTACTATTTCACAAGAAACAGCCAGTTTCTTCTTCCTGGCCAATTGATGTCAAACATGTCGTTTAGTTTGAAGGGCTAATAGGTAATAATCCCCTTTCATTTTCAGTTGCAGGAGGAGCAGTTGCAACGAACTTTAGATGGAGTTTATATGCAGAATTAAAAAAACTGCCATGATGCTCACTTTTTTCTCTCACAACTTCATGAGCAATCATAATGCTTAACAATCTTCACATTGCAAAGGTAGTTGTACTTCTTCTGCAGTTCTAGCACAACAAATTCAAACTATCAGTTGGAGGAAATTCTAATTCCTCCACAACACCAAAATACACTTGGCTTTTCTTTTGGTGCATTTCATCATGCAACTTCCTTGTTGCTCTGGGGGGAAAAAAACGGAGGTTGGGAATTCAAGCCAAAAGTTGTATCCTTTGATTTCAACAGTCACTCAATCATTCCAAGCTACCATCGTTGAAGTTGGCTTGTAGTTTGAAGAGCTGCAAGAAGCAACTGACTTAAAATTTTGTTGTCTTGATCTGCAGGGTGCCAAATCTGTTGCCAAAATTGGTTTTTTGAGCTGTTGAAAATGGGTCCCCAAAAAAACAAAGCATGAGAAAATTGGGTTTGTAGTATTGCACAGTTATGGCAGAATATGTGAGCACTAGTTGCAACTCAACCTTGAACATTTGCACATCCTTCTTTAAAGCTTCACATAATGTGAATCACAGCAAACAAATCTGAAAACATAAAAACAAAATGGCCGGCGATGACCAATACTAGATACTTATCTCCAAGTATCTAGTGTAAACTGTCCAAACATACTAGATAAGCGGAGAAACAGTGTAAACCATCCAAAGATCAGTGTAAAGTTTTTGAGGGCTGTCAATGGTCATTTTGAGAGCAATCAGAACTAATTGTTCTTCCAATCGACCTCAAGTGTAAACCCTGTCTTCAAAAGTTTCCTCAAAGCCTGGACAACCCCAACCTTGAGCATGCTTTTTGTAATATATAGGTATTGTTCTGTAAGTTCCCTCACATTTTTTTTTGGGGGTTTTCACAAGGCTACTGGGATTGAATATCCATTGAGTGAATTTTTAATAGTCCAAATTACAAAGTTGCAGCCAGTGTCTGATCTGCAACTTATGACACTAGACAGAGACAAAAATCTACTGGGTACTGGCAGCTGGATAGAAAGCACCACTGCACTCATCACAATAGCAAAATTTGAAAAGAAAAGCATAGCAGAAAGCTCAGGGACAAGGGCATTACTGAAATAATGGCGCATGAGGTGAGAGCCAAGTGCAAGCCTGATTTCTGTAATGGTCAGGCTTTTTATGCAGCATAATAATCGATGCAACCTTCATTCAGTCTTCAGGGATGTTGGAAGCACAGTGGGGGGCTTTATGTTTTTCATAAAGCCTGCCATGAAAACAGAATTGTGGGGGTGGAGGAATAATTGTGATCTATAATGTGCCCTCCAGTTACATACACTAGAAAAATTCTAAGCTTGGTTTTTTCTAAGCCAAAAAAAGAGAGGTCCTATTAGAAAGCCTGTATGTAACCCACAAGAAACGTCGAGGTCTCTCTGCCAATTCCAATTGGGTTGTTACTTGGGGGTTCAGAACTTGGGTTATCTGGTGTCTTTATTCTCTGTAGAGAGGGACAAACAAAGAATGCAACTTTTTGTTTTTTGGAGCTGTTTTGTGATTGTGTCACATGGCTAATTGTTGTTCACCCAATATTTTCATGTCCCACCACTCCTCCCCACCCTCCCCCTCCTTCCCTCACTACCACTCTTAATCTCTGCAGACTTTGTTAAAGAGTTGCAGTTCCAGAGTTTGAAAGGGTCAGTCAGTCACCCAGAACCCCAAAATCTCGCCAACAATGTCAACAAACTGTATGTGTTTTTTTTTACACTACGTACCAGGACTATCGCATTGGATCCAACTTTTGCAAGTTTTATCTTATTAGTACCAGTTTCACATAAGGTGAACTGGTTTCTTTGATGAAAGTGTTTAGATTGCTTAGATTGGAACAGATTGTTTTTGGTGTTTAGAGTGTGACCACAGTAAGTAGATGTACAACATCTTATCTATTGGCAGGGCCAGCGTGTTTGTGATGCCTTGTTATACCTGCACTCCCCATACAGAATCAGCATGCATCGAATATGAACTCCAAAACATAACATAAGAAAAGAACATAAGAGCCAAATCTCTTTGGATGTAATTGCTGTTGTTGATGGTTGAGTGATGAAATTTTACATATCATGTCCTTCTGTGATTGTAGCTGGATTAAGTAAGGGGCACTACTTCTTTTTATAAATCTATGTCACTGAGTTATCTGTAAAGTCAGGCGATTAGGGGGGCGAGAACAGCCTGTTTCGGCATAATAGGCCATCAAATGCGTAACTGGAAATGAAAATTTTACAAAAGGAAATAACTAGGACCCAAACTAGTTTTTCCACCAATTTTGGTGGTAAATTGAGTTTCATCCTATGTTTCCTTTTTCCTGAGTGCCTACTCCGCTGCTACATATATTTTCACTGCTCCTACCTGTACAACTACGATAGTTACTCTCGAACATTGTGCATTAACTGCTGAGTTTCAGCCTTTCATACCCAGATTTAATAAAATGTCCTTACTTTGCGGATACCACTGAAAGAAGGGATACGGGGCCAAAACAGAGGATATTGGGATGAAACAGAGGGTGACGTTACAGAGAACTCTAATATATCAAGTTCATCCCTCATTGTGACTGCAATGCATTATTATTTGGTCCGTATGTGCTTATTGCTTGAGTTCACTTAGACAAAGGGCAGCAGGTACTAACTAATGTACACACTACAGACAGACTGTAGCTCTAGTGTACAAGCAATAAGCAGGTACCCGAGAGTACATGCACACTACAGTAAAAATAGTGATGCATAATTTCTTGATTCGACTTTGTGTTAATTGTTTATAATCCTAAACAATAACAATTTTGTAGTACTTAGCATGATTGTTCCAAGCTTTCATTTAAAACTACAAAAATCATTTTATAAGCAACCGATTCACCAGCCACATTGTTAGCATTAATAATAAATAGTACCTAAAGTACTTAATTAGGTGGGCATTTCACCTCATTTCTTACATCATTGTATACATGAAAATCCCAACTTTGGGCTAGTGAAAATCTATATATTTATGTATATATAGATTAAACACAACATACATATAAGCAATGGCTCTTGCTCACAATTGGATTTGGATTCAATTCTCACTAGGGGAACAAGAGATTATGATCTTTATCTACTACCTTCTATCTACACTAATAGATCCATGAGCCTTCCCATTAGTTAGATGCAATGCATCATTGTATTCTCACTTTCAAGATTTACTCCATCAATTTTCAGAATCCACCAAAAACAACCGAGTATTTGGTCGAGATTACAAAGTAATTTTTTTTAAAAAAAAAATTGGTTCAAACTTCAAGCTCAAAATTAGAAATATGTGTTGTTTGACTTAGCCAAAATGTCAATTTATTAACTTTGGGCTTCACAATGTTGCACAATACAAGTGATGATCAATTAAAGAGAAAGATGAATGAAAATATTGAATGACATTACATGCAACTTGAATTAAATTGAATTGAATTGAATTTCAAGTTAACTCAATTCAATTCTAATTCAACAATTATATTAAAATTCAATTGAAAAGAAATGAGATGCAAATTAACGAAAACAAATTAAAAATATGAATACAAATGTTAAATTTGAAAAAAAAGAAAAAAAAAGACATAGATCCAAAAAGACACCTTCCCATGCTTCTTTACTTGGAAATGGGTTAAACATATTCCAATTTGAAATTATCCAAGTGATTACTTATAGAATTAAAAATTGTCTTACCTAAACTAGCTTTGATGAATTATCATCACTAAAATTTTTAACCATGTTTGTATGCAACCTTGTCTATATGCATAGTATGAGTGTAGAAAATATATACAAGTGTATAGGGATTGCAAAATAGGCTTGTGTCTAGGGAGGAAATAAAAAGCCTATTTGACCAATGAGATGATTAGAATGTGAGTTTTGAATCGTTTTGAGGAGTTCTTTTCAATAAATTAACACCTAGAAGTTGTCCATAGGCTTGCGCCTAAGTGTGAAGAACAAAATTGTGACCAATGATATTAATCAAATTGGTATCTTTAATTGTTTTTGAGAATTGCCTTTAGTAGATTATTATTAGTTAGATGTTGCGTGGCTTTTGCACGACCCGATGTAAGTTTTTAAATTTCATTTTGTTTGTTGCTTCTTGCTGAGTGTATGTTTTTGAATTGAGTTTCCATGTTTCACAATGTTTATCTATCATCATTCATGCTTGAGGTTTCATTTTGTTTGATGTTTCTTTTGTTCTTAGGTCACTCTCCAATATCCTTTCGTGTTGATGTTTTGCAAAGTTTGCAATCATTTCCTTCAAAGTCCCAAAGTTTTAATTGGAACATGTCCCGTGGTGCATCGCACATCAATTTTTGGATGAAGAATAGAAAATCTTATGTCAATTTGGGATAGTAAAATGACATTTTTATCCATGATATTATTGTTAGCAAAACACAATACAATCAATCTACACCTACTATCAATTGGTTAGATTGTTTGATTGGTCCAAGTGGTTTACTATTATCATAGTATCTTTTCACTATTTAGGTTCAGCACTTAAGAGTTGAATAATTATTTTATTTTTAAAATTTCACTTTGGAAATAAAAATAGTAACCTAATGGAATTTTAGCAATAAATATAGGGAGTTGCTTTGGCATGTTTTCTAGATTGTAAATCTATAAGAAAACCTTTTACAACAATTTTTTTTTAATTTTTTTTTTTCGCAATAGGGAGATGTAATATTCCACCAAATTATAGGATAGGGAAATGTTGTCAATTATTGAATATTCACTCCCCAATGGTGGATTGGCTTGAAGCAAGAAGCTTGTGGGTTTTCATCAAAATTTTGAATTTTCTCTCCCTTGTAAATTTCATTACATTTCAGCATTTCAAATAAATAATTTGTGAAAATTTTGACATTTTTGAAAATAATTTAATTACCACCAAACTTGAAAATGTACAAATTATCAAACACCCCATTTTTCTTGCCATCTAGTTTCCCCGCTCTTGTTCCCAAACAACTAATCAAATTGTTTTCAATGATGTTAAATTGCTTGATGTTTTTGAAGTTTCTTGGGCAACTATGATTCTCATTACCACACTATGTTGCTAGATTCAACACATTAAACTCAAATAATTTATATAATTTTTCTTGAGAATCTAGCACATACACTAAGAAGCTATTAATGAATTATTTTTATTATTTAAGCTCACCTTAATTAAACTTCAAACTTTGACACAAAATATGGAATTATTTTTTTAATAATTAATTACCAAGGAATCTGCTAATATATAATGATATTGTCTTCTGCCTCCTACCATCCCCCTACATACATGATTGTCCATTTGCACATTAGATGGAAGAAAGGTTGATCTTTTTATTTTGCATTTTCCATGGTTTTTCACAATTGAATGATTGATTCCACCTTGTGATAGTATGACCATCATTAACAAGATCAACACAATTACCATTTCAACATCACTCTACTTCTCAAACAAATGATTTACACATAAGCTCCAACCTAATACGATAAATCTTGAATAATCCAAACATGATTAATGACAATCATTGTCCATCCTTGGACATGGTAAACATGCACGAGAAGGCATTTTGCAAAGTTTGGTTTAAATCGGTTTCATTGGGTTTTTCTTTTCCAAGAAAGAATTGACAAATATATGTACTTTGTAGCCTAGAAGGGTCTGAGCTTATGAAAATCAAATTCATGCTAACATATAGGTAGCTTATACAATTAAAGCTCCAAACCATATCCACCGATTATATAAAAATCTTTGAAAAACGCAAAAGATGAATTTTACACATTTTTGGGTTAAGATCATTCGCGTGCCTTAAACTTGATCCTTATGTGGACTACACCCATTGTGTGAAGTTCTTCACATGCACCTAAGGACTTTGTTCAATGAAAATTGTTCACCAAAAATATATATTTTTCTCTTAATCAAATCAACACAAAAATTTATTTATGGCAAAAGTTTGTTACACAAAACATTTATCCCAAAGCTTAACACAAAGTAACAACATGAATTTATTAAAAGAAAAATATATGTCCAAATCTCCAATCATAACCTCTTATTTATATATATATAATGGATGGATTTATTGTTTTCATTCATCCATGTCTACTAAACATTCTTATTCATTTGCAACAACAAGCCAATAAAATTATGTCACATATTATCATCTTCCTGTGAACAAATCATTCAATTATTGATAATCTTTAGTTCTAGAATTTAGCAAAAATTCACATGATTCACTTCCAACTATAACTAACCCAAAATAATTAACTAAATTATTTTTATAAGTCTAAGCTTATGTCCCTAAGTCAAAGATCCTAAAGATAAAACCCATATAAGTTTAATTATTTATTTTGTACTTGTCCTTCCTTAAAAACCCTTCCATTTCATCATTTTAACAAAAAAACCTTACGACTTTTACTTCTAATAACCTATTTTGGGGTTACACACCTATATCATCTTCCTATGTTTTCTGCATTGCTCCTTTACTTTTGATGTTGAAAGAACATTTGTAGCCCAAAAACACCTTTGATTGATTTTTTCAAGGTTAGATTCTACACAAATTTGCTTTTGTAAATATGAAAATCTGCAAAGCACTATTGTGTCCATTCATTTGGGGCTTGCATGAAAATATTGTGCAATAATTCATTTCCAACTATTACACAATGTAAGGGCATCTTGATTTATAGCTTGTTTGTAGGTTTCAGAATCCAATTTTATCAAGGGTATATACTACTTATGCACATATAAGAATATGAAAATTGGAAATTTCTTTAATCATAATGTTTTAACTTAAATACCTTGGTCACCACTTCAAGATCATACTTGCTAGAATTCCCATCAAGACGAAAATTTACTTTGATGAAATTAAGTGAAACCATGGGGTTCAATTGAACATTTTTGGGGTTAAGCATCATGTTCTCTTTGTTAAAAGGCAATTGTTAGGATTATGTGACCACCTTGCAAGTAGTTGTTTTGTTCAAATTCTCATCTAAAATGAAGGCATGTGCAATGGATGTTACATCTCATAATAATCATCCCAACTCTACCACAAACCAATTGAGTACATAGAGCTATACTCTATTACATAGAGCTTGCATTCTACTACAAAACCAATTGCGTACATAGAGTACAAGCGCCCTTGATTGCCCCTCCCTTAGGTGAACGCACTTTGTATGGGAACATCCCCTTATGTAAAACAACTCTCTTTTTTATTTCCTCCCTTCTTTCTCATCTCGTAGATAAGAAATATTTCCATGGGAACATGAGAACATATAAAATTGGGGGAGCTCAAGACTTAGGAACTAGGAAAGCATGGTGAGACTTCATGACCCACCCATGACACCCTCTTTCAAAGGCCAAGGAGGAGCAGCACCCATATCAAAAAGATGCACCATGATCTTAAACTATTCTCATCCAAGTTGAGAGGGATGAAAAAACTGGATGTAAGCAGGTTGAACAAACAACAAAAGAAGGATACCTATCTTATGGGTTGAGTGTAGCCTAAGGAAGTTGCTCTGAGAGAGAGAGAAGAGAGAGAGAGAGAGAGATTGATGGGGGGTGGGGGAAAAAAAAATGCCATGAAATTGTGCCTCAACTTAAGCAGAATATCTTGGACTGATCCAATGTTCCTTTCCTCCCCTTGAGTTGTCAGATTATGTAACATGCAAGTGTTGAACAAGCCACTACTAATAATACACACCCCTGATGCGAGGACATGGCAACACGGGCACGAGCAGATATGTGAGAGAAATAAGGAGGAAGCTGGGAATGCGACATGGAAGGTATGACCAACCCACCCAACCGACCCCCGCATGTGGAAAGAAAAAATAGTGTCATGAAAGCCTTTTTTTTCTTTTAGGATGATGTTGAAGAAGAAGCAAAACATTTTCATGCTTCTGAATGCTGCTGCTTCTGGGTGGCTTCTGACGCTGCTGTGGCAGAAGAAGAAGAAGAAGAAGAAGAAGAAGAGCCGTCCATAATCACTGTTCTTGGTTGATTAACATTAATTTTTTACTCATTGTTGTGCTTGATTCCACAATATTCTTCCACATGACACCGTGAACTCACCCATTACAGAATTGTAATCTACTATGTCGGATCATTACAAAGAAATATGATTTGCACACTCAAACCAATCTTTGTTTCAGAATCTGCTTTGGGAAGTGAAAGAATAATAATCCACCACCACAACTGGTTGGTTAGACTATATGAGTCCCCAGTCCCGGTTTCTCTGGTCTGGCAGTTTCATGGGGATGATGAGGTGAAAAGATCCTGTAGGAAAATTTGAAGTCTTGCAATTGTAGTTGTGGGTAGAGAGAAAGGCTAGAGAGCCATCAACACTGGAAAGAGAGTTCAAAGTTCTCTGAAAGACTGAAAGAGAAAAACTTAATTGATGATGACACGATGATGTATGTACGATGATGTTATTAAAAAAAAATTCAAATGGGATGATACATTTGATGCATTCATGGGATGTGTTTGTGCTTTGCAGTTCTTGGCATAATAATTTTACCAAAGAATTGTGATGGGGAAGACTTTGGAAGACTGTCACCTATGCAGAAAGCTACAAAGCTTGGCAGCAGATTACAAGTCTGGTATTTATTATTATAATTGTTTTAGATATTTGAAAACTTAGGTGACTACTGAAGTAACAACACTTTGGAGACATGGAAAAGTTTGGTCAACTATTTGGGCTTCAACTTTTACTTTGGTGGGATGATGGAGTAGGTCTCCAGTAAAACACATAAACAAAAGAATGGGTATAGTAGTAGGTAGTAGTAGAAGGATCTGGAAGAAACTTTGCCTATTTCCTTCATTCCTTCCAAAAAGGAGTAGTACCATCTTATTCAGTTTTGGGAAGGAAATATCCTTCCTGAATTCCTTTTTTTAAATTTTCGGTTATGTTTTTTGTGGTACAAATGGAAAACTTCATCTTGTAAAAGAGGTACAAAGAAGGGTTTCCTTTTGAAAGGCTGAAAAAGAAAGTCCCACTTTGTGTGATGCCATCTCTTCACTTTGAGACAACAAAGTAAAAATCTGGACTTTTTCAGTCCTTCCAAAACCAAGTAGGTAGAATCATCTTAACACACTTAACAACCAATCTTGCACTTTGCTGCAAACACACAAAAATACTGATTTTGAGTACCTACAATCTCTCTCACTCATAAAAAATCTATTTTTCACTCATTCTTCATTCATTTATTCATTCACTTTATGAGATGGGTGCTTTGTACTTACTTACCAAATGGGTGTTTTTTTCCCCTCCCAATTGAACCTTCTTCACTGATCAATTGTTTTTTTATTGTTTTTTGTTTTTCTGCAACTGGTTTTGCCTTTCACATGAATCTAGCTGCTCATTTTCTAACAAGCTATAGGTATTGGACAAAAGGCTGGCTCTACCATCATCATCAGCTGGAGAACAAGACCAGTATATTGAAACTCAAGAGAATTAGAGATGAATGAAAAGTGTATGCTAATCTGCTTTAACTTTCTACAATGGAGTCCTAATCAATCAGGTTGCTTGTTACCCATCACAGTCAGTTGGGTTCCAAGAAAACTCCACTTTCCTCTATAGCCAAATTTGGCTAAGTCCGATTGCCAATCCACCTACCTCAGAAAATTGGAAAAAACAAAAGCCCTGATATATACACAGTGGTCCTTTAATTCAGTTTCTTAATACATATTACTTACTTGATTAGGTAACAGAAGGTTGGGTTTTTAGGTTGTCATACTAATCCATCATGTTTTCATTAGCTATCCTATCATCATGGTATTTTCTTAATGGGGTTCTTGTTACTTACTGGATTGGATCACAAAAGATTTGGGTTATGTGACATTTGGAATTATGGGTTATGTGATCCATACATCATTTAGTAGAGTTGTTATCATGAATTCATAGTAACATGATTACCATGCACAAACATACATACATACATAAATGCCTTGCCTTGCCTTGCCTCTTGATTTCTTCCTTTTTTGTCCCCAGGACTCATTAGTAATTAAGCTAAAACAAGGAAGGAAATTGGGTAATAGATTAATAATGACTTGGAGAAGAAGATGAACAAATAACAACAACAACAACAAGAGGAGGAAGAAGGATGGATTAAGGTGCAGAAGTTTTGTGTCAGACAGCAAAACACCCCAAAAAACATACCTGCATAAAATAGAGGTGACTTGAGCAGAAAATTCAAAACCCTAGAATTGAGTCAAGACCCTCCCCATTTAGGCCACAAAGGGTTTGTTTGGTTTTGCCATGCCAAAAGCTACTGGGAAGGGAAGAGCTTTTTGTATTTTTGCAAGAAAGTGGGTTACATTCCTTGGTGTACATTTGCTACTCGATTGTGTCCAAACACTTGCCAATAATTTTCTCCTCTTCCTGACTTCCGGATCTCCATGTAGCTGCAATTTGGTGATTTTTGCGTCCAGTTCTGATTTTTGGCGATTTTTGGAAGAAGCTGTTGTTGTTGCAGGTGGTAGGTAGTCCGAAGAGACTGACTCTCTCTCTCTGACTCTGTTTGGTGTGTTTGTGTGTGCTGTTCGGCTCATCGTCGCCAACCTTTCGAATTTTGGTTTTGGGTTTTTCCATTGTAAGTTTCTTGTCTCACACCCATTGCACTTTTTGTTGTTATTTTTGTGCAATTTGGTGGTTTTTCTCTGCCCTTTCTGTAGTGTGTTTTGGTGTCCTTTGTGTTATGTTCTTGGGCTGGATTTTGAGCTCTTTTAGTGACTCCTGTGTGCTGAGCTTCTTTTGGGTGTTTTTCCCCTTCCTGTTTTGTTTCTTTCTCTACTGCTACCGTTCATGCCATCTTCTTGAAATTTGGGTAAACTGGTTTTTCTTTCTGTTGTCTTTGGGATTGTCCCATTGAGTAAGTACAACTTGCCCTTGTGGGTCTCTTTCCTTCCTTTGTAATAATGATCTGAGGAAGAAGAAGGAGAAGAAGTCCTGGTCGGCATGTGTGAGTGAGGTAGCTAACATTTCGAAGTTGTGCAATTTCTTATGTGGTATGTGTTTGACCTCCTCCTTTGTTTGCTGCTAAAATTCGTGGACTCCTCCCATCTGTCCCTTTTCTGTGCTCAACAATTTTGCATGTCTGTGAATGTGTATTTTTTTTCCATTTGAATTCCTACATATATTGTTGTATTTTTTTTGTGCATTGTGTTTTGTTCTGGGGAATTGGCTCCTTTGCAAATTTATTTGCAGTATTGGAGGTCTTGTGAGCATCAAGCTTGCTCATCATAGCTGCTCTTGTAATGGCTCCCTCGCACATAAATTGCACATGAAGAATATGCCATCCTTTTTTCCTGGATGCTATTGTTTGAGGTCTTTTGGTAAACATATCACAGTTCATTGTGAATCTCAGCATCAATGTCTTGTCCTCACTAATGTTGTGTAATTTTTATCCAGTGTTTAGTTTGGAGGCTGTTGTTTCATCTCTGGCTGCCAAACAGCAGAGACAATACTAAAAGGCAAGCAGCAAATGTCAGAACCGCATGGTGCATGAAACTGCAAAAAACATCTCGAGGGCTGTTGTTCACTCAGGCTTTCTACGACCTGTTCCCCAAGGCGCATGGGGAAGCAGGGCCCTTGCTGCCATTGTAACATCTCCAGTATGTCTCTTAACCTTCCTCTCTCTTACTTTCTGTTGTTTGCTAATCAGACATGTCTCATGCAGCCATACTTGTCATGTAACCTTGTGTTTTATAGTCCCTGAGCAAACAGAGTTCTTGAGGTTGTGTGCATTTTGTTTCTTGCAAGAGTAGTAATTGAAGAAGATGCATAGTGCATTGTGTCTTTGAGATAGAATGAGAGAAACCTGGCTCTTCATGTGACTTGGTCTTTACTCATTCATATAATTTGGATGGACATTGCAGCAACTCCATTGTGGCGAAATGGACCTCCAGAGAAACCTGTTCTGTGCAATGCCTGTGGTTCACGATGGCGTACGAAGGGAACTCTTCTGAACTACATGCCAATGCATTCGGGTGGTTTTGGAGGTGCTGGAGGTCATAAGTGGTCTGGAGAAACAAAGTGTGCACGTGGTAGAAAGGGTGCTCAAAAACAGTCCTCTGAGGCCTGGTCCCACAAACGTAAGGAGCCTTGTGGGCCTCACAAGAGCTCAACACCACTGAAGTGGAACGAATCCATCACTAGTGAAATTCAAAGTTCATCTGAGTCTTTGTCTTTGACAACAGATTCTCAAGGTTAGATGTGATTCTTATACTTGGGAATTCTTATGCTGCTGGCTGCACACAGTGTGCTTACAGACAACATCGATTCAAGTGTCTGATGATGTTGACAAAGACTATAGGTGTCTTGTTGTAAGGAATCATTTCTCTTTGTGGATAATATACTAATGTCTGCTTGGGAATTGCTTGACAGAGTGGGGGTCTTTTTCTGAGGGTACTGTGCCAACCAAGAAACGCACATTGCTTTCCCGTGCCCACGCACCTTTGGAGAAGGTTGCGAGACACCTCTTGGAGCTACTTTATGAACCTCCGGCAAGCAACCCATTCACAACTAGTTGTGTGTCTAGTGAAGCCCTTTTGGTTGAGTATAATCCTCCATTTGCAGATTTTGAGGTAGGCCTTGGCAGTATTTTTCTAAACCGACCACCCATATCTTCACATCATGAGCCTGGTAGGGAGACAAATTCAGTATGGTATGAGAGCTTAGAAGAAGGCTCAGAGCCTTTCAATACTCTGAATCAAGTGGCAGAAACAAGAATCAGTGGTCCATTGACACAACTGCCTAATGGTGGAGCCAAGAATCTTCTAGATGGAGGAAAGGAAAAGGTGAAGCAGATCACAAGGAAGTTGGAGGGAGAAAGCCATTTGCTCAGGGATCGAAATATAACTCATAATAAGAGCCTCTTGTAAGCACTTCTCTTATGTTTCTACTTCACTTGCTAAGTTCTTCCAATGATGAGATGTGGTCTCTCTTTCCCACTTGTCTTGGATTTTTTTTCCATTCTCCAGATTCCTAAAGGATTGCCTTATACTTTCACTATACCACACCACTCTATAGCTTTTTTAATCTGGACTTGTGCACAGAGAAAATTTCCCCTACGACAAACAGGATATTCTTCAGAGTTCTCAATCTCCACTAGTCTTTCTTGAAATGAAGGTATGGCAATCTATCCAAGTTTGCAGCTTGATTATGGTGTCAGATGATCCTAGTTGTGTTCTCAGGCTTGTCATGAAAAATTGCAAAGTATGAAATGCACTTGCCAAGGATGTCATGTTTATGCATGGTAGCACCAATGTCTTTTGGTGATTGATAGGGTAATAACTGGTTACAGGACATACTCAATTTTGAAACATTTACGGGACTTCTCACAGAAGAAGAGCAAACTTGGTTGATGAAGTTTTTGTCTTCTGTCGACCTTGCCAGATTTCAGGACAGGTGCATCTTGATCTTTTGGTTTGTCACTGTTTTGTTGCCGCTCAACTTTGTAGGATTAGAAACACTTGTGTCTTGCGTAAAGAGTTTTGCAGTGATGAGGTGGCCAGAAGCTTGGACAAAGAGAAGAGGGACTCAAAAAGGTAGTGGGGCTTACTAATAGGAAAGGGTGTGTACTTGCAGCTTGAAGGAAATGTTCAACAGCACCCAATTTGAAGGGGTCTTTGCCAACTTCCAGCAGCTGCTATCCGAGGGTATGTTTGACTCAGCAGAGTTGGGACTAAACCCTCGCATCCTTCAGCACTTCCAGCAATTGCTCAACCTCACTGACCTCTCAGGCTCAGGTTGGTTGGAACGTTGTTCCCAACTACAACACCGAATCAAACGTCGGGGTAAATCAGCTGACTTATCTAAGGTACAGATTGCACTGGTAGCACCTTCATGACATGTCTCAACTGTCTTAGCAAGGCAAATTTGCTGGTCAATTTTTTGTAAGGCTTTGTGTGAAGCTTGACTGACATTCCTAACATGTAGGCTGCACAGATCAAAGAAAGCAGCAAGGAAAATATGAAGGAGGTTCCAGCTGCTTCTATGGGCTCAGCGGGTCTCAAGCACTCTCCAGCATGGCTCCCAAGTCACACTTGGGGAGTCACAGAGGAAGATTTAACATCACATACTGGAAGTGAGAAGCATAAGGGACTTTCTGGCAATCACTCGCCTCTTTCTACAGATGGAGCATTGGTATATGGTGGATTTGCACTCAGAAAACATCCACATTGTATGAAGATGGACACACATGATTTGAATCATGCAGGAGAGACCTGCTTTCTAGGCAATGGTCTGCTACTTGCTGACCGCAGCAGATGTGGTGGAGGTTCAATCTCAGTGGATGATATACCAGATATTCAAGTCCCAGGGTCATATGGCACTGAGTCTGACCTCCTGTTTCACATTCCTTCCAATATGATGCCATTTCAGGAGGCAGAGCTTCTCCAACAACCTACTTGCAAGGAGGAAATCAACTCCAATCAGGTTACATGTTACAAATCTTCTAATCCATGGATATCATCCTTATTTGTACCTCCTGTAGCCTCTTCTTCAGAGGTCTCCCAGAGTGAGCTATGATCATGAACCACCCATCCCCCCAGATCTCTTAAAGAATCCGAACTCTAGCTCTCAATTGAACAATTGTGCCTGGTGTAACAACTGACTCAAGTCCTCATCACATGCAGAAAGGAAGCTACGTCTTCTGTTAATTCACATCAAATCTATGCACAAGAACTATGTTTTGTGTGAAAATAGATTCTCCAATGCACTTGAATATGCTGACAGGACTTCAGGTGGTTTGTGCAGGTTGAGAATGGAAGCCTCATAATCAGTAATACATGGCACATGGACAGTGGCCCATCAGATTGGGGAAGTCTCTTCTACAATCCCTCCTGTGCTGGGGAAGTCTCTTGTACAACGCTTCCTAATGGCACTGTGCTGAATCCAGGACACAAGCTCTTATAAGAGAAGAGGGGAATCTGTCCGAGACTTGCAGCTGCAAACAGGATCAACAACCCCCTGCTGGTGCCCGCTGTAATTCTCGAGTTCATCTCCACAAAATTTCACCCCTCAAGTTCACTTTACAAAGGGGCAAGTTATAGTTGATACGTTTTTTCCCATCAAGAGTGTACGATAGCCACATTCGGATTCTGTCCCCTGTGCAACTGTCGGTTCAGTTCACAATGCAGGACTGGTTTTTGCTTTCAAATCCAGGACTACAAAAGCATTGTCTCCTTTTCCAGCACCACCATTTTTTCATCAATTTAATAATATAGACACAGTTTTTATAGGCTGCAAATAGAAAATGTGCAGCAAAGCCATTTTTCTTTCATGGGAAGGAAAAAACACACAAATTGCATTCTTCTTGTAACCACCACTTGCATAGTAGTCCTGCATATTAAAGCTTTTTCAAGGCTTTGTACAACCATCTGACCCTACATGATTTGACTCTGTCCTATACTGACCCTTGTAGTTTTTGAGTCAATTACTTTGAGTTTTCCACTTAAACATGCCATTGACTTTGCAGAAGGGAAACAAAATGTGTAAATTGATCAGTCACAAAGAGCTGATTTTCTTAAGTAACTTGCTCACAAAGGTGTTTAAAAACATGTGGGAATGCAACTGAACAAAGGATGTTGGTACAAACTCTTTCATAATATGAGTACATAGCTTTTTTTTGACCTACAGTGCTCAGTGGCCAGCAGAATCATACTTCTGCTACTATGGCATGACTACTGTGTTTCATTGGTGATTGGCTCCATACAACATCCAAGCATCATGCTGATCCTCAACTACCGAGATGTCTTTTCTAATAATTATGTGGTTTAGAGTAATTGTATTGCCATCAGTATGGTGCAGATGGTCAATTGGCTTCTCATCACACCAAGTGCGCTGTGACTCTTTGCAACTGATGCTTGTATTGTCCTCAGTTTTGTTGCCCATGTTTAGGATAATGTTTGTTGGGCCCACTCTCTGGAAGGCATTCCAAGTCATTTCAAGTTCACTTTACAATGTCTCCCAATTTCTGCGAAATATAGTGATAAACTATACCTCAAATTACTACCTCAAATTACACACCAAATCCAGCCCAGGATCCCTATTTGGGTTACACTGCTGTCTGGCCTGATGCCAAATTTCCCCCTCGTTGCCTCATGAGAAAATCCCGCATCTCTCGGTATGCCCTGAGCTCCTCCAAAGCATCAGCTGCTGTTCTAGACCCCAAAGACAGTGCTGCTAATGAGGTTGGTGGTGAGCCTACTGTCAGTGCCGGTCCTGGTCCTGACCCTGGTGACACAAAGGGTGAACCTGAACCAAAACGTGCATCAACTCCTGGGCGACCTGTTGAGCTCAGGTTCCGCAGCATTGTGGCTCCAGGATTGGGTGGACTCCCTTTCACTTTTGCCACTCCCAAAGAGCCCACTGCTGTTAAAGGACTTGTATGAGTTGGAACAGGAACTTGAGGGGAGGCTGAGGTCAACTTTCCCAGTGCAAGGTCAGAGAATGTTCCAGAGGGTGTACTGAGCTCACGCAGGGGGGGAGCAGATCTGAGGAATCTTACAAATGCCCCAACTGCTGCATGAGGTTGAGCTCCCACAGATCCAGGTAGCCCTACTGACTCAAAGGTGTCTGCTGTTTTGGGTCTTGCCACAGGACTCCCAATCCTGTCACAAAACATATTACAGGAGTCAGAATGTCTAGAGCCCAATACCTTGATACCAGTTTTGCTCTCAATTGTAACCATTGAAGCGAAACTCACATCTGGTTGCTTGAAAAGTCGTCTCCCTTCCCATGAGAAGATGAACAAGCCAACAAAGAATTTGCTAACAATCTACTGTTGTACCAGAATTCATGCACAAAGCTGGGTTTTTGAAAGCTACAATCAATTACCTGCTTCGATACTCATCAACCTCATCATCGTCGACAGCAAATGGGCATGCAAAATCCCCATCATCCATATCGTCATGTGGGAGACCACCAACCTTACTCAGGGCCCTAAAGCTGCCAATTGTCAGGCCTGGTGAACCATACAATGACCTTTTCGCACGCAGTCGAGATTCCTCATCTCCCTTATTGTCTCCAACCACCTGTAGACAACCAATTAAACTTCTTAATCTTCAAGGCTTCCATGTCAGAAGCCAATCACCCTGACAAGCATAGTAGGATGAACCTGCCATACTATGATGAACAAGATACACAGAATGTTCAATAAATGAACAATAGCACAATATGACACAGACCAGAATTACCAAGAGAAATGTTACAAATTTATGGTTGGACCAAATCAACCATCAACATCTGCAGCTTTCACAAGGTTAAAGGATCAATGAACAATGTAAAGGTTAAGAACAGACCATGCCATTACAAGTTACCAAACAAAAGAACTGTGAAAAAGACCAGGTTGTTCCAAATCGTTCTGACTGTAAGCAAAGGCCCTACAAGCATGCAAACCAGAGTCTCAACCTCTCAATGAAATCTTCCCTTGGATAACTCATTTCCTACAGTGGGTGGACAAGAAAATAAACAATTCAAGAACCAGAATTGCTCACTTCCTACACACTTTATAGTAGGAATGTTTCCAACAAAAATCTCCCACTGCCTCTGTCAATTGAGAAGAAACCTGAAGTGAAAGTAGCATTAATCAATTTGAGTCACAAGAAGAACACTATGCCACAGTGCTCCACTTCATAATCAATAACAGTGGACCACTGAAGATAAAATGTCTGGAGAACACTTTAAAAAAACATTAAAGAACTCTGCTGTGTAATTTACCATTACTAATCACTTGAGATAAACATCAGGAGAATACTAAATGAGGACAGTCCCGTTTGTGATTGCAACAAAACATAGATGATTCAAAGATCTGAATTTCTATCCATTCAGATATTGAGAAAAACAGTTTCTACAACTGAGATCAAAATTCACTAGCCACATTCCAGTAGTTAGTTCCAATTCATGATAACCAGACAACTCATGACATCAACTCACCTAATGGAAAAAAGAGACCTCACCCAACTAGCACAAATCACTATTATGTGGATAATACCTAACTCTGCAACTATCTTATACATTTGATTCATCTATCCACTGTGGATATCCACACTACTCATTGTGAACTATTAAGATTGACCTAGTTTTACAAAAACTGCATTGAAAACTGCAATCTTATTAGAGTTATTAATTTCCAATGTGAAGAGCCCCAAAATCCAACCTTGTTACAGTTTCAAGAACATGGAAATTTCTTCTCCCACTAGGGAGTTTACCAACTGTATAATGCAGATTTTCAGAACAGAACAGACCCTAAAATCCAACCAAAATGTTCTAATAGCATCTTAGCTGATAAGATACTTTGTTTGCCTAAGCACAAAATCAGTCCTAAACGATCATAACCTGAGTATCGGTGGGATAAGAGATTTGATAAACTGATGACACTGGTTGAGCAATCACATGTGGGAAACTCATGGGTCAGAAAGTGTATCCCCTATGATACAATGAGTTGCAAACAGCACATCATTAACCTTGATAGGCTGACTTAACAGTCTAATAGGGGTCATCACCCAACAGGGTTTGACTTTGGAATTGACTTTGAAGAAACGAACATGAATACATGTGTTCCCTGATGATAGTGGAATGAGTGTGAACTGGATATGAGAAGCAAAGCAATTGGAAGAGACAAAAAGGTGTTGGAATTGAAGTGCAGATTGCTGTGTACCTGAGCACCATGCCATAACCGAGGGTTGCAAGAAGCCACACGATTCAACATCACCTCTGCAGGCTTACTCTGTGGGGATGGTGGTGGAAGCAAGCCTCGATTTTGATGATAAGGGTCAGCCATGGGAAGCCGAGAGTTTGGACGCATTGGATTTGAGGGACGGGGAATACTTACAGGTGCACTACTAGAGCGAAGGACATTATCTTGTTGTGAGTAACCATGAGCAGGTGGAGAAGGAGATGGAGATGGAGAGAAGGGTGGGGAGTATCGAGATTTTATAGGAATGGGTTGCGATGCATTGCTGTGGCCTTGGTATGATGAAGGTTGTGAGAAAGGGCGATGGAGTGGGGAGGTTCGAGGAGAAAGATGTGATGGCATGTGTCCTTGACCTGATGGAGAGGAAGGAGGCTTGGGGGGTGAAGGATGGAAATTTGGAGAAGGAGAAGCAGATTGGAAGGTAGGAGAAGAAGGAGGTAAGGAGGGAGGCCCAGCCACCTTATTTAAGCCCCCACTCCAGCTATGTCGACGTCCAAGTGATACAGGCACTGAACTCGGCAATGAAACCATGTGAACTCCCTGCTTTCCAGGATTACCCCTACTAGGCATCGACCCAATGCTTGAGAACCGCCGCAAGGGATCTGTGGTAGGACTTCCAACATAATCTGCGATGATGCGTGGAAGGATGGGAGGCATGATTTCAAGTGCAGTCACTGCTGTTGCACTTCTATATGCAACTGACACACATAGCCTTCCCCACTGGGTTTCAATTGGCGTCAACCTGCAGGTGGACATCAGCCTGTCCTCGCCTGCTGTCAAAGGTGGAGGTGAGGCTAATACCATGTGTCTCAAAGAGAAGCTTTGGCTGTGAGAAGAGGAGTTTGCTAGCCGGAAGAGCCGATGTGCTGGCAAGGTTCGAACTGAGCAGTAAAGTGAACGAAGCATGATGATGGTTCTTTTGTACACTACAGGACTTTCGATTACATAAGTGGGCAGATAGGGAAGCGGCAAATTACCCCCCTGCTGTGCCCTTCCAGGACTTCCGCTTCCTACTGCAAATCTTCCTTCCAAGTTTCCACTTCCCCAACTTTCGCTGTGACCTAAACCTCCTCCTCCTCCTCCACCGCTCACACCTTTACCTGTGCCTCCTAACCCTAATCCTCCTGTGGCAGTACTGGGAGACTTTTTCCTGCGCTCGTAATGGATCACCCACCTTTCCAAAAGAGTCGAAGACGGCACGCCTTGCGAAGAGAAGCTGTCGTCGTTCCCACTCCAAGAATCGCCTCCTCGTGAAGTAGAGGGATACCGATTTGGCGAAGAAGATCCTTTGAAAAATCTGTGGCGGGTAGCAGAACTGCCCCCTGCTGCCGAAGAAGAAGAAGCATCGCCGCCGCCCTGCTGTTGGTGCTGCTGCTGTAGAAGAATATCCACCACCATAGCTTCTTGCATGATTCCTCGTCGCCATGGCTCCGCAGACTCTTGCACAGCATTGCAGTTCTCAAGCTCTAGGTTAAACCAGCGATTCGTGGTCCGAGACGAAGAGGAAGAAGACACGGGTGATGATCCCAGAAATGAAACCTCATCTCCTCCTCCTCTGCCTCCTCCTCCTCCTCCTCCTCCGCCCGCGCCACCGCTTTGCGACTGCGCTGCAACGAAGGGGATCCTGGACTCGAGGATGACATGCAAGCTCTTGACGAAGAATTCGGACACAATTTGCTCGATTTTAGCCTTCTCTGCTTGCATCGCACCCGACTAACTTCTTCACAACAGAGCAGCAGCGACCCTGCTCTGCGATGCAAAGGGTTTGTATGCAGGTAGCGTAGCGCGAGGATCCGACATACCCCGCAGCAACCCCCTCCCCCACAACAACCTCCAATGCCCACACTACCTACTCACCTCTCACATATACCTACCTCCTTTCCTAGGTCTATTACCAGAATTGGACTGCACCGGCTGCTAGAATCTGCACCTACCACCGCCGATTCTGAATTGGAACAGGCCGATTGATTGATTGATTGATTGCTTGCTTGCTTGCTTGATTCTGGTGCCAGAATCAGCAGCAGCAACTACCACGGATTCTGAAGGTCAATTTCCTGGCTGAAATAGGGTTTGGTACTATCTTAAAGATCATATGTAAAGGTCCATAACTGCTGGTTCTAGAGCACAGAATCAGCCATAAATGCCAATTCTGTCATTTCCCCCACGTAACTACTTTAATGCATGAGCTACCTACAGACCTTTATGCCTGTAAGGAATACCCACCCTGGAGTATCCATCCTATGAACTGCAAAATTTTCACACAAGCTCCCTTGTACTACTACTTCCTGCAAATGGAATTCTACCCGTATGTAGATTGTCTTTTGGAATCCTTTCAAATATGTGCAATATCAAGTACCCACAGCTGATTATGTACTGTGATAGGCCTATTCCACCACGGAACACATCAATCCCAGTAAGGGGGATGGCCATTCCATTACATGCAATGCGTTTATACAAAAGGCCTGTTCCGGTGCATTACCAGCATTTCCCATCACTACAGCATATTCCTGACAATTGATACACATCACAAGTGGAACCGGCGGAACAATCTAAAGTGGAACCAGCAGATGACCGCCCATCTCATCTAGGAAAAAACCTAATGAGTGCTGGAATAAGACACCAAGTGGACATGTTGCGTGCTAGAGAACAGATGCCGTGGGGCTGATTCTGTCAAGTAAAGCCTTCCAGGGCAAGTTTTCATCCTGGAGTCGAGCTATTTTGACACATCAACTTTACCTTGGTAACGTGGATATCAAACTAAAGGTGCATTCACACTTGGTGTTAGGGACTCTAGCGTTGAGTCCCCTAACATCATGCTAGTCATTTTGGACCTAATCCTACTTACCATGAATTTTTTTACATTAAGTTAACATTCACTTAACATGAAGCTATCACCTATTTGACCTCCTATCATCACTTGCTATATATATGTGGAAAATTGTAGTGTATTGAACTTTGACAAATTAATATCACCTAAAACACAATTTAATCATGATTCAAGCTCCTTGCTATGGCAGGTGTGCCTATTCATCTTGCCTACTTAAAAGAACTTGAACATATGTTTAAACATTTGTTTTTCAATGATTTTGGTTTCAATTTAAACTCTATCAAAAGACTAGTTTCATAATCCTATTCTTGTGCCAGTTTCAACAAAAGAATGGCATCTTAATTCCAATTCACAAGAACCTAATAAACCTAAACCTTTGGATTAGTATCGCAAACCAAGGAACTTATGTATATCTAACATTGAAACCTGGATAAAACTAGTGACAAAGGTTGTTGTTATTACCTTAGGTTCCTACCAAGGTAGTATAAGATTGGTCTTGCCTTGGGTCGTATCAACTATCAACCTTGTAGCATACTTGACACAAATGTTAGACTCAATATTAAAGGTGCATTCATACTTGGTGTTAGGGATTCTAGTGTTGAGCCACTTAACACCATGCTAGTCATTTTAGGACTTACACCTACTTACCATGAACATCTATCTATGAAGGAAGGTAAAGGTAGTTTGTTTTGTAGTTATGAGATCCACCGAACCCGGATGCTTCAGATCATGTTCTTGGTGTCTTTGGAAAGCTCTCGACAAGGAGGGGTGCATGGGCTTGGTTCCATGACATTTGGACTTGTGGTGCAAAAGTTCTTGAATATTGAATGATTTCTTCACTGAAAATTAAATTAAATCATAGCTGAAATTTTTCAGAGGAATTGGAATGTGCCTTTGGTGTTGTTGGAAAGATCTTGATGAGCAGGATTTGATGGAATTTATTTTGTAAGATTTGGATCAGAATGGGGGAGATATTGATTTTAATGTGATTTCTGCTGCTGAAAATTCAAATAAATTTCAAAAAACCAAGTTTTGGAAGGAAAAATCAGTTGAGGTCGTGGTAACACTTGGGCCAACAGCACAGGCCACACTAGTTTTATGTTAAGTTAACATTCACTTAACATTAAGCTATTGCCCATTTAAAATTGGGTGTCACCTAGGATGCCACCTACATTTTCATTTTTCAAGGACTTAACATCAAGTGTAGATGCACCATAACCATAGGACTATATATCAAACCAATGCTTGTCACAAGTCTCATGCCTACATTACAAATTTATCTTAATTTTAAATGATTTGGGGGACAAAACCACAATTTTATTTTTCAAGCATTTAGGGTCAAGGATATAAAGATTAAACCAATTTTGCACAAGAATAAGAAACAAGGATAGACCCTTGACGTTTCTCTATTTGAATACATACAAACTTAATCGTTGAGGCCAAAAAGTTAAAGAATCAAAGGTGTACTTGGAATCTCCAAATGTTAATGACCAAAAGAACCATGTTAAAAAAAATTGATGACACCAATTTTTTTGGTGTTTTTGCTTGAACTCCACTTATGTTGCTTTCTAAATAGGCTAGGATTTTTCATGTTTTGTGTTTTATAAAAAACGGTGGCGTTTGGTGAAATTGGTGGGCATGTTCCTTAAGGGCTGGGTGGTAAGTGCTTAAACATTGTTACATTATGCATCATTGAAAGGAGGGGATGTGATTAAGCTCCTTATAAACAAGTATGAAATTCTGGTGCATCCCTTTTTTTTATATGTGATGGGTTTCCAAGGAATTGTGTGGGGTTGCAATTTGTAGTTTGTGGTCCAATGGTTGCTTTGGTCTTCTGGGAGCAATGAATTGTTAATGAATTTTTTTGCAATTTATAGTTAGTTTGTAGCCCAAAGCTTGTGGGACCATAAAAATTCTTTTAGTTCTCCTTTGTGTTCCATATTTCATATTTTTTGTTGTTAGATGTTCTTACAGGTATTCGGCCCCATAAGGAACCTTTGCATCTAAAATTTTGAAAAAATTAAAACCAAACAGACTTCTTTAATTCCCAAATTTTTCAAAAAACCAAAACTGGGGGTTAATAGAGAAATCATATACAATGCACCATATTTGACTAAACCACTTGGAAAGATACATAGAAAACTTTCAAATTACAACATAACTCTAAAATCAAGGGACATAGATTATACTAATTGCAATTATAAACAAGTGGTAGACCCATCTTCAAGGGGTTTTGTTCCTTCTTCAGCAATTTGTGACAGAGTTCTTTCAATCAGGACTAAGGCTATTTTTTGCACAAAATGAAGTAAAATGAAATGCCAAATGTGACTGCGAATAAAGATAAGGTCAACAATACCATCACACTATACACAGTGAAAAAATGATTGGGTGCGTCGGGTGTTATAACTGTAGGTACTTGAGATGAATCGATCGAGTCAAAAAACTCTAATCCTTTGGCCCTCACCTTCTCTATCCATTTTTTGAGCACCTATTGAGCAAAACACACCATAAAATATTTATTTCAGTGCTTAACAACTTTGCAAAATATGCATACTTCAGTCAAAAGGTTTTCACTTCTGTGTTGTAGACAAGCTTAGAGACATGTAAGATGGATGTATGATTGTGTTGAAAGGGCTCCATCCCTTTGAGCTCATGGAAGAGTCTAGTAGCCATATGAAGTCCAGTGGTCCTTAAACAAGAAACTGTTTCTGCACTACTTCTTGTTTACCTGGTTCTTTTCCATCTAACCACAGTTTTAAGTGCAAGGTAAAGCCCTAGGGTTGGGACATTCCCAAAAGAAGGTGCCCAGGGCAAGGGAGTAGCCAAGTCCCCAATTGTGGGCCATACCCAACATAAAGCATAAGGCAAACCTTAACATAACCATAAACATTCGTCAATCACAAGACAGTGAAGTATGAGGGATCTTATGCCTATAAGTAGGTGCAAGGTTTCTCCCACTCCTAAATAGTAGGCATGAGATCCCACCTCTTTTCTAGAAGGGGTAGTCATGGAAATTAAGGTGCCTTTTGAATACACCAAAAAAATTCTATGACTGCTTTATTGCTATGTGAACCCCTGACTCTGAACCTCTAAATATCACTTTGAGTGTTTGAGGAGGGCACCTTATGTCTGTGAGTAAGGAATGCATCCTCTAATTGCAGAGGCACCATACACTTACTAGGCTAGTTGGTGCAAGGTCCTCACCAAAAGAGCAGCTTGAGGGGTGGCCACTTCGTGATTTGAACATACATCATTGTATCATGATCTACTGATGTTTACTTCATGACTGGAATTGTCCTTTACACATGATTAATCCCTCCTGTGAAGACAGTCTTGATATTTGCGGCAAGGTTCAACTATGCTTTGTTCAACTATGCTTTGTCTAGGCCCCTTATCTCAGTAATGCCCACCTTGGGACATTACTGTACACCAAGTCCATTCCCAATGCAACTTATAACCTTATAGCAGATAGATTCAATTCTGAATTTGGAAAAAGGCAAGAAACCATAACTCTTCTTGATTCTTAATCTTGACCACAATATACTTGACTTGAAAAAAACATCATAAAGGACTTGTGCAAACCTCAATGACAGCTTGCTAGACTCAGCCATATGGTGGGATTCCCACCCCTAGGGGCAAGAAATTACGAATTATGTTTCATGATATTACAAAAAGAAACTTCCCACCATACAAGCAAGAGGTCCCATCAAACACTGAATGGGGAAAGCCTTGGTCATTATGTCAGGTTAATGCCCTGTTGCCATGGCATTACCTTACACATAAACACACAATCAGTTCTTCTAGTCACCCAAATGAGCTAAGACCACACTTGTGCTTATTGGACCTTGTGGAGTTTGAATATTTGAAGGTTCACAAGTGTGGAAACAAAGTTGAAAAGAACCACTAGAACTTTGCAGTGGGGGGCACTTAAAATTGAGGAAATTTTCTATCTTAGACAGAGGATTGTACCTTATACGCAAGATTCCACCCTCAAAATGAGGAACGCATTCTTCTCTCCTCTCAAGCAAAATCACAACTACGCAGTTTACAAGCAAATTATAGCGGTTCAATCGCGGTCTTTATGCTTGGTGAGGATG
The DNA here is from genome assembly GCA_963920785.1 of Sphagnum contortum. Lineage (NCBI taxonomy): Eukaryota > Viridiplantae > Streptophyta > Sphagnopsida > Sphagnales > Sphagnaceae > Sphagnum > Sphagnum contortum. The sequence continues at coordinate 9,515,778 of OY987291.1, read as the reverse complement.
TTGAACAGGACGGTTGTAGGAATTCACCTCACATGCTTGGCACTCACCTCAACAGAGGATGGCACCTTCATCAAAGTGAGGAATCGTACACATAAGGTACCTCCATTCCTCTCAAAAAAAGATCACAAGTTTTCAGAATTGTCCAGTTCACAAGCAAATTCTAATGGTTCTTTATGGCAGGTAAGGACTAAAGACCTTAAACGAATCTGTTCTGGAAATTTGGCTTCAGTGTTCAGCTCTTGCCTCAGGTTGGGTCCCAATTCCCAGAATGGCACATTTAGGAGTCCTTATCCTACATGTAAGCACATAAATGGCATAATGAGAGGTGATTCCAGAGCAGCCAGGGTGAACCTACACCCACATTGGTCCCTTTACCTTCTTGATCGAGGCCTCCCAGCAGTAGGTAAGGCCTGCAGATGGGGGCATTACCATAATAAGGTACTCACTGAAGGCAACAATTGAGGGGCAATGACATTGAATTCTGGTATAGCCCCTGTCCAAGGGCCTTAATGTGCAAAATGACCTATCGCACCAAGATCTGACCACCAAGATCCTTTCATTGCACCAAAAAGAACCACGGGACTTACTAAATGTGTAAGAGCGTGCCAAGAAACAGAAGATGACCTCCCCGTGTTAGGAGGAACCTTATGGATTTAAGGCTCCCTCCCGATACACTGGCAAATCTCTGGTACGACATTCCATGGCCAAATTAAACTCAAGAGACTTTGGATTTGGAATGAGAGATCCGGATTTAGTCTAAGCATGGGACATTCATAATATTTAGAAAACGATTCAGATGAATTTAAGGGGTTTTTAGCACCCACACTGGTTTTCGCAAGGCATTCTTGTGGAGCAAGGGAGAAAAAGGAAAATAGGTAGCGTAATACTTACTCGGGGATACTCCTCTTCCTTCTTGATGGTCCTCTGGATGTCCTCGAGTTGAAGAAGCTTCTGTGTGACTCCTGCGATGGCAGCTGCAGACGCTAACACAGAGAGTACGAACACGGTGGACCAATTGCAACAATCTAGCACCTGAGCCTGCGCGACGGCTGTGTAGAGCACTCCTTGGAAAACGATAAAAAACCCCACCAGCTGGTACACTTCATTCTTGATTTGGCTGCTTTGCTGTTCCTTGCGATCGATCCTCTTCTGAAGCACACGAACTTCGTTCCGCCAAGTCTCTAGGCCCTTTTTCAGTGCCCTGCCGCGACGCGTAGTAGCCTCTTCCACCGCCAGCAGCGTAAAGCACTCCATCTCTCTAAGGGTTTTGCAGGGAGGAAGATCATTTCCTTCCGGGGCCTGTCCTCCCACACTGCTCTGTGCCTGTGGATTGACGATATTGCTGCTGGATACGAATTTCTGGCCGTTGTGCGCGAAGGTTACAGCATGCGGTTGTTGCAGACTGCTGCCACTCGAGCTTGATGTTGTAAGCTCAATATCGATCACGCAAGAATCTGCTCGAGCCATGAGTACCTTCCTTCGCACACACAACAAACTTCCCCCACAACAACTTCCAGTAGCGTTTTGTGCGCCTTCTTTTCATGTGCTTGTAGGAGTCATGGGGAAATTGTTTACCGACAGAGGTTTGGTTCTCCAGCCACTGCACCTCCGCCGGTTAGCCAATTTGTGTGTGTCACTGATGCATTTTTAGTTTAAGATCTTCTATTTTGTTAGTGTATTTGCTAGTCGATTTGTTGCAGATGACACTTTTTTAGTTTAAGATCTTCTATTTTGTTGGTATATTTGCTAGTCGATTTGTTGCATATGACACTTGATTAGTTTATGATTTTCTATTTTGTTAGTGTATTTGCTAGTCCATTCCTTGCAGATGATGGCTTTTTAGATTATGATATTTTATTTTGTTAGTGTATTTGCTAGTCGATTTGTTGCAAATGACATTTTTTTTTAGTTTAACATCTTTTATTTTGTTAGAGTATTTTTAAAATTGATTTGTTGCAGATGACACCTTTTTAATTTAAGATTTTTTATTTTGTTAGTGTATTTGTTAGTTGATTTGTTGCAAATAACATTTTTTAAAGTTTAAATTTTATTTATTTATTTATTTATTTGGGTTTGTTTAGACTTTTGCGTCTTAGTGTTTGGGTGTAATCTTTTTTTTTTATGACTTCATTTTTGCGTTTTTTGTCAATTCGAAGTGTTCCATGTTCATTGTTTTGGCCTTTACATTTCAAGTAGTCTTTCAAGGCATTTTTAAAGTGCTCATCTTCATGGCAACCTCATCTCTCAGCACAAATAGGTTGTTTTGTCTTTGCATATGTCTTTCCCTCCTATGTTACATCTTGGTTTTCTTTCTCTTGCTTTTTGGGGTTGGCCTTGGGCTTAATTTAGCTTCATTTTGGGGTTGTTTATGGCTTGTTTCACATGTTTTCGATTGTTTTGTAAAATCCTTTGAGTCATTAAAGATGAGATCAAATAAGCTTTCAGCTTATCCTTTGATCGAATTGTTTGAAATTTGATGAATGGGTCAACATGGTTCCTTCTTCTTTTGTTGCCACATTGGTGTTTATGTTATATTTGAGGAGATTGTTTAAGTCAACAAAAGGTTTATGCCCTCCTTATGAGGTTTATGGTAAACAATTAGTTTTCTCTTCAAGAGAACTCCTCTCATGCTTCACATGCCCCCCTTCCCACCGATTTTTCAACCATTCATTTTCGTTGATGGTTGATTTTGGGTAGAACCAAAAAGTATAGTTGAATTATTTTTCAGCCTTTGACATTAACCATTCCTTTAAAGGATAATATTGGAATTTTATGTTAGTTGCACCCCCTTCTTTCAAACCATGTCTTTCCACTTATTTTTTACTATCAACATGAACACACCTTTGTTTTGGATAGGATTTTATTTACACAAACCTTAACCACTATTCCCCATTTGTTTTTGGGTGGGTTTTTAAAAATGGTTTATGAATAATTCTTCAAATGTTTCATACCAAAGGACCCATCCTTAGGGTTTTTGGAATAATTCTAAGTTGTTATTGTTGCCTGTGGTGACATCTTAAAGTCAATGGCCTTAGTGTTAGGGGTTAGCATATCATTGGTAATGGCAAAGGACATTGGAAGCCTTTGTCTTATTGTCATAAACAAAGTGTTTCTTTGACTTGTTAGTTGATCCATTATCTTATAGCTTTTGAGGCGCTCTTTAGTCCCGGGGTGAACCCACTTAAGGGTTCACCAATGTGAAGTTGCGGAAAGTTGGGACCGAAAGGCACGCTCCCGACTTCCAATTCTAAGATGGGGTAGAGGGTTGAGTTGGAAGCCCCGAGATTAGACTAGGACGAGGGACTAACTTAGCTTGTGTGAATCTACATCCAAAAACCAACCATGGGAGGTTAGTTTAGCATTCGGGACACCTTTTGGTGTTGGGACAAGCCACGGGCATTTGAACACACAAGACTCACCATGGCCCAAACTTGGGAGTAAGCCACCACCTTACTCCCTATAGTATTCTTTGCAGCTCGCAGTGGCTACATCCAAATGGCACAAATTCCCAGGACTCCCGAAATGGAGTCCCGAAATTGTCCCAGCGGGACTCCTGGAACTTTGAACCGCCATAACTCTCGAATACAGAGTCCGATCGCAATCAGGTCTGAACCGAAGTTGTAGCCCTCGTTGAGATCTTTCCAACGCCATGTCGCACACCCAAATCGGATGTCGGGAAAAGGTCGATTCCCGACTTTTAGTGGTCAGGAGTCAAATTGTCAATTTGACTCCCGGCCGTGCTTTTGCCCATAACTTGGGCTGCAGATATGCAAATGACCAATGCGAGGCCATTTTCGATATCTACGTTTCAAGACCTTTCCAATGACACCAAAAACACCCTAATGCAAGGTGTTTTGCCCCTTTCTGTCGAACTTTGAACATTTAGGAGTCCCGGAAGACTCCAAATCCCCAACTTTTCCAAGTGTTGGGCTTCACCCCCACACTTGGCCAAAGTAGGGTTGCGACAGCTTTGGTGGTTGTTTTAGGAACACCTATCCTCCCATGAGTTCGGAATATCAACCTTTAAAGGTTGTGAAACCATCCCTTTTAACATCAAAGCCCTTTTGAACCTTAATTGGGTCGTGATGTAAATTAATGTTGAAAATTTTGAAAGTGTTTTTAGAGTTAGTTTTTTAAAAACTATAAGATGTTGCGGGACCTTTGGTGAACATTGTCCCTTTTACCAAGTTGTTTTATGGTTTTTTTTTTAATTTTTTATTACCAACATGGGCATCATGAAGAAGGGTTCACTATTATTATGTCTTCTTCAAACATGAGGCAAGGTGACCCCCTAAAAGGTTTTTTTTATTTGTTTTGTCCCATTATCGAACACTCCTAAAGACCATTGCGTGAGCCCCCAACTATGTCTTTCCATCCTTAGTGGACAATACACACATCGTGGGCCCTCTTAGTGAAATTGTCCTCGCCTTCAACCATGTCTTGACCCAAGTTAACCTTAGTTGGGCTTAGGGTCAAAGTGTCAAAGTGCAAGCCTTGGAATCCATTAGAAATATTTTCAAGCATAAAAATTCCTTAGGGTTGCAGTTTGGTCACAGATAGCATACACATTTTGGGTGTGCAAGTGGGTTTTTAAGACTTTGTCACGCATATTTTGGATGAGGCCTTATCTTAAGATGTGGCACATATCAATGATCTTTTTCTTTTGGGAAATGCACATGTTACATTGGGCGTTTTGTCCTCATGTGTCACTTGTCGACCTTCTTATCTCATTTGGACAATACCTCCTCCTTCTTCTTACTTATCTTTTTTGGTGAATTTCGATAAGAAAGTTATGTAGGTGTCGCAACCCTAACTTGGCCAAGTGTGGGGGTGAAGCCCAACACTTGGAAAAGTTGGGGATTTGGAGTCCTCTGGGACTCCCGAACGTTCAGAGCTCGACAGCAATGGGCAAAACACCTCGCATTGGAGTGTTTTTGGTGTCATTGGAAAAGTCTTGAAACGTAGATATCGAAAATGGCCTCGCATTGATAATTCGGACATCTGCAGCCTAAGTTATGGGCAAAAGAAGGGCCGGGAATCAAATTGACAATTTGACTCCCGACCATTAAAAGTCGAGAATCTACCTCTTCCCGACGTCCGATTTGAGTGTGCGACATGGCGTTGAAAAGATCTCAACGAGGGCTACAACTTTGGTTCAGACCTCGTCGCGATCCAACTCTGAAGTCGGGAGTTATGGCGGTTCAAAGTTCCGGGAGTCCCGCCGGGACAATTTCGGGACTCCATTTTGGGAGTCCCGGGAATTTGTGCCATTTGGATGTAGTCTACACGGCGAGCTGCAGAGAATACTATAGGGAATAAGGTGGTGGTTTACTCCCGAGTCCGGGCCGTGGTGAGTCTTGTGTGTCCAAGTGCCCGTGGCAAGTCCCAACACCAAAAGGTGTCCCGAATGCTAAACTAACCTTCCGTGGTTGGTTTTTGGATGCAGACTCAAGCTTGATCTTCTAGTCCTTCTTCCTAGTCTAATCCTGCGGCTCCTAACTCGACCCTCTACCCCTTTCTAGAGTTGGAAGCCGGGAGCGCGCCCTTGATCCCAACTTTCCACAACTTGACATTTGGTGAACCCTCAAGTGGGTTCACCCCGGGACCAAGGAGCGCGTCAGTAGGTATGTGGGGACATTATGGGTCCAAGGTCTTGGGAGTTTATTTAGGACCATTTAATGAAGCATCAAGCCTAACTACTGATCTCCTTTGGTGGTGTAGGTTTTTTTATCTATGGAGGTTTGTGCCCCATATATTTTTCTAGGGAATTGGGTTTTGGTGGTTCCATATTTATGCTCAAGGTTTCATATTTTTGATAGACTTGTTTCAAGCAATATGTTTTTCAAGTTGAGGGGGGGTCCACACCTCTTTCAGTCATGCCTTTCTATAATTCAGGATAACATTCTTCCCACAATTAAAGATATACACCTTTCTTTTGAGAGTTTGGGGTAGATGCAAGCTATGGTGGCTCAAAAATGACAAGAATCCAAGTCACAAAAATCCATATAAATGGAAAAATTAACACTAAAATAGAAAAAAAAACATTAAAAACCAAGGGTCTTTTTCAACAAGATTGGGATTTTTGAAAATATGGCCCTAATATGGTCATTCAAAAGTCTATATTATTTCTTCGTTAAAGTTTTTGTTATATATTTTTTCAATTCATATATTTTTAATTCCATCATTTATCATATATTGAGTCCTTATAAAATATATTGACATGCAATCATAATAAAAAATGCACTTGAACACTAATGCAAAACCTAGACTATAATCCATATGTCCACTTTAAAAGTCCAATACTATATGATTAGTGTATGTTTATTGAATTTTTCCCCTTAATATATATTCTTATTCAAGTTGACAATCTTAATCCATAAGTATTTTCGTCAAATTGATGATTTTACAATGTGTTTACAACATTTGAATAGAGTACATTTTACAAAAAGTCCATAAGGTTGCAAAAAATAAACCACTAAAACTTTTATTGCAAAGAAACACAATTCAAGGACCAAAAAAACATGTAAGGTAAGGCCCTAAGGTGAGGCATGTCCGCAAATAAGGAGTCTGAACAATGTAGAGCTAAGCATGGTCTCTGGCAAGCTTCCACCAGTGAGCCTTAGCCAATCCTTAACCAACTTACAAAATGAGCCCTAATCTCTTGAGTGGCCTAGAGACATGGGAGACCGTCTCTACCCACATGGTTGTGTGTCATCTTGGCAATAAGATCCTATTGTGGAAGGTGCCCTCCAACAACAAATTGAAAACTTGGCTGGTTCTTTACTATAGCACCTAAGTAGCAGCGATTTTTTTTCCAAGAGAAATTTCACAATTTTCAACCTGAAAATTTTGATTTGGGCCCATACAAAGGATCCTTTTTATAATATAACTGGCCCAAATCTGTCACATTTTGAATAAAATGAAAATAAAATAAAACACCAGATTTCTCCAACAGGTTGCAGCAGGTAGCCATACTATAGAAGAATTAATTTTTTTGACTTTACTATATGATAATTTATTGACAAATTTGGTTAAATCTTCTTATGGATGATCACAACTTGGGCTATATCACAAAATTGAATTTAAAAAAAAAAACACTGCTACATAGTAGTCTTAGCCAAAAATAGAAAAATATAATTGAATGCCTAATTCTTTTGACTTTCATATTAAGTTTATAGGGAAAGTTGGCTAAATCTTCTTTCAGTATGGTCCACCACTTGGGCTACAATTACAAAATTGAGAAAAGAACAAAAGAAATAAGTCATGGGTTTGCTTGTTGAGGGTAAATTTTGCTTTAGAGCACACACATCCTTAACACTAAAAAATTTCCACCTGGGCTTTATGTGGAGGGCAAAACCCAAGATTATGTTGTGCTTACCGAGCATAAAGACCTAAGCCAATTATTAGTTTATGTATTTTTGGTTTGATGCACATAGGGTGTCACTGAAAAGAATGAGTGAACAAAAAGTGGAGGGCGTTTCCACAGTGGGCATTCCATTTATTCGAAAACGCCCTGCAAATAGCAAAAGAAACGGCTCTGTAACCTGCTCCCCAGCACCCATCATCAGAGCACCATCATCTACTGGATGCCTGTTATTACTCAGTTGTGGATGAACCTCAACTGAGTTAGTACATATTTGGTTTCACCTTGGCAACCAATTCTGTAGGAAATAGGTCTCATACATAGCTAAGGAACTGGAACCCAACAGAAAACTGTTTCCTGATCACTTACCATTTCATCCTTCATGGTGCGCTAGTGAGTGCTGGTTCACTGGGGTGGCCCAAAAAATTGGCACAGGGTGGGTCTTCAGTCTTTACAAGAAGGCGAGGCGAGTCAAATGAGAAGAAGAAAAGGTCGGCCATTTTCATATGGAGTTAATTCTTGGGTTGTGGTACATCTTCGGCTTCCTGTGGCCACAGTAATAAACCAACGTCTAAGTTAGCAGTCAATCAGAGCCTACGTCTAAGTAGGAAGTAGGAACGTGAAACGACATGTGTAAAAGTTGATGATCCAACGATGCAACCCTCCGAAAGTACTGTTGTCGTTGCGCGTGCAAAGAAGAAGAACAAGAAAGAAAAATCCCAAAAAGAGAAAGAAAAACAAACAACCCCAATTCCTTCCTTTCTTTCCCCCCCCGGGCCCCGGCCCCGTCCCTCGCAATCGACCCGCAATGTAACAGTCGCCGTCTTGTTCCATCGCGGTTGCTTGTGTACAAACAGACAACCCAACCCCCCCCCCCCTGGTATCCGTCAATGGACTCCACGACTACCGTGTGTTCGCCGCCGCCGCCGCAGCAACAGCAGCTGCTGGTTGCAGGTAGTTTATTGCTTCCTGGAGGTTCGCAATACATGGCACGCTCCGATGCTACAACTAACAAACGCAGCGACAGGGAGCATTTGCTGGAGCTGGAGCACAAGCTTCTTGAAGCGAGACAGCGGGTCGGATGTTGTTGTCATAAATCATGCCGTTTGTTTCTATAACTAACTATTGCTCCTCATCCGACATCGTCTTTCTTTGTCTGTCTTTGTGTTTGTCACCTTGCAAGTAGTTTACACACAATGCAAGTCTTTCTTTCTTTTTCTATAACGGCGGTAGTTTGTTGGTTGCTCCCCACTTGTTGAACCAACAAATAAAACAAAACAAAACACCCAACCTAAATGTCCGTTGTTATCTTTTGAAGTTGGATCACCAACTTTTTTGGATTAGACATGAGTCTTCTTCTGGTCGTCGTCCCACGGAATGTCAAGAACTTCTTGTTTGTTTGTTTGTTTGTTTATGTGTCCTTGCTTGATGTGTGGCATCTGAATGTCATTTTTTGTTTAACAAGTTGGTTACAAATGCTGGTGAAAATGTGTTTGATGGTGGACCTGGTACTATGTTCTTAGCTTCAAGATTTGAAGGATGATACAACTGGCGGCAATGCATGCTGGCCAAAGGTGTGTCAAAACCCTCCCCCCAAGAAACAGCAGCAGCTTTTCCAGAGGCAGTAAACTTGCCTTAAGATGACAAGAAAACAATAGCATTGCGTTCTTGTATTTCCTCTCTGAAAAAGTTCTCACATTGTCTCACATTGTAGATGTTGATTGACTGATTCCTTCGTGCAAGCTGCTCTCAAACTTCTTGTTCCTACTGATGATTGAATGTGCCCGCGATATTGCCAAATTGGGAACAGGTCTCTTCCGGATGCAAATGTTATCCACCAAGTCGAAGCTTACGTGATTCCCAAAAGTTGAACATGTGAGTGAGTTAATGGGATGCATTTGGAGCTTTTTTGTTGAGCACCCAATAGCTGCACAAGTCTGACCTCCTCCTCTCCTTCTTCAGGTTTCTATAAAATTATCCAAATGCCAAGATCTTCTCATGTCCTTTTGAGGGTCTCTTTTCAACCTGTTTTTGACACTGCACTGAACACTGACAGACTTAATCAATGCACAGGTCTACTACTAGTGGACTGAGTCTGCGGAGCAATGCAGAATCCTCAAGGAGAAGTCGAACCAGTCACCATAGGCAACGGCAGCCAGTGACAAGATCGGTATGAAGATCTTGTTGAACCATCCTTCCTCTCTCTATTATACACACATTGCTTGGCAACTTATGTGAGGGTACAAGGTTGTAAGAGCAACTCCACAGTTGCTCAGTATGTGAGCCTGCAAATTAAAATTGGATGAAGAACAGTCAAACCATGCTGGTTTGGCTCAGCAAAATGGTTCTGGCCCAGCATTTTTGCACAGTTTGCTGAGGCTGGTGAAAGGCACATCAAAGCGTAACAATTGCTGTTGATTGGCTAGATAGTTTGATTGGACCAGGTGGGTTGCTATTAGTAGTCTCCCACCTATTTGTAGCAGTTCCAGTTTAGTTTTATGGGTGGGGTTGGAAAAAGTAAATAACTAAACTTGGATGTGAGAAATATTTTTGCAGGGTCACATACTGAGTACCGCTGGAGATTCTCTAATGCAGGATGGTGTTTTGTCACATCTCTTTTTGCTTTGCAATTTTTTTGCTTGTATGCAGCTGCTGACTTTCAAGATATAAAACTTGAGGAAACTTTGCAACTTCTGTGGCTGCTTGCTTCTTCACTTTGACATGTCTGGGATGACAACTCTGGGATAAATTTGTATGTTCAGCTGGGTTCAGTTGCTGTTGAGCAAGCACCTACAAATGCTGAGGGACTTCTTCTGGCTGTTGACAAGTTCCTGTCTGCTGTGGAATCACCACATTCCAAAACCACAATCTCACGATCTTCTGGAAGCTTAAAAGAGTAATGACCCAATTGATTACAAATCTGTGACCACTGGCAGTGTGGAGAACCTGACTCCTGTGATCATGTTGCTCTACATTAGTCTGCAGCAAGCAATGGCATTGTGGCTTTCCAAAAGAGTACACACTTGAACTTCTTTAGAATCCTGCATACCTGATGGGGTCAATGAAACTCAAGAACACATGATGAATCTGTTATTATGTTTGTACTTGATGAGTGAAATTATGATCTCATGAGTGTCAAGACTTTAAGTCCAAATGTTGTTTGTCTTCTTGGGAAGTGTGGGTGCTGTAGAAATAATGTACTCACTCTGTAGATCTTTACTATTGCAGCTACTATTACAATTTCAAAGTTGTGCTGATCAATTTGGAGTTCAATATAACACTCACAATGTCTTAAGTCATAGAAGGCCTATTTGCTCAAAAGGCTTCGGGGATGGGAGTCACTATGTCTAGTTGCAAAATTGCTTCTTGGTAACAGATGCCAATGCTGCACTCACAGCTGTTTGTACAAACTCAAGGTGTTTTTGGATTTCTTCTAGTTTGCAGATCATGGTTACAGTAGGGAAATCTTACTCCACCTTTTTCTGGCTTGCCACATGCAATGAAATTACATGGATTCAATGAGGATCTCTTCATTTTTGGTAGCCTCTTTTGTTGTTGTACATGTCTGGAAGCCGCTAGAAGATGTAAGGTAAATAAAAGGTTGAAACATCAAGCTTTGGGAACATAATGAAGTTAATATTAAACAAATAATCAAAAGGATTTTGGAAATCCACTGATCTTACTCCACTGACCTGCTGAAGGAGATCTCAAAGACAGATCCACCAAAAACTAGAATTGACATCTGCCTAATGTCAAGGTGCTGAAACTTTAGTTTGAAAATTTTGGGATTGTAAATTGAGGTCAAATTTTTTGTCTTTGAAATGATGCACAAAACAATTATATGAGTGTTGGATGAGTGTGAGTATGAAAATGCACTGATTTGAAGTTTTGATCTACAAATAGATAAGCACAATACTCCTCCTGTTGTCAATGGTGGCAGCCAACAAAACTTTAAAATAGGGAGAAAAAGTTCGCGTTAGTGGCAAGTACCCTCGCTCTCTCTCTCTTAGTTTAAGACAATAGGGTTATCCGTTAAGTAAGGAAAATGCAGCACCAGAAAAAAACCCCCAGCAGGGGAGGGAGGCAGCAGCCCCATCAAACATTAAAGAAGTTCAAGAAATACAAGGGGGGCAAGAAGCGCCACACAATGGTGGCGCAATCAGCCCCAAAGATGCCTAAGTGGCACCATTCCGCCTTAAAGGCTTGATCAAGCGTAGCTTGAATACTAGGGTCCCGGGTGGACCGAAGAGAATTAATGGCCTTCCAAGTGGCCATTCCAACCTCAACGGTAGCAACCCAGGCTTGCTGAAGGATTTTCCTAGAGGAATACTGGTTATCAAAATGCTTCCGGCATCTCTCCGTCCATAGGAAGTAGAGGATAAAACTACGAAGGATGTCAAGCGGTTGTCTGATATAGGAGAAGCCTCCTACATGGTACCCTTGGATCCCAGGGGGGTCATCTTCTCTCTCAAAAACAGCTTCACCCAGCATGATGAATGGCCAGGAAAGAGTGATGTCATTGGGCGCTCCCCATTTTTGCCAGATGTGAAAGAAGGCCTCCCAAGCCCGTTTTGCAAGGGGGCACTCGAGAAGACAGTGTTGAGGGGATTCAGGGAACTCCTCTGTGCAAACCTTGCGAGTGGGGAGGATCCCCATGCATTGTAGCCAGGTGCCAACCGGGAGGCCCCGATTTAAAGTGAGCCATATGAGAGTACCGACCTTCCGGGGTCGGGCGTTATGCCAGATTCTGGCTAAGCACCAGAACCCTGAGTTTAGTCATACACAGGGTGAGATTTTAAAAAAACCTGCAAAAAAGTACATTGGCATTCAAGGGGCTGTTGAAACTCAGAAAACCGTCAATTTTCGTGGTAAACTGAGTTTCATCCTTTCTTTCCTTTCTGGTGAGGGCCTCCACTGTACAACTACTACGATTAGTCTCGAACCTTGTACGTTAAATGCTGAGTCTCAGCATTTCATACTCAGATTTAATAAAATTTCCTTACTTTGCCAATATCACATAAAGAGGGGATAGGGGGGGTGAAATGAGGCCCAAAGACAAGATGAAGACATGGTGATTGCACGGATAAGTCTAAAGTCATTGGTGACATTTAAAAAAATAAATTGTCCAACTTAAATTGAGAAAAGGTGTAGAAATTATATTTGAAGAAGTTGTGAATGAGAGTTAAGATTGCCATTTGGGTACAGGGGGTTAGGTCTATTGTTGTGATGTCACACAAGATAGAGAGTTAAGCTCATCGTACTCCTCCATCCACATTATTTTACTTGCATTTTTTTATTCACATGCAAGTTGGGAATGTACAACACGAACCAGTTTGGGATCGAAACTATGTATGATTATTACATAGTTATGAAATCTATGTTCTTGAGTTGCAAAACCTTTTTCTCATCTTTTATTATATATGCAAATTTTACCATTTTCTTTCCATGAATTAAACACTAACAACATCAAAACCATTCAAAATCAAAAGTCGTTTTAAAAAATCAAAATTTCAATTTTAATAACTTTGCATTCAAATATAACTTTGTACAAATGGAGTTGTTTTTCAAAGTCACAAACACCCCCTTAAATACTAACCAAAAAGAAATTAATCAAGAAACTTCCTAAAACTTATCCATCACATGGTTTTCCAAATAATAAAAAAAAATCAAAATCACAAGGTTCCCTATGTGATTCCATAATTAATCATAAAGAAACAATATCACATGGTGCACATGACATAAATCAATGCACCATGACCACTCAACTTACCCCTTTAAACAATTACCTAAATAATTGTGTAATTACATCAAGTTACAAGGACATTCCTTCATTGCTTTTGAGGCTCAACTTCCATATGTTAGGAAAGGTTGGAAGATTTTCCATACATACTTTAAGGTGGCTTGAGGCAATTTTCTATTATCATGCGGATTCCTGGCCTAAATATCCTCAAGTTGCTGCTGAATCTTCCTAATCATTCTGGGCCTGAGTGAAACAACACATACCTGCACACTGTCCATCTTTTGGAAGCCTGTCATGACATAATTGTGGATGAACCTCAACTGAGTTTTAATGTCTGGTTTCATGTTGGTAACCAATTCTGTAAAGAATCAAGTCCTATATATATATATATGTATATATAAATGGGTTGATAGGTAAGAAAGCAGGTAACTTGGCCAGGTAAGAGATGGTCTATACATAGGTTATGGCTGTTTTAGTAACTACTAACAACCCACAAAGGTGGTTCTTAGTTTGTAGGTAGCCAAAACGGCAACTGAGCTAACCACAATGGTTAGCTAGGGAGCTGGAACCCAACAGAAGACTGATTCTCGACAACTTTCCATCCATCCTTTCATGGTCTGCTGGTGGGTGCTGGTTCACTATGGCCCTGTCACTGGCTACATTTTGTCCATGAAGGCACGGGAGCTCAAAGTCTTAGTTAGTGCACCCCTAAATCTCCAAAGAAAATGTGAGACAGAGAAGTCCACCCAAATCTGAAGCATTTGAAGGGGAACTAAACTGGAACTGAGTCTGATTTTTGGAACCAGAACCCAGATTGAGTATAAAACTGGATCTGGTTCTGCAACCAGACTTGCAACCCAGACCCAGTTCTAGAACTGGAACTGTTACCTGCATTTTTGAAAAGAAATATTTGGTGGGAAACCTGGAACCAGGGTTTAATCACTGGTTAGCAGGATAGCTGGAACTGGCTGGGTCTGATATCCAGAACCTGAATCTTTTTTGAAAGAACTCGACGGGAATTGGAACTGAGGTTCCATTTTGCCGGGGAACAGAAAGCATGAACCAAAACCAGATCCGTTCTAATTTATAAAAAAAACCATAACTGGAGGTTCTTCATGAAATGCAGCAACACTGTTGGAACTTGGAACTTGCTGGGTTGGGGAGGAAAGCCTTTCAAAATTGTGTTGATTTGTCAACATTGTCAAGTGGCCAAAAACTCCTCCTTTGGATACCTGCTAGGAAGATGTTATAGTGGGAAGTACACATATGGAGTAAATACTCTTTTAAGAGCATCACGAGCAGTGCTCAGTATGTGACCCTGCACAAATATTTTTCACGTCCAAGTATAGCCTAGTTGTTTAGTGTTTGGCAACCTCACCAATAAAACTGAAACTGGGACAGCAAATAAGTGGGGGACCACTAATAGCAAACCACCTGAACCAATCATTACGATGAGCCAGTTAGTAACGGTAAGCAGCTGTCAGATCATATTTAATACACCCTTTTCTACATGTGAACACTCTTCCTGCGCCTTGTACCAGCCACCCCAAAGTATGCAATAATGCTGAGCCAAAGCCATATTCCTGAACCAAACCGAAGCTGTCTTCGAGAGAGAGGATGACCCCCCCCGGGGTCCAAGGGTACCATGTAGGAGGCTTCTCCTACATCAGACAACCGCTTGACATCCTTTGCAATTTTATCCTCTACTTCCTTTGGACGGAGAGATGTCGGAAGCATTTTGATAATCAGTATTCCTCTAGGAAAATCCTTCAACAAGCCTGGGTTACTACCGTTGAGGTTGGAATGGCCACTTGGAAGGCCATTAATTCCCTTTGGTCTACCCGGGTCCCTAGTATTCAAGCTAGGATTGATCAAGCCTTTAAGGTGGAATGGTGCCACTTAGGCATCTTTGGGGTTGATTGCGTCACCATCGTGTGGTCTTCTTGCCCCCATTGTATTTCTTGGATTTCTTTAATGTTTGATGGGGCTGCTGCCTCCCTCCCCTTCTCGGTGTTTCCTCCTGAACGAAACCGACACATTTTGACTTTTCTTCATTCAATTTTACTGTGCAGGATCACATGCTGAGCATAGCTGGGGATCGTCTAAGGACATATGGACTTAAGTACCTTCTTATGAAAAATTCTTGGGCCAAGATTTTTCCCAACACAATATGAGTTCTCGCAGGTGATGTTTGTGTTCCACCCTCCACACTCCACAAGTTCTAACTTCTAACTTATCAGTGTCCATGTAGCTTTGTAAGCCTTATTCTAGCCCAAGGAAATCATAATTTAAAAATGTATATGAAGATCCTGCCTGATTTGGAGCACAGATGAAATGTGCACAAGGAATATTTGGTACAGTTTGAGAAATGGAAATGATGATTGCTAAAAGGCTGCTACTATTGTACCCATCATAGTTTGTGAACATGTTTCAGGTATAAGAGTTTGGAACAATAAACCAAAACCATTTTTTGCTTTGAAAGTCTACCAACTAAAAATCCTTAGTTGGGTGCCTTGTTTGCTTCAGGACATCTCAGGTTTCAAGTTCTAACCCCAAATTTAAAAGAAGTAGATTTGTGTAAGATGCCCTATGTGGCAATTGTGCCAAGCTCGATTTTACATTTGACAAATGCTGAGACAACAGAGAAAATCAAACTCAAAATATGCAAATTATCATTATTTACATTACATGCGCAGTCTAGTCTATATGATATAGACAAACCCCATTACAAAACCAATCCAATCACAATGTCGGCTACCTTCTTTCTTGGATGCTACCATCTATGTTTTAGACCTGTAATCCAACAGTCAAACAAGACATGGACTTTAGAGCCAGACTTGTGGATGCAATTCTGCTTCCAAACATAGCTAACCGCTTCAAATCAGCCATTTTGTCGGTTTGCAAACAATTGTCAAAAGCACTGTAGGTTGAGCTTGACAAAATTGAGAAAAAGAGAAGACGTGTTCAAATATCCTTATTTTGGGTATCATCAGATGCCTGCTATTTTTCCCAATTTTCTGTTGTTGCATTGGTTAGGATCCTACGAGGGATTTTAGCATTAAATAGTGACAAGTTCTAAACTCTAAACCTATCTAAATAGTAAAGAAATTACTTTTAAAAATGCTACCAAATTAAAAGCAGAGTTCAAATGTGGTGATTTTTTTTTTTAATTGGCTTTTTTGGGAAATTTGGTGAATATTCCTTTTACTGTTTATTTTTCTCATGTTGACAAAAAATTGCACCCAGAAAAAAAGGTAGGAATGCCATTTTTTTTTGGAATTTCAAGTTGATTTTATGGCACGAGGTCCAGTCAAAAATTTGAAAGAAAGAAAGAAAGAAAAAGCCATAAAAGTCTCTGTAGACCCTTTAGTGGCTAAGGACCAGAAGCCACATCACAGAACAAAGTGCCTCCAGTGATGCACTTAGGATTACAGGATGGGAGAGAGAGAGAGAGAGAGAGAGAGAGAGAGAGCGAGAGAGAGGAAAGTGAGAGTGAGCTTGAAAGAACAAGCGTCCTTCTGTCGGGCTTTTGATTCAGTCGGCAGTTTCTGTAACGAAGTGGAAATCGCTTCTTTACTTCGAGGAAGAAGAAGTTGGGGGGTTTGCAAGTACTTGCCACACGGCAGTGGTCTGTCGCTTGGACAGTATAAAACTCAGTGTGGAATACGCAGAGATCAAACACTTACCTTGAATTATTCGTTTATAGTTTGTTCTCGGATTCACGGAGCTGCATTAAAGTCTCTACATATAACTTCCATATTTCTTTTGTTGATCATAATATTGTGCTTTGCGACTGATCAGTTCACGTGGCGACATTGACAAGCTCCTAGTAGATCTTGAAAATCATTGGAATGCGGCATCTAAACATTTTGTTCTGCTAAGTCTTTCTCGTCTCACGCATCTTTCTTTTGTCTCCTGTGTGAAGGTGAAAAAGCTTATAACAGCCTGCAGTGTGCATCACCCACCTCTCTCTATATAGAAAACAATGGGTTCTTACACAGAGATTGTCAACCGCACCACCAAGGCGCTAAAATTGCAAGTGGGCAACAATCGTGTCTACAGGGAGATCGCATTAGTTGAGAAGGACGGGGTGTACAAGATTTCCGTCGACCCGAATGCAACTTACCACGAATTTTGTATGGGTGTTGACGCCGCTGGGAAATCAGTGGTTGTGGACTCCGATGAGTGTGTGGACAACAAGTGCATCACCATCACCGAATCGGTGGATGGCAAGTTTGATGTCGTCAAGGTTCCAAGGCAATATATACAACAACCACAAGTCGATCAGGTGGCCCCGACTACTTTCAGAACCGCCGGAACAACCGTCTCCCCCGCTGCTTCAACTCATGCTACCAGACGACAATCCGCGAGCTGGACATTCTGGAAAGCGCAAAAGAAATCATCCGAGCAAAGTTCGAAATCGCATCGAGTTTGCCCGACGCTTGAGGGGCCTCTTGCCTGAGCACGCGAGGCTATCCTTGGTTGAAGCTTCCTCCCCTTCAGGACCCAAATGTCCTACGACCTTCTTAGGGCCGGCCTCCAACGTAGGGTCGACCTCCAACGTAGCCCGTCCTTGTTTGATTGAAAAAGGTCGTAGGTTTCGAGGTTATCTAGGGCCTTTGTAGTTCAGGTCTCCCATACAGGTCCTTGCCCTAGGCATTTTGACTTCAAAGTTGTTATAGTGTGAACCTTGAAAACTTTATTGCAAGAAGACAAAATTAAAAAGTAAAAATAAATAAAAAATATGGCAGAAACAAAAGAGATTACATGGAAAAAGGCCCAAAAAAAGGTGAAAGAAAAAAAGAAAAAAAGAAAAGGGAATCATAAAGGCCTAATTAGTCCTAGCTGAATATAAACATTAACTAACGTTTTTTTGGTGCAAATAGTTATAGCCATAACAAGTTCCCGGAATTTATATGTACATATGAAAATTTTATAAATTCAACCGGAAATGTTGTTTGTAAAATTCAATCTTGATACGTTATAATCTTTAGTTTTGTTTTAAAGCAGCTTTAAAAATATGCACAATATTGTCGAACTAGTAATGTTTATTCTTTTACTATTATTTACTCAGGTTGTATCTTGCGGTTCCGTTGTATTTTGTAGAGACTTTGATCATTCTTTTCAATTAAACGTTTGGTGTTGATCAAGATAGTTGTGAAATGAATAAAGTGATATCTCCCCCAAAGATTTATGCTTTTGTCAAGCTCCTCATCAGAGTTGGGATCAGAAGCAGAGGCACTGAATCCACTTCTTCTTCTTCTTCTTCTTCTTCGTCGTCATTGATGCGGGCTGGAGAAATCCTTGTTGATCTGCTGCACATTCCTGGAATACCCAAATTGGGTTCTGAATCTCAAACTGCTGCTAAAACTTGTTTGTCCACAAAAATTGTGGGACTTGAGAAACCGGCGACCAGAAGAAGAAGACAATGGGTCGCAGAAGAAGAAGACTGATGAAGAAGTAGAAAAACTGAAGAGAGTAAAACAATGGCACTCAGCAACAGCAGCAGCAGCAGTAGATGACGACGAGGCAAAAACCGCCATCGTGACTGCTGCCGCTGCTGCTAATACTACTACTTCTACTGTCTCTTACCAAAAACCCTACACATTCCATCAATTCCTTCGAAACCCTGGTTCTTTTTTGCCCCAAAGATTTATGGAAGGGATGGTTAAGGATTGATCATTTTATTCTACTTGCCAAATTTTTTAATAACATTGTAACTAGGTAACATTTTTTTCAACATGAAAAGTGTGCAATGAATGATAAGTAAAAACTGAGATTAACAACCTCACGACCGTAGGCTCTGTGGTATATAATCCTTGTTTAGAACCTTGGGCCTCACAAAACGGTTGTAAGTTTAAACCAATGTTGACCAGGTATGTGTTTTTGGATTGCGTCTGGGTCTGGATCAAGTTCCAAGATCTGGACCTGGCGTTTCAACTTCAAACAAGAACCGCCCTTAGACCCAGCCCAATCCAAAAGGATTTGTCAAGAACTGGACCCAGACCCCGCCTGACAAAACACACTTCCAGCAAGACCTGGCCTTGGATCTGACTTGCGGGTTTTACTGGAATTTTGGCCAGGTCTGAGTCATAGGTCTAATAATAGGGGCTACGGTCCTAGTATAGCTAGGTTTAGAGATTAGGGTTGCTGCTTTTTCTTTGAACTTGAACCCCTTCTCCTCAAGCAAAACTGTAGGTAGCTTGTGATTTTTTAAGCTTTCTCTTTTTTGCTAGGTTGGTTGATGAAACAAGGATTACAATGCACAATAGAAGTTCATGTTTCCAAACAACAAAACTTTGTGAAAATATTTTTTATGTTTTTGACACATAAGATGCTTTTGATGTTTCTCACCAAATAGCTTTGATAGTCTAAAAGGAACTATGCTAGGGTGAGAATGACTAGAGGGGTGATTTAACTTGTCAAGCGGGAGTCCGAGGTCTATAAGTGGATTAGAAAAAAAGGTGGGCCCTTAATATTGTTGCTATTTTGATTTTCTATGCTATTGTTTTAATCAATCCAACATTTTATTTTTTGGTTTTGTTCATTCAAACCTTTTTATCGGAGACCATTATACCACCTCTAGAAAAAAATGGTGATGAGAACTTGTTGCAGAAGACATGTTCCATTGGTACAAGCATCATGGCCCTTCTAAACAATCCTTATGCATGAGGATTGTTTTTGGTTACCATTCATTATCCCCCATACTATCCTTTCAAGGCCCTAAAGGAATGTATCTCTGTAATTTGTGTTCAAAGTTTAGAGTTCAAACTTCAAACCATAATACATGCTTGAAGTTTGCTTATAATGGATTTTTGACAAGTACCTTGATCCTTGCTTGTGATGAAGTCTGTTTGCATTTTATTTGTTAGATATGAGATTATGCATGCGAGCTGCATGGTTAGATAAAATTATTAAGTGTTTTGTTGCTTGTCCTAGGTGTGAGTTGATTGCATAATGGTGAAATGACACCCAAATCCCTAAATGAGCTTTGATGCATACATGTTGTATCTAAACCAAATTTTTGACCTTTTTGGTGCATCTATAATGTGCAAAAAAACTGTGTGAAAATGTTGAGAATATGAAAATGTATTTCAATGTGATATGACATTGTTGTAAACATACATTTTGAAATCTCAAAATGTAGCAAGTTTAGAACCTTCCTGCAAAGGAGTTGATTGACTCAAACAATAAAGGAGGCACAACATATGCTACCAATTTGTAAACTTATATGGTTGCATTACAAAGGAAAAAAATTATTCCAATTAGTACACATTCAATTCATACATACGACATTCTTCTATGATTCAATTTTGTTGTTTACTTGTGGCAGAATGCTAGTGAGCTTTTTGTTGCAAAATTACAAGCAATAATCACATGGAAAAAAAGTATTTGGGAGGAGTGGTAGAGACATAACAAATTATCACATAACCAATTATCAGGTAACATATAGTGGTAAACCAAATCTCACTTGGAATTTGTTGAATATTTTTTTCACTTTTGTGTGTGGAGTGAAAAGTCCCCATAATCTTTTACTCCTAATTGTTATTTCATATGTGAAGTTTTTGATCTAGTTTGGTTTTGTTAAGCATGGTTGAAGGCAATGGCAACATCCACTTGGAACTATCTTACATTGAAGATGAAATTGGCACCTTACCAACTAACCAAGTTACTGCTGGTATTAGCTCGGATGTTGCATCAAATCCAAATGATGGCACATGGCAAACGTTGCTTCCCCAACTTCAACAAAATATGAAATATTGGTCTACCAACATCATGAATGTTACATATTGGGCATTTTTTTTGTGATTGACGATGGAAGTAAGGTCAATTTGAATGTGGGACAAAATATGCGTTGCATTGTGTGCCATTCTAATGGCACCAAACCCATCTCATCATAGCTCAAGTGGGAAGGTTGGAATAATCACCTATGACACATCCAATGGGGTTACTTCATTAAAGAAACATGTAAGCAACCATCATGCTCAAGAGTTGAATAAGTGGATTGCTAACGTAAAGGCAAACAAGAATCTTGAAGGTGTGGGCCAAACATGTAAAAAAAGGACAACGCCCAAGCCTTTCTTCCATCACAATTTTTTTTTGGTTTTGCAAAACCTTACCATAAGAATGACCTTTTTCAATTGGCATTCTTGGAAGATTTAGCACTTTACATACAAAAAGTCATTGTTGTCTTTCAACAATTGAAGATGCATCGTTGAAGTGGTTGGTGTTGCAGCAAATGTGGGAAGGTTGTCAAAACCATGGAAAATTTTGTGAATCCGATATTTGCTAATTACATTACTTGCACGACAACTATTGACTTGTGAATGTCACGAGGTGGTAATGATATTTTTGCCTTTGTAATTTCTTTCATAAATGCATTGTGGCAGCCATGCCATGTGATAATTATTGAAAGTACTATGGGTACTACAATGGTTGAACAAATGAAGGACAAAGGAGTTAATTTAAGATTAATGATTACAACTTTGAAGATCAATTGTCTATTGTGACATGTTGGATCTTCCAACTCCATTTGCTACAACTTATTGGGGCCATGTTATGTCAAAAGCAACCTAGTATGCCACAGATGACAATAAATTTTGTGGGGGTTTAAGGGAAGCTAGCTTGAAATCAATTCAATCAAAGCTGCAAACAATAATCACATGGACAAAACATAGGCAAAGGTGGTAAAGAGTGGAGAGAGGCTTGCATGGATGTTTAGTTATGACGCTAAAAACTATAAACACTAATGAAAACCAAGTTTGCATCTTGGGTCATTATATTTCAAGAAACTTTTGAATATATGATTGTGATCAATATGTGTTATGGATGTCAAGCTACATGTTTGCAAGCATGTGTGCCTGATGGCCAAACTTGGGTAATTGTTCGTATAATGATTGAAACATTGCTACATGTGGTAAATAAGTGCATTTTGAACCAATCAAATGGTTTTTGATTGTTGTGTAATGCATTGGTTGATGCCTTTACCTTGGTTTCCAACTTGCAGAAGGAAGTCCATGCAATGGAAGCCCACTTTCAACCTTTAATTCGAGGTGATTTTGATTCAGAACTCCAATATATGAAGCATCGCATGATGGGCTAGGCGATTGATGTTTTGGCATAATTCGTGGCCTTTGCAAAAACATACTCACCTTTAAAGGCCCATAACATGATAGTAATCATGTTTGACCCACATCATAAAAACATGAAAATGATAATATAATATGTTGGTGATTTTTTGCCTCCAAAATTGTTGAAGAATATGACCAAAAAATGGCATTACCACAACTTTGGTAATTACAAATTCTTAAACCCAACAAGTGTTGCTCTTCTCAACACTGTTGTTTCCACATATGATGATTTATTTTTTGGGCCAAGCATTTTAAATGATGATGCAATGCATTCCTTGTTGAGGAATGCATTAAAAATGTTCCGATGTTTACAAGTGAACCCCAAGGATTGTGAAAACCATTTGATGTGATGGGCTACACATGAAACCCAATTTCTACATGTTGCATTGTTAGCTGAATAAATCCTTGGGATTGTTGGGTTTCAAATCGAGACTGAACGAATATTCATCTTGGTAAGGGTGATCATAAATTTGCAATGGTCTAGGCTTGGCATCAATAACTTGGATAGATTAATTATGATAATAAAAAACTAGCCTAATGATGTTCATCTGGGTTGTGAAGGAAGTAAACTTTCATCTTTTAGTGAATTCATTGAGGTTGAAGACACCTTGTTGGAAGACAATGAAAAGTTGATCTGTGATTGTGGGTTTTTTGAAAAAAATGAATAGTAATTACGTATGTATTTCAATTTTAAACATGAATAGATTTTGATTTTGTTGTAGGGTTTATTTTCATTTTTCTTTCTTTTAATAGAGAAACATAGTTCAAAATGACGAAAAATTGTGTTTAACATTGTTGTTCTTACCATGGCATTCTCCTATTTACAACAACTTTTGCCATGGCATTGTCCTATTTGAAATTTGCAAGTATTGTGGTAGGTTTTTCAACCTTCTCTACTTGGTGAACACTCCTCACTTTGATATCCCACTCTTTTATTTTCACATGCAAACTTTCCTTAGTGTTGTTTTGGACCATGTTAAACAATTTGTGGATAAAAGTGTGAGACTAAAAATATGTCAGGATATTAATGCATTATGATCAAGACAATAAATGTTTGATTCATAATATGTTTTATAGCCTTTTGATTTGAGATTAGTGCAATGAAAAACCTTTTGTTTGTGGATGTATTCTTGAGAATGTTTAACAATGTTTGTTGTACTTCAATTATAGGCTATGGGGCATTGAATTGGTGATGCCACTTTGGTTGTGACACATTTGCAAAACTCTGATCATGTAAGGCTCTAGTCATGTCTTTTATTGTGTCTGTCTCTACAAGGCAATGACGATGTATGTTGCACTAAAAACACTAATGGAAACTTTAGGTATTTTATGAAAGGCTAATTGGCTTAGCATGGCAGCAATGTTATGCCTTTTGGCATGTTGTGAAGCTAAGGTGAATGCTTGAACATCTATGTTGTTGATTTTCAAGCTAATGTTGCCAACATGCCAAATTTTCCCAAGAAGCTTCCATTTTGCAATATTAGATCAATGCTTATGAAGTCATTTTTCAAATTTCAAAAACTAGAATAAAACCTTGAAGCTTTCAAAATCTATCATAGGGTGGCCTTGTTACAACATATGCCATATTGCAACAAAGTGAACATACTTTTCTTTTCTACCTTCCTTGGGTTGGCCATTTGAACAACAATTGTGTCACAACCTATATACGTAAACAACTTCTCATTTTTCACATGCTAGTTAGTAGGACAAGAAAAAAATTGGCCACTAGCAACACAATGTTTAACTTTGGTGCACTTGTGTAAATTAGAGTGTTTCATCAAATAATCAAGTTTTACCACCAAGAGTTTTTTTCTCCCCTCAATTTGGGAACTGACAAATTATTGTGGAACATTTTCATTTTCCCATATTTTGCACAAACAAGCTCTATGTTGCAACCCCACTTTGGGCTAAGTGTGAAGGTGAAGTGGGAAGTTGGAGTCCTCCGGGACTCCCGAAAATTCACAGCTCGATTGCAGGGTCAAATCTCCTTGCATTCGAGTGTTCTTAGAGTCATTGGAAAGGTCTTCAAGTGTAGATGTCCAAAATCGCCTCGCATGAGCCATTTGGACATCTGCAGCCCAAGTTATGGGCAAAAGAAGGGTCGGGAGTCAAACTGGCAGTTTGACTCCCGACCACTAAAAGTTAGGAATCGACCTCTTCCCAACGTTCGCAGATAGTGTGCGACATGGCATTGGAAAGCTCTCAAGGATAGCTACAACTTTGGTTTAGACCTCGCTCCAATCGGATGTTGTAGTCGGGAGATATGAGCTCCCAAAGTCTCGGGACTCCAACCCGAGACAGTTTCGAGACTCCTCCTTGGCAGTCCTAGGAAAAAGAGTCATTGGATGTAGCCTCAGCGAAGAGCTGCAGAGAATACTATATGGGGGAAGGTGGTGGCTTTCCCCGAGTCCGGGCCATGGTGAATCAAGTGTGTCCAAGTGTCCGTGGCTTGTCCCAACACCCAAAGGTGTTCCCGAATGTGAACTAACCCTCTTATGGTTGGTTTTAGATGCAAATTCGAGTGAGATAATACTTGTCCCTCTTGCTAGTCTAATCCCGGGACTTCTAGCACGCCCCTCTACCCCCTTTTAGTGTTGGAAGTTGGGAGCAATCCTCAAATCCCAACTTTCCGCAATTCAACATACTTAGACCCTCAAGTGGTTCTAACAAAGGATTTAGGAAAGCGTCATTCTAACCATGAAAATCTTATAAACCAACATTCTTAGTAAACCCAATTGATTTCCCATTTAACCTTCCTTTTTTTTTTTCCTTTTCTTTTTTGGTTGAGTAACAATAGGTCCATTAAGAAATTCAACAATATCTATAGTTGCAAATTCATCAACCATGAAACATTTTCCCTTGAAGGATAGAGATGTTATAGATGTTACAATTGTAGAAGGAGGCTCAAAAGTGTTTAGTGGCAAATTAGCAAAAGAGGTATTCGATGCAAAAGGATTCCCATTTCCTAAAATAAAGGGACATGAAGCATCTCCTAATGTAAATAAGGTTATTAGAACTAGGCGGCTACAGAAAACAAATGATGAAATTTGAAACCCACATGAGTTTTCAAGGGTGCCATAATTAAGAAAAATGAAAAATCACAACCAAAAAAATCAAAAAGCAAGTTTGCAAGTTAAAACCAAAGTTATAGCAAGTGATCCATAATGCAAAAACATGCAACAAAGATAAATTTCACATGAAACATTATGCTCTAATAACATCTAAGTAAAAATTAAGGTCATGACTCAAAAGATGCATGTAAATTTGATTGCTTGCAAACAAAATAGAACAATTGATAATGCAAAATGAGAAAAAATGAAGTTTCATTTATTAGTCATAGATTCACACAACATAATAAAAAATTTGTTGTGTCATTTTTCAAAATGGAAAACCACATCTAACATTGGCTAAGTTATACATTGAGTTGGCATTTGATACCTAAAAATTGATTTGTTAAAAGCAAAGACAAACAAAGCTAAAAAAGGTTCATTGATAAAATCTTTTTAAAATGCAAAATGAAAACCAAATGAAAGTTGAGCTTGTGTTAGTTCTCCCTAGTTTGTTTTTTTCAGTTAGTTGCATGTTTTGCCATTCCCAAACACCTTCCTTCAAAACACCTTTCAAGAACCCCATAAACAAAAATAATGAATGCAATAAACAAATTGCAACAACAAACGTAAGAATAGAAAATTCAAAGTTGAAACGAAAAGTTCACATTAAAAACAAACCAAACAAAATCAAAGCCCTATGTTTGGGTTTGGGCCTTGTACCTTTTGGTGATTGTAGCAAGTTGAAACATAGTACAATTGTCATAGAGAGATGGCAAGAAATAAGGTTTGGCAATTCGATGAGTAAGCAAGTTAGTGGAAACATCATTTTGCATCCACCAATGATCAAGCATATGGCTTCTAGGATCTTTTGAAACATGCATTCCTAGTGACATAAACTTGATTTAACCATTCAAATTTCCTTTGTTGTATTTGCACAACCATTTTTTTTGTCACCATGGTGCAAAAATTTGCCCAACAAAAAAAACACTAGTACTAATAGCTTGTCAATTTGGTTTGTTGTTGTGTTCAAAAAGGAAAAATAAAATAAACATAATTATAATTAAGATCATGAAAAAATAATGATGAAAAATAATAAATGTGATTAGATGTGAATTTATGTTTTAAAACTAACTAGTTAGTATGTGATAGTGAAACAATTCAACATGCAACACATGTAATCAAATTTTTTTTTTAATTAACAAATAAGCAAGGAGAATTTATGTGGCACACTCCTATTTGTGTTTGTATTTATTATGGAAATAAAAATATATTAGAGATTTCAAATATAGAGTGGAAGGGTGTCCATCAAGTTCACATCCCTAGTGGATGATGGGTAAGTCCTACAACAAAGGTTAGTTTGATTTCTTATTTCTTGAAAGAAAAAAAGGTTTTCCTCGTCCAAATAATGTTGGAATAAGGTATAGGGTCTTCAGTCTTCACACAAACACTTGTTTTGACTTGTTTGACTACAATTAGAACCCTATGTCATAAGTATGCCTTTAAGAGGTAGCCTCTAGTCTCTACACCACCAAGACTCTCAATCTTGGTCACACATCTCAAAATAGTTTTCACCAGCAAAATGTTTGATTTTAGATCTTGTCATGATAGGAAATCATGTTTGTCACATGCATTTTGATGGGCAAAAATGACCCATTAAAAAAAAGCTTTGTTTGTCAATTAAAAGACACTTCATTGTTTTTTACTTATCATCATGAAAGGCCCCAAAAAAGAAGTACATGTCACATGAAAAGACAAAAATGAGAAAAATGCTTGTCACATGAAATTGCCACCTACAAATTTTT
Organism: Sphagnum contortum; assembly: GCA_963920785.1. Lineage (NCBI taxonomy): Eukaryota > Viridiplantae > Streptophyta > Sphagnopsida > Sphagnales > Sphagnaceae > Sphagnum > Sphagnum contortum. The sequence goes on along the minus strand of OY987291.1, from coordinate 9,488,692 downwards.
TACAGGAAAGAATTTAAGTCTCAAGTCTCAACTTGAGGTGAAATCTTAACCCGAGCTGAGAAATTGAAGTCTTGACCCAACTCAAAATCTCAATTTGACTCATCAAAGGCATTCATTTTCAATACTTCAAAGTTGTTTAATTCTAAGCATTATCCATATGACAATGATGACATGTCACTAGAGAAATTAATAATGAGTTCACAATTTTTAAAGTTGAACTACTCGAATTCATAGAGACATTGAGATGTGAATGTGAGAACAAATGATGAAACCCTGTGCCCCATATATTAATCAAAGCACCCCAAAAAAAAAAAAGGAACAAAATGGATGGACCCACATCCAAGAAGACAAATGAACCACTCAAGAAGGCAAACCACAAGGGGAACATCAAGTTTCTGAACCCCCTCGAGTCGGGAGAAGCATATCAAATAAAGGAAATTAAAGGGAGGACATCCTGAAAGGATGCCTTGCCTAGACGAACCCTCACCAACTGAACAAAGGCTTATTTAAATTGTGATTTTTGGTGGGTGTAATGACTATTATTCCCTGACCCAACTTAAAAACCTTTATCTCACATATTTCTTACTGTATCTGGAGGCCATGTTATCACCCCCAAAAACTAAGTGCACCGATGTGAGGCTTCACAAAGCCATACAAAAGCCAATGATGGGCTTTACATTACCCCAGTGTGTTTTACACTTTCCATTTAGTAAAGTCGGCTGTTCCCATTTCCTATCCATATCCCTATCCACAGTTACACCACATAGTTGCCACGCGGGTTGAGGGAACTAAAATGTGCCCAGTTTTTAGTGGGCCCGAGCCTGTACTCAGCTCTGCCTCAAAAAAGCCATTATTCTGGTAAAGCCCGCGGCCTGGGGAAGTTACCTGCAGCTTGCAGGGTCGACGTAAAGAGCGCCGTGTGAACATAGCCGTTTAGTTCCAGGAAGCACGTTTTCTTGGTATATGCTTGCGTTACCGAGTGAAAGGAAACTGCACAGTAAGAGACTCGCTCCTGAGCTCCATATAAACTTAGTGTTCAGTATTCAGTATCACAATGTCCTTTAACCATTCTGCTAGCTGTGGAAAATTCTCTCTCTTATCACCGTCGAGCTCTCTTTCTCAGCTTCTCTTCCCGCTTGTTGTTGTGAATATCACAATTCGTTTTGACAACAGATCATCTGGCGGCCAGTGCGACATTGATAAGAGCTTTGCTGGTTTAGAGCTTGAAATCGTTTCATTATTTCGTCCAGCTTGTTACACTCCCGCTCAGCTGCTGCGCCGAGCCTCCAATCAAACTAGTGGAGCTTCTCTTCTTCTCTTCCCCGCTTGACGTTGTGAACACATTGGGCTTGTGACAAACAGAGCTGGAGCGACGACATTGACAAAGCTAGTTTGCTAGCTGCTGGTCTACTGAAATCATTTCAGTATCGGGCTTACAGGACTGTCACGCCTCCAATCAGAATTCTGGTGCGGATCTCTCGCTGAAAGTTTGGGTCTTGAAATCATTACCGGTGTCGATTTTGCAGCATTCTGTTTCTGCCAATTGAGTGTACATATTCTACATAGCCGGTTGGGGTAGGTGCAAGCAGACGCATGTCGATCGATGCGCTCTGCTGAAGCTCTAGTTAACCTCTAATACTCAATCTAGACTCAAGTACGCTTTCCTTCTTCTTCTTACTGCCAAGTGTACAAGTCGATGAAGAAGGCAAGCAGGTACTCGAGCTGATGAGGCATTCCGAAATTACGACACTAACATTGTTGTTCTATTTTTTTACTGTTTGTGTGAAGGTGGGAAAGCCATAGCCAGAGCGCGGCAGCGAAATTCACAGAAAAAAATGGGCTCCACAGAGATTATCAACCACACCACCAAGGCGCTGAAAGTGAAACTGGGCAACAATCGCGTCTACACTGAGATCGCCACAGTTGAGAAAGATGCGGTGTACAAAGTCTCAGTGGATTCCAACGCAACTTACCACGAGTTTTGTATGGCTGCGGACGCTGCGGGAAAGCTAATCATAGTGAACTCCGACGAGTGTGTGGACAACCAGGAGATCACAATCACGGAAATGGATGGCAAGTTTAATCTCGTCAAAGTTCCAAGGCAAATACAACGACAAGTCGATCGGACTCGTCATGTGAACAGCTCCAAACGTACTCCCGCAGCACCTTCAATTAGTACTGCTACCAAATCACGACAACCTAGTAGTACTACTACTACTAGCTGGACGTTTTGGAAAGCGCCTGAAAAGCACCAAACACCATCAAATCTGTACTAACGACTCCTTTGGAATCAAAATATGCTCCAACTTATGTCACAATGGATATGCACACCCCAAGAAATATATATGTATATAGCCTCTGTCTACATGTAGTATTGATTCTAGCTGACGTTCTTGGTTGCAGCCTCGTTACTTGAGGCAACATTAATTGTGTGCTGCGACAGAAAACTACTGTTAGGCTTATAGCTCAAGACGGTCACTGCCATTGAGAGTTTGTTAGGTTTGCTAGTTAGGCTGTTTTTTGATCCAACAATTGACCTCTAATTCCCTTATCCAGGCATAGAAGGAAGGGCCCTGTAAGGTTGAAAAAGGAATCTCTCGTGGCCACAATTTGCTCGGCCCTGCAGCTTTAGTTCATCACAATGCACATATACTTTGCAATGGTGTCAAAGATTGATACTTTTTTGGGCCAATCCAATAACTCACTTTCAACAATTGTCAATTTGGTTCTTCTATAGAGGGTCTTAAGGCTCTTTGCAAGCTATTTGCATGTTTGGTTTTTCCTGCCATGGGTTTCAACATAACGAGTGACATTTCACATTGGTTGAGCTAGAAAAACTGAAGGGTGACAAGTAAAACTTGAATGATCATGTTTGGGAGACTAACAATTGGAGACATTCCTTCAACAAAAGTAGAAGTGAAAGCCTAGATTGTTTTGTGAAGATAACTTTGGTACAGTGTGGATATTGAAGCTATGGAATACCGTTTGCTGGGGTATTTTGCCAAGTTCATTTCATGGATTCGTCAAGTCCAAGTTTACTAAATCCATGAAGTCCACATTTTTATATGTGGTTATTTATTCCAAGATGACTTTATCAGTTTGCTTCGCTGAATTGCAAAGTTCACATTGCTGGATTGTCAACTCCATGTTGCCAAGTCCACATCGGCGGCGTGTCAACTCCACTTTGCCAAGTTCACATTCCCAAATCCGCAAGTCCAAACTACTACACGTTGCCAAGTCGGCAAGTCCACACTGCCAAGACGACGTGCAAATTGCCATGTCCACTTCACCATATGGATTGCTTGAATGGGTGGTTGCTATTCAGGGAGCTGCAACGATTTGGGGTACAGGGGTCGAGTTTAGGGTAGAGAAGCTTGCTGAAAAATCGTCATTACTAAAAACCAATTTCAACAACATGCTTTCCAAACCACAAAGCACATGCGCTCCACTGAACATGTGGGATAGATACACCTGCATAAAGTAAAGGGATCCGGTCAATGACCCCACTTAAACTTCGCCATGGTTTGCTCTGGAGGTATCACCAAATATAAATAAAGTGGTGATGGTATTAATAAAGTCTCAGAGAAAGTTATATAGGAGTGCCATAGAAGAATTCTGTGTAACATTTATGGAAAATCCAAAAATTTCCTCCCACATCCAAAAACCTTCCAAGTCCCCCAAAAATAAAAATTATTTTGACACCTAGGACCCCAAACTAACTTAACCATAGGGTATTATGTATGGTACCTCTCAGTCTACTATTTATCTCCGTTAACCATGCTTAGTACGGTCAAACGTATACCACAGTTGCAATAATGATAACCACTCATGTGATTTTCAAAATATCATTTTTTTTTAAAAACTCCTGGCATGCTGTACTCGGTGGGCCCACAATGAACCAGCACACACCAATACACCATGAAGGATGAATGGTAAGTGGTCAGGAAACAGTATTCTGTTGGGTTCCAGTTCATTAGCCAACCAGCATTGGTGGTCAGCTGAGTTCCTTCTTTTCCTACCTACTTATTAACAACCCACAAAGTTGGCATGTAGTCCAAAATTATGCACCTGATGAACGAGGCTGAGTATGATCACCTATTCGCCAACAGCAACGTGCGGAACAAGGGGCACCTCATGTCTCTGTGTGCTGGTTAGGCGTCGGGGTATCTCATCGCCCTGTCGGTGCCCTATCTCGGCTTCACCCTATCACTACGTCATTTCCAGTGTGTCGTCCAATTTCGGTTGGGCTTCAAGACATGCCCAATCGTCCGCTACTCGAAGTGCCAGTTGCACGTGATGGATTCGTACGACGACCATGCCGTGACTTGCATGCACAGGTCGCACACCATTCGTCGCCACGATCGCATGCCGTACATGCAAAACATCATCACTAATGAGGCGAGTTTCAAGTCCCGCCTCGAGAAGACCGACCTGATCGCCGGTTGCAAGGATCGTCCCGTTGATGACCTGCTCCCAATGTTCTACGTCGGCCAAGACGCCTGCCTTAACTTTGTGATTACACACCTGTTGCAGCCCACCTTCATCGATTGTGCGACGGAAAATAGTATGGCCGCCAACAAAAAGCACTCCAACGACGACAAGAAGTGTCACCGCAATGGCCTGCGCATGATCGTCATGGCCTGAGAGACGTTCGGTGGCTCCACCCCTGAAACGCGCAGCATGATCTGCAAGATCACCATTCGTAACACCGACAAGTACAACCGACCCCAAGGACAAACCATCTACCAAATCAATCAGCGCCTTTCTGTCGCGCTTCAGTGCGATGTTGGGGAGCAGCTAATTGCCTACGAGTGCGCTGGCTGAACGTTAACCTCACAACCGATTCCAACAACAATTAGTTAACCAACATCTAAGAGCGGGCATTAATAACAACCCACAAACAGGTTGCTATTAGGTAGGTAGTAAAAACAACCCTTACCTATGCATAAACCATCTACATATCTAGTAATTACGTAATTTTCTACCTATTTACCTATAGATGCGAATTATTTCATATGGAATTGGTTACTACAGTGGAACTAAATATTCACAAGGTTCATCCGCAACTCAGTAATAACGGGCATCCAGTGGATGGTGCGTGGTCGTTGCTGGTTCACTGTGGCCCACTGGTGGAGGCTCGTTCACTTTGACGGCTGGCCAGATGTCGGTACCAGTTCACCCTGGGCCTTTCAAAGGACATATCCGAACGCGGCTGGGCCCCAGCATCAACCTAGAAGTACTAGTGATGTCACCTAATCGTCCTGAAAGGAAGAACCCAGGAAGATCCGCAATCCCTGTGTCCGACTTTTGTCGATAGGATCACACGTCTGGAATTAATTTTTTATATTAGTTTGGTTGCAACTTTTTGCCCCTGAGCAGCTTTTTTTTCACGGATGCCGAACCCTAGTAGAAATTTCTTCATTTCAATTGACACGGCGTCGAAAAAGCGCCGTTTTGTAACCCGCAGAAGACGATTCGCCTCGAATAAGCGATAATGTTGTGGGATCGACGTTTTGTTATCGGCGGAAGACGCATCGTATCTGACCGTTTGGTTCGAGGAAGAATCGGTTCATACCGTGTTAAATATCACCTGCTGGTACACCAAAGGATTTATAAATGTAGTGCGCAGTGCGCAGATAGATACACGACTGTAATTACATGCTTCAATCGATTCCTCAGTAGCTGATTGTATGACTGACCCCGGAGCTCTATTCTCTTCCCTTCTATTTTTGTGCTGGTATTACGCTTGCGGGAGCTGGAGCGACATCTACCACCTGCTGGTCTAGTACTTGAAATCGTTTTAAGTCCGCCACAGAGGACACGCGGGCGGCCCGCACACAGTCCCAAGGCCTCAATCCCAATTCTAGTGCCAGATCTCACTCGCTAAAGTCAGTGCCTTGAAAACATTGGCAAAGACTGAATTTTGGCAGAATTGTGTGTCTGTTCCAATCTTGTAAATCATAAGTTAGCGGAGCAGTTAGCAGACGGATGTCGATGAGCTCTGATTGACCTCTAAGCTTCTATTTTGATCTCCTCAATTTGCTTAGACTTGCTGCTCAACGTGGAAGTCCATGAATTAGGCAGTACGTACGCCAGCTGATCAGCCATTCTGAAATCCCCACACTAAAATTCTTTTTCTAATTTGTTTGTGTGAAGAAGGTGGAAAGCTATAGGCAGAGTGCAGCAGCGACATTCACAAAAAATTATAGTTAATGGCTTCTACACAGATTATCAACCACACCACCAAGGCGCTGAAAGTGAAACTGGGCAACAATCGCGTCTACACTGAGATCGCCACAGTTGAGAAAGATGCGGTGTACAAAGTTTCAGTGGATTCCAACGCAACTTACCACGAGTTTTGTATGGCTGCGGATGCTGCGGGAAAGCTAATCATAGTGAACTCCGACGAGTGTGTGGACAACCAGGAGATCACAATCACGGAAATGGACGGCAAGTTTAATCTCGTCAAAGTTCCAAGGCAAATACAACGACAAGTCGATCGGACTCGTCATGTGTACAACTCCAAACGTACTCCCGCAGCACCTTCAATTAGTACTGCTACCAAATCACGACAACCTACTACTACTACTACTACTAGCTGGACGTTTTGGAAAGCGCCTGAAAACCACCAAACATCATCAAATCTGTACTAACGACTCCTTTGGAATCAAAATATGCTCCAACTTATGTCACAATGGATATGCACACCCCAAGAAATATATATGTATATAGCCTCTGTCTACATGTAGTATTGATTCTAGCTGATGTTCTTGGTTACAGCTTCGTTACTTGAAGCAACATTAATTGTGTGGTGCAACAGAAAACTACTGTTAGGTCTTATAGATGAAGACGGTCACTGCCATTGAGAGTTTGCTGGTTAGGCTGTTCTTTGATCCAACAATTGACCTCTAATTCGCTTATCCAGGCATAGAAGAAAGGGCCCTGTTAGGTTGAAAAAGGAATCTCTAGCGGCCACAATTTGCTCGGCCCTGCAGTTTTCGTTCATCACAATGCATTTGCAATGGTGTCAAAGATTGATACTTTTTTGGGTCAATCCATTAACTCATTGTCAACAATTGTCAATTTGGTTCTTTTGTAGAGGGTCTTAAGGCTCTTTGCAGGCTATAATTTGTTGGTTCACTTGCATACTTCGTTTTTCCTGCCATGGGTTTCAACATAATGAGTGACATTTCACATTGGTTGAGCTAGAAAAACTGAAGGGTGACAAGTAAAACTTGAATGATACACCTGCATAAAATAAAGGGATCCGGTCAATGACCCCACTTAAACTTCGCCATGGTTTGCTCTGGAGGTATCACCAAATATTAATAAAGTGATGATGGTATTAATAAAATCTCAGACAAAGTTCTGTAGGAGTGCCAAACAAGAATTCTGGGTAACATTTATCGAAAATCCAAAAACTTCCTCCCACATCCAAAAACCTTCCAAGTCCCACCCCAAAAAAGAATTGTTTTGACACCTAGGAGCCCAAACTAACTTGACCATAGGGTATTACGTATGGTACCACTCCATCCACTCCGTATCTCCATTAACCTGTCCATTACCGTAACCTAGGATCAGGTTCATAATTTTTTTTCAAAAAATGAATTCGTTTTGTAATTTTGAAATTATAGGTTTTTTCATCATCTACTATAATATTGTGTGATACGAGGAGTGAAATTATTCAGAGTGTAGCCTATGATAATTAGGATGATTTTCAACATGTCAGCTTCATATTTTTCACAAAATTTCATTTGACTATTTTGAGGATTATTTAATGATGAAACTGACCTGAGGGTAAGGTGTATATATTACTGTATGCAAGAATATTCATAAAGACCTTCAGATGTTTGGGGAGGGAAAATGGAGGCTATCTTTTCTGAGATAATCACGCATCAGCCATGAGTGACCAGAAAAGAAAATGTGCGGAATGTTCCCCTTTTCAAAATGCACACAGTAGTCTTTTTATCAAGATTCTCTGGGCAAGAACTAACCGAGTATCCGGACAATTCATTTATTTTAAGGTAAAAAAATTTACACTGTGCAAGTGCCCTCAGACCAGGGCATTCCCCAAATAACAGGCCCTCGACCTCCGGCCTCAAGGACCTGTAATCTCAACCATGCCCCAACTCTAGGGTGTTACCCTACACTTTGAGCTTTTAATTAGCTACAGGTCTCCTGCTTTAGTATGATGAAAAGTACACTACAGTTGCAATAATGCTAACTACTCATGTGATTTTCAAAATACCCTTTTTTTTTTTAAAAAAAACCCCTCGTTCTCAGTGGCATCCTAATTCTAGTGCATGTTGAACTCGGTGGGCCCACAGTGAACCAGCACACACCAGTACACCATGCAGGATGAATGGTAAGTGGTCAGGATACAGTTTTCTGTTGGGTTCAAGTTCATTAGCCAACTAGCATGGTGGTTAGCTCAGTTGCTTCTTCTCCTCCCTACTTACTAACAACCCACAAGCACGTTGTTACTACCTAAAAACAACCCTTACCTATGCATAAACCATCTACTTATCTAGTAATTAGGTACTTTTCTACCTATTTACCTATACATAGGTGACTAATTTCATATGGAATTCGTTACTAAGGTGAAGCCTAATATTAACTTAGTCGAGGTTCATCCACAACTGAGTAATAATGGGCATCCGGTGGATGGTGCGCTGGTGGGGGCTGGTTCACGCTGGCGGCGGGCCAGTGAAGGTACCAGTTTACCCTGGGCCTTTCAAAGGACATATCCAAACGCGGCTGGGCCCCAGCAACAACGTAGAAGTACTAGTGATGTGAGCTCATCGTCCCGAAAGGAAGGACCCAGGAAGATCCGCAATCCCTGTGTCCGACTTTTGTCGATAGGATCACACGTCTGGAATTAATTTTTTATATTCGTTTCGTTGCAACTTTTTTTGCCCCCCTCAGCAGCTTTTTTTTTTTTCCGGACCCCGAACCCGAGTAGAAATTTCTTCATTTCAATTGAAACGGCGTCGAAAAAGCGTTACTGTTTTGGGATTGACGTTTTGTAACCGGCAGAGGACGCTTGGCGTCGAATAAGCGTTAATGTTGTGGGATCGACGTTTTGTTATCGGCGGAAGACGCATCGTATGTGACAGTTTGGTTCGAGGAAGAATCGGTTCATACCGTGTTAATATCAGCTGCTGGTACACCAAAGGATTTATAAATGTAGTGCGCAGTGCGCAGATAGATACATGACTGTAATTACATGCTTCAATCTATTCCTCAGTAGCTGATTGTATGACTGACCACGGAGCTCTATTCTCTTCCCTAGTATTCTTGTGCTGATATTACGCTTGCGAGCGCTGGAGCGACATCGACAAGCTGCTGTTTTAGTACTTGAAATCATTTTTAGTCCGGCACAGAGGACACGCGGGCGGCCCGCACACAGTCCCAAGGCCTCAATCCCAATTCTGGTGCGAGATCTCACTACCTAAAGTCGCTGCCTTGAAAACATTGGCAAAGATTGAATTTTGGCAGAATTGTGTGTCTGTTCCAATATTGTAAATCATAAGTTAGCGGAGCAGTTAGCAGACGTTTGTGGACGAGCTCTGATTAAGCTCTAAGCTTCTATTTTGATCTCCTCAAATTGCTTAGACTTGCTGCTCAACGTGGAAGTCCATGAATTTGGCAGTAAGTACGCCAGTTGATGAGCCATTCTGAAATCCCGACACTAACATTCTTGTTCTAATTTATTTTTCTTGTTTGTTTGTGTTAAGAAGGTGAAAAGCTATAGGCAGAGTGCAGCAGCGACGTTCACAAAAAATTATAATTAATGGCTTTTACACAGATTATCAACCACACCACCAAGGCGCTGAAAGTGAAACTGGGCAGCAATCGCGTCTTCACGGAGATCGCCACAGTTGAGAAAAATGCGGCTTACAAAGTCTCAGTGGATTCCAACGCAACTTACCACGAATTTTGTATGGGTGTAGATGCTGCTGAAAAGCTTATCATAGTAAACTCCGACGATTGTGTGGACAACCAGGAAATCACGATCACCGAAATGGACGGCAAGTTTAATCTCGTCAAAGTGCCAAGGCAAATACAACGACGAGGCCGGCGTGTGGCGCGTCCCTTATAAATATATGAGGAGGGGTCTGCGGCGTAAGAAGACTAGTTCTAGAGCTTGTACCAAAATTATCATGACTTATTATATGCTTACAATTACTTCTACTAAAATTCAAATGATGTAGAACTGAAGCTTTATTTTAAGATAAAAATTTTATAATCTCGACTAGTACCTAGTGCGCAAGTCGGGCTGCTTGTCTCTCACTTCTAGTGACAAGGGGAACATGTGAGCTACTTGTTGGCAATGAGCGAAAAAGGGAAGAAAGGAAAAAAAGGAGAAGCCCCCATATCCCCTTTGTTTGAGCAAATTATATCTTGTTGGCCCAAGCTAGACCGATGCACTAATTCTTGTGTTGCCTCAAAATGAATCTCTAAAAATCTAATGCCGTCGTTGGCCAGTCTTCTTCCAAAAGTTGTCCCATTTCAAGGTTGGGAGTGCAAACATGAACCTCGACTCAAAATAATTCCTAATCATATGGTGTCAACAATTCAATTTCCAACAAAATGTCGTCACTTGCACTTTCAGTGTTTTAGAGATTGAGTGACGAGCATGAAACGGGGTGTAGAAGAGGATTTCCAAGCTTGTCGAAGCGGTGAGCATGAAAGAGGAAAATGTCTTCTTGTCTCCTCTCCTAATTAGGATTCTACATTAATAAACACTTAACGGACATGTCCATCTGTTACTCGATTTTATTATGAAGAAAATATTATCAAGAATTTAATATATAGTAAGTTTTAAGAACTCAAAAGAAGTTGAGCCCTCTAGATGTAGATGCTTGTTTAAGAAAAACGATTTATAATAAATTCTCAATATCAATTTTGGATGTTCAAAACTTTTATGATTGAAAAATAACTTGCTTTTCATTGTCTTCTTTCCAAAGATGATGAAAGGATTTCAATCATCAAACTTTAAAACATTAAAGCATTCGAAATTATAATTAAAAACCTTCTTGAGCTTCTATGAGTCATCACCTCATGTCAATGCCCCTCATGTATACACCACCAAACAACGTACTCCCGCCGGTTTAATTACTTCTGCGAAACGAGAACCCACAAGCTGGAAAATGTGGAAGCAGAAAAAAAATCTCGCAGTTGGAAAGTTTTGAAACTGCATCCAAATTGGTTACAACTCCAGGTTTTGGAGCGATAAAGATGCAGGCTGCTGAACATGTTCATCCCCAACACCATCACCACCGCATCCACATAATCGTCGCATGAAATATAGCATGCTTATTGAATCTCGTTTAGACTCTTCATAAAATCGTTGAAGCTGAAATTAGCTATCTAGTTTAGACTCTTTATGAAATTGTTGAAGCTGAAATTATCCCCCATTGAGAGTTTTTTTCGAGTGGACCTTTTTGAGCGGACCTTCACACGCACTCTTCCTTGACTTTTAGGGTACCTAGATCTAGGACCTCCAGAGTGGGGCCTTTCTTCTTTGGTTGAAAAAGTACTCAATCACGTGTTGGTATTGACTAAGAGCTGCCTGCCTTCCTTCGTGGTTGAGGAATCGATACTTTTGTTCTAGGTGTTTTTGACTTCAAAATTCCTATATGGGATTTTGCGATGTCTTGCATGATAAAGGTTTTGACCACAACCAACATGTGCCATTTGATTGATTTTTGGCGCATTCAATTGTTGACTAGCCAACTGAAAACGTTGGCGCCGTAATTGAATCATATATTATTTAATCTTGACATAATTTGTGGTATCAAAACTTCTGTAATACGTAACTTGATTGAATTGCTATCTTTTTTACTCATGATATAAATCTTGGGTTTTGTACAATGTATATAACATAACAGTATAATTTGGTCACCAATTAGAATTAGCATGAGATGTATACAGATCAAAATCATAGAGGAATAATTATAATGTGATATTTGTACCACATTCTTTTAGTTATTTATGTCATGAATGAGCTTCTCAAAATCTACAAATCCCATTAACAGTTGTTGTCTTTCAATAGTAGCCTTTGTAGGTTGCATGTAAAATCTTATTTTTCCCAATTCTTAAATTAGAGATTATGTCATTGTGGCAACAATCTGCCAATGTTGTCCATCAATCATGAATTCCTCAAAGAGCTCAACTTTAGATTTGAAATGTGAACAGTGAGCTTTGGTCATGAGTTAGTTGTCACATCTTTCATGTAGAAGCAGAAACTCAACATTAGTGCTACTCAAAATAATTTCATTTGTTGTTGTTGCAGCATCTTTCAACATCTCCTTCAATTTTGCAATTGATTTTCATGACTGAAGTCGTCACTGATGAAATAAGCTCTCACCAAGTACATGCTGAAGTTTCTTGATACCCATCCTATTCTCTTCTACTATCATCAATTCATTTTTCTCAATTCCTATTTCTCATTGCTTGGGTTGGTTTCCCTTTCTTACTGGCTTAACACTCTTTGCCCAATTCAATTCTTCACCATCAACCATAAATTTTCAATTCACAATGGAAATATTACTTGAGCACAGAGGTCAAAGTGACAAATTATTCACATCAAAGCCTCTCAAAATGCTAATTCATGATGTTTAGGCTTTTCCTTCTTATCAAAAACTTGAACAGATAAGGTCTGGAATATGGATGTCACCTGTGACATCCATTCCTCAAGAGCTCCAAATAAATGCAGACTTGTTATTACTATCTATGACAAGGATGCTCTCAAAGCCAATGGAGACATCATGAATATGTACATCATTGCGTTAGGGGAGATAATTATCCGTCAGGGTGCTGGCACTCCAGTTGGATGGAATCCTTTGTAGATGTTCACCTCAACTCATTCTTCTGTAAAATAGCAACAATAATTTGATGTTTACCAAAAGATGCATATTCAAAATTTGATTGCAGCCCTATATGCTCAAAGGGTTCAGGATCCATTGACTTTGCTACAGTCTTGTTCTAAGGTTTAGGTTCAATGGAACCCATCAACCAAATTTGAAACAAATTTCAGCACAGCTTCAGTTTTTTTCTCTTTGGGGTTAACATTAACCCTCAGTTCACAATCAACGATGAGGTGCATTCACCTGTGCTAGGTCTTTGTAATCTTAATTTCATTGAAAACTTGAAGTGACGGCATATTTTTAATACTAGAGAGGGGGTAAAGGTTTAAAGCAAACCTCAAGAAATCCATCCCGATTTTTATCGAACATCCGGAACATGAAATCCAGTTCCCTCTTCACAAGATTGAAAACACACAGCACTAAAGTCAATTCACAGATTATTTGAGAAACATTCAAGATCTATACAAGGTTTGCTACAAATATGTCACCTGCAAGACCCTAACACCAAGCAGATGACTTGACCTCGACACCTTGTAGTTAAAAGGCCTAGGGCCAGTGATTAACATCTACTGAGCTTACAACCTCCATATGTAACAGGCATTCTCTCTTTGTTCAGATGTGACATAGCCTTATTTTATCTGCCTACAACTGTGCAAACATGCAGACTTAAATAATTTTCAACCTGATGAGGCACCGAAACCAAACCATGGGATATAATCAATCAATTAATGTTTATGGAAGTTGGACTTTGACCTGATGCATATATTTTGCAGATGGATGACCATGTATGATAGCCTTGAATTCAGAAAGTGTAATTGTCCTCCCCGCAACTGCCAAAATACCAATACTCAATATTTTCTATGTCAAATCCTTGTGAGGAAGGAAGATTAATAGCAGATTCACCTGTAAAGAAATCTTCGCCTCTTCACAACTAAAGCTGTAGGGATGCTAAGAACTAAGGACTGTAAAGAAACATTTTTCAAACTGGGTCAAAAAAGCAGAAACCTGTTACTGTAAATAATTGTCAAACACACCCCTGGACACACTGACTGGTTTTTCATGACAGACCCACTAGTTCTACCATTCAACACTATTTCACAAGTGATACAGATGAAAACACAAACCTTCCTGTTCCACAGCTTGGAAAATGTCATCGATATCATCCAAATGTCCCAAAAGATCCCGTAAACCTGCTACATCCTGTCAAAGCACCGAAACACTTCTGCGATCAAAAGTCTAACAAAACAGAAAATGAAAGCAAACTAACTGCAAATATTCGGATGCATTCTAATCCAACTCCTACTCTATGAATTTTCAGGTATTTCTCCTCGTGATATGTCTTGCATGACCACTTCCAGTGTGCGAAGTGCAAAAAAGAAGTGCATACAGGTACCAAGTACAGACCCGAGCTCTACGATTGTTGTCAAATCGGGGCCATACATTGATGATAAAAGAAAGGGTGGCACCCATACTAAGTGATATGGCCATTGACCCCGCCACCACCCACCAAAATAGTTTTGGATGCTCCTCAAATCCACTGCAAACTGGTATGTTAGTAAAGTCTTGGATTGTATTAAAACCAACAACACCAGTGCAATTGTGTACATGATGAAACTGAACTCCACAGAAAACAGGACCATCATTATCCAGGTTACTATATGGTAACTCTGATTAAGTGGAGTCAACATTCATCACTCCATGTATGTTTTGTGCCTGTAACCTCTGGCCTTGATTCACAACACAAACTGCCTGAACTACTTTTGTAACTCTGATCACAACACTGCAACATCACAGTAATGTGGTCTGTTGTAGATCGCACTGCAACCATATATGTTTGGCAAAACACAGTAGTTTCTAAACTGTAAGCACCATTAGTTGAGGTGAAACAAACAAATCTATTGACACATAAAGGAGCCCAGGTCTGGTTCCTGGTGGAACAGAAAACTGATATTAGGGGAAGCTATGTATGCTTACAAAATTGTGAGAAACAGTCAGTGACAATTCTTGAAACAACCATGACAAACATGCAGAGCAGAAAAATCCTGGGAATGTTTCTACAGCAATTCAGAAACTGTATTATCTCAGAGGTGGAGTTTTTATCAACAAGAATCCAACAGTTGATAAAACTTGTGTTAAACTGGTCATCAGAAGAATACAAGCAATAATAACATCAGCATTTTTAACATATGGAAGGTACATCACATACTCAATAGGTATAATGTCATCCAGATCAACATACCTAGTAAGATTCATGCCAAAAAAGGTTGCAATAAGAGCTGCACTGGTCAATGTTGAAGCACAACCCCACATAGAAGAAGCAATCCATGTCAATCTTAAGTTTCTCTACCACATTCAAACCTCAACCTGACTTCCATATCTGATAAAAAAAAAGGAGAAAACAAAAAAACCTAATGGAGATACAGACAGTTTTTACAGATTTCATGTAATTTGAAACATGAAGGACTGGACTTGAGGCCTCTGCTAGGAAATATCGATTGACCCATGACCACCATTGGATCTGAACTAATGAGATGGAAGATGGCTGTCAATCCTAAGCAGAATACTATTGGCTTGATGCTGCAAGGATAATTTTCCTTGTAAAAGACAAGCTGCACGTAGAAACATAAAATCAGTCCTGTGAAGGATTTGATTCAGACGCACAGACATGATACACTAGGAACAGAAGGGAGAAAAGGCATACATGCTAAATGAGAGTGTTCCCATGCTGAAGAGTAAGTCAAGTCGAATGATTCGATTGCGTTTTGTGTCCAGCCCTAGCTCCCATATCTGGACTGAAATTGTTTAAGCTATGAAAATAGATGTTGATGCATGATCCAAAGTCTCAGACCATCAGTTAACCATTGCATTTCAAGTACCCAACTGATGCCCCAAAGTTCATAATGCTCAGTTATAGGCACTGTCAAGTGTGTACCATTTTATTCTATACCAGTAAGTCTGAGTAGTTCTGCAAGAAAGTCCTCTCAGATCCTAGTACATTCAATAAGCATTTTGGGAATTACTGTCTGTGAAAGGTGGACAAGGTTGTCTGAGCATGTGAGAGTTCGTAAAACAAAAAGATTCCCTTCAAATCCAATGGCCCAGGTGGAGATTGAATTTGATGGATGCTTTACACAGGTTACCTCGAGGCTGGGAGGTTTTTGTACACGCCTTAACACTAGCAGTAGTACAAAAGTCCTGAGTATAACTATGTGAAATTTACAGCATTGCCAAATCCTGTGTTATGAGCAATATGACAGTTAAGATATACTCCAAACCTAGAACTTAGGCAGGAATGAATACCTCCTGTGCAGCATTCAAGTCTTTTCTAAGCTCTTCAAGTGCACCTCCAATATCGCCAATCTACCCACAATGCATCAGATCCTCACATCAACATGGCCTTAACACAAAGGCTCAATTTGAGCATGCAATGGTAATTGAGATACCACACAACTTTGTCTTGGTATGCCACTTAAGGACACATTTCACTACCTGCGCAGGCCATTGCTAAGGTTTTGCACAGGCACCTAAGGAAGTGGAACAAGTAAATATGACACAGGATTGAGCAAGAAACAGGGAGCAAAGGGAGAGAAAAAAGCAAATGACTAGAGGGGAATTTCTACCTGACGTTGATAAGTAAGAATCATATCTGCAGCTGCCTGACGAAGAGTTGGAAGGTTTGGATTTCTCTCCTTATCCCTGCAACAAAATGTTCCACATTGTATGCCACAATTATCCAAACACTGGAAGAGAACTACAATGACAGATACACAACTGGAACTGCATAGCAGTATTCTGGAAGGTTTCAAGACATGCTACTGGCCCACACAATCCAGAGATGAAACATCATTGATTGATGTGACAAGGAATCATTAATCCAGCAGCCTAGTCCTCAAGGCTTGTGGCCTTGCAAATGCTGATGGCTTCATACCCATTAAGAGGTATGCCAGATCCTGCTGAAAATAGAAGACCAAGTTATCCTGGCCACCAGATATCCTAAATGTTTACACCACCAGATACATAACACCTTGTAATTTCCATCATCAAGCAAGGGACCTACCTTTTGGTGTTGAATTCATTTACCAAGGGCCAAGCATACTCATTGTTGTTGAGACAAAGTGATTCCAAGATGTCATCACTGTCCAGCACCTGGAGGTGATCACAAACAAAAGTCCAGCTTAACGCAAGATAAAACTTGTCAGACCATCATAGCCCTCAATGTTCACTCATCCTAGTATAGCATCCCAGAAGAAAACCCAATTGAATATGCTTAAGAGAACACAATGGGTGAGATGGTTCCATGCTCTCCTACTGGCTGAGATACATCCAGGACACAGAGAGGAGTCCACGTGATCTAAGTCAAGGCATGGAGGGACAAGAGAACTCAGAGATACCTGCTGTAATGACTAGCCAGAATACAAGCTTGTCCAAAGCTAGTAAGTGAATGCACCTGTTCCATTGCAATATGAGTATCACGTACATCATGTTCCACTTCTGTGAGTGCCCTCTTCAATGGGAGTAACCGCTGCAGCCTATATCACATCAACCCCATGTACAGAAACAATTACTTCAGCCTACTCTCAAAACCTAGATATGGATGAAATCTAGAATCCTTTATTGCTGGAATAACATAATCTAATGAGAGAGAGGTACCCGCCCAAGTTAACATCGTCAGTGAGCTCCTCAAGCATTCGCTCCACGATGACCTTCAGCCTTGCAAAACCACAGCATTTTGACCCAACCCATCAGGGTGCCCTAATAAGTCCCTATTAGTATACAAATATATATGAAGAGTAGCATTTCTAAGAGATGTAAACCATCAGATCAACTTGGGAGCAATGTGGAAACCAATTGTTGATTTGTCCCTCACAAGCTGGACACTTTCAAGAATATGCTGCAATTGTAATTGGATTAAGCTAATTCACCTATTGTGCACATAGTCCGATCACAATGCCTGGTCATATTTGAAATTTAATCTTTTAGAAGGAGGGGAGAGGTAGATTGCACAGGTACAACGCAAAGCATGAAGTCATAACAAAGATTACTCTAGAGAAATGGAAAATTCAAAGATCTGAAACAGGAATGGAATTTTACAGAAGGGACTAGAAAATGATGATCACCTTTCAGCTTTCTGATAGAAGAAATTGCTTGTCTCATCCAGTATGCATTCCATCATTCGGAGATGAAATGGCATGGCATCCAATGGGTGGCCAAATGGCTCCTGAGCTTGCTCTGTCATATACTCTGCAAACATCTCCCTTGCCCTACATATTCTCTTACCAACAGAAGATATTTTATGTCCATTTAAGGAGCCAAATGTCATTTCCAGCAAGCATGCAATCTAACTGGTACTTTCCAATGATGTGAAATTTTCAGTAAGCACAGGATGCCCTTTCTAACCTACTGTGAAATGCATAGAACATCTTTTAGCCCTGAGCACTAATGTCAGCCGCTCAGCATGTCCCATCCCCCTTCCTCTAAACTTTGCATCAGAAGACTTTACAAAAGTAGAGGAAGAACGAATATCCAAAATCAGTACCATATGACATCTAAGGACAACCACAACTGCGGGGTTCCAGAGGTGTGAACTTCAAGAGAAACTTTGCTAGAGTTCTGTCTTCACCTGTGCATGGCTTTCTCCGGATGATTTGATATTGACGGTGCAGCACCTAGAAATGCCTTTTCTTTGCGCGCCCTGCAAATACACAGGCATCTCATATCTATGAGATTTTGTGGAATCTCCACAGCGACAATTTGAAGGTAACATCAGATTGAGTGGGGTCATAACCTTGTGACAGTCTCTCACAAAGTGTCAGACCATTATCTTCATCACGAACAGCAGTGACAAGCTGCCATGACTTCACCAGAAGGTGGGTGTAGTTAAACATACCCACCTAAAATTTCAGGCAAACCAACATCTGCATCCTGAGTTTCTGTCACATTTCAGGAAGTAATGGGAAGACTCCAGAATGATGTTGAATAGCACTCAAGAGACATACACAGGTATCTCATATACATAAGAATCCAGCATTGTCCATCTGGAAGACATCTTTCAGGACCCGAAACATTGATATTGGACAACAGAGATCACAAAGTGAGCACAATGTCCAAAGTCGGTTACTCCTGTGACTTTCTGTCACAAGAACAAAACTAACAGTATTAGAACCTTAGAAAAGATGCACATAACCAAAGACTAAGTAACTGACAAGAACAACAATCAGTGATACCTTGACATCCTTCACATAGGTGCAATCAATGCCGAAAGCAACTTCATGCAAGGCACAAAACCAAATTGGCACATAGCCAATAAGCAAATTTGGAGCAAATCTTTCCCACTTGGAATGCTTCTAATCAATCCCAAAAATACTAAAATGATTTCCCTGCTATGCTGACATGTACAGCAAACTCAACTGCCAAATTTACTGTGACAGAGGAGAAGAGGTATAGTGCATAGAAGATACCTAGGACGACGTGCTTCAAAAAGTAGTACATAATCTTTACAAACAAGGGCTTTCACATTCTCCATTCGCACCAAGATCTGCATATCACCTAAACCCCATGCCTAATTACAAGGACTGATCTGCAACTCAGAACTCAAAAAGAGCTTGCACTTGTACAGACGAACAATGCATAAATACCCACATCCATTAGATTGGGAGCAACTCTGTTAAGCACCTTGCATCAACCACACATCCTTTTACATCACAAAGTTTTAGCAAACTCCAGACCGATGCTTTAATCCCGTCTGAAGAGCACAAAATGTATCTGAAAAGCAGAAATATGCTCACTGTAAAGTGATTGTTGGCATCACCTTCTCATTGCGGACAGAAACAATGCTTCTCTGTGGTATAAATGGGTTCACATTTGCCAGCAAGTCAATATCACGGGGATGAATACCCTGTGTTCACATACCACCACACGCATGTCCAAAAATGAGATATTCTCCAACTTCTCTGCATTGCCACTCAGGTATTTAATGAATTCTGGACTTTTTCTAACCTGGTAGCTGGGATCAAGTTTTCTATTGAATTTGAAGGAAAACTTTGCTAACATGTATTTGTTGGATCGTCTAATGAGGCAAAGCATTACTAATATAAATTGTTGCATCATCTGGTGGCCCCCAAATCAAAGTTTCTGTCCAATGTCCACCTTCCAAAATGGTCAATTGTTAATTCTGGACTTTTCAAAAAAATCAGAAATAACTAAATACATTCACAAAGCATATTGCATAATTCAGAGCCAACCATCTTGCTTCAGGAATGAGAGAAAATAGTGTAACTAAAAGAAAGCAAAATATTGCCAAAACAATACAGAGCTCAAATATTCTCGACTGCAATCTGGAAACTCTGCTGCTAAAAATATTATGATGTACTTTCAATGAAGTATTCAAAGAAGTTTTGTTTGGGGCTGCAACATTACTGATGTGTTCTGGTACTTGAGTAATTACTACCACACTCCAAACACAAGCACTTAACAGGAAACAAAAGATTGTGGAAAGCTGGTGATATCACCAGAACTTTCAAGACCAAATGCAAACAGGTCATTTTCCAGTGTAATGAGAGAAACCCATTGGAGTCCTAGAGTCTAGGAGAGAAGGGTAGTGCCTCTAGATAATCCAATCTAATCTAATGAAAACAGGGTTTCCAACTGCAGAATTCTGCAGCTTCTTCATCCCTAGAATCCAGAAAGATTCAGGTTTTTCAGGCATTTGAAATGCCTGAAAGCTGGATCTTTAGAGAAATGTCACAGGCTGGTACTTAATAAGGCATAGAAGAAGAAGTTATGACAACAAAGGAAGGGAAGCTGTAGACAAACATACAAGCTTCGTGGAATTGAGACAGCGACTTTGCCATGACCCATCACTGTTGATTTGCACGACGCTGTACTTTCTCCCTCCATCGAGCTTGGTGGTTGTATGTTGTGGTTGTTGTTTTTCATGATCACTCGAGAACGACCGGAAAAAAACTCCCTTCAAAGGCTGCTCCGATTCTTCTCTCTTCCCATTGAAAGTCTCCTGCATCAGGACCTGGCCTGCATTATTATTGACGAAGATGCTTCGAGAAGTGGTTTGCAACGTTGAATGAGCTCGAAATCCGCACCCTAAAGCAAACGACCGTCGCGACCATACAGCAGAATCACAACAAGGCATGGTAGTATTTGGGGCCAACCGCTGGGGATCATCATCTCCTCTGAAATTTGAAGAGAGATTCGGGTTTGAAATCCGATGAATGGAGGAAGAGGTGGGGATCGAACCACCAGAAACTTGTTGCCAAATCGACATCGACGATTGAACCAAAAATGTACTTCGTTCCAGACATGAGGATGAGGTCGCGTTTAATGACAACAGCAGGGACGCATTGTCCACATGAACCTCAGTACGAAAGCTCGCAAAACATGCAGAGAAAGATCTCCTTATCAAACTTCCCAGTTGCAATCTAGCCATTACTATTATTGCCTAGAAACTGAAAAAAAAAGGTCTGCAAGTGTTCTGAAACCTCAGCTTTGTAGCCGGGAACAGAGTATCTCCCTCGATACAAGCGAAGAACCCAGCGAGGTTATCGGCAACATAGCACTTCAACCACTCTTAAAGACTCGATCTTTCATATTGCGCAAAGAAACTAGAATGTAGGGAATCGGGATACCGAACTTTGGCCCCTTTCTGGATGCATCACAATGTCTCGAGTCTCTACCCTGAGGGACAGAGCCAACAACGCGCTTGAACTCTCAATGTTTCCATCAGCAAATCTCCGCTACTGTATCCGTAATCTTTTCTAATGAGAACAGAAATTGTTGTAAACCTGAAAGCGCAATTAACAATCAGCCAATCCGTTTCTGGCACCGTGCATCAATCCTAGGTTGCTTGCTTCATGGTCCTTTTTCTTCGACTGCATTATTGGGTTGGAGTTTGTAGTTTCACTGTTGTTCAAATCCACATGGCACATTCCACACCTTCCAGGTGCTTGAAGAAGACCACAATGCAATTCCACGCGTCTCATCAGCAACTACTGCTACAGTAGTTTTAAGAGGACGATCATGTCAACCTCCCAAACTTTGCTACAAGGAAAATGCATCAAAAAGGATTCAGGAACAAGGAAATGGAGAAAGGAAGAAACCCTCACCTGCGGTGAAGTGTGTGACCAAGCAGGTATTGGAGATATTCCGATTGAAGTATCACAACCTTGACAGTGTGAAGCACATCATGAAGTGAAAGGTTCACAACAGAAAACTTGAGCAAGTTCTTGAACAAAAGATTGCTTAATAGTTGCAAGCTGAAGGATGCTTTAACTGATGCTCCTGCTGAAAGGGTGCCTTCGAGAAAACTTGTGCAAATTCTTGAATGAAAAAATGCTGAACAGTCTCAAGCTTAAGGATGCTTCAACTAATGCTCTTGCTGAAAGGGTGCCTCGAAGAAAAAACTCAATCCCTCAAGTTTTCCCTCGTTGCTGAGAGGATTCTTTACCTGATGATCTAGCTGAAAGGCTGCAGAAACAGAGCTCCAGCAACAGGAAGACTTTCAATTGAAGTGGAGACTTCCACATTGAGACAGATTCATAAGGAGAGAGAAACTGAACAAAAGAACCGTGGATTGGACACCAACACACATCCTGAAGAGGTACTTCCAGTGTTTGTGCAGCAGCACAATGATCTGCACACTATCCATAGTTCTAATTTGCCTTTGAGAACTTTTGTGAGAAGTCATGAACCAGTTGTGTGTTGTTGTACAGCACAAGAGATGGAGATATCAAGAATTCTACTAGCACTGCCCACCTGCACTGAAGTATATACCACCCACATCATGAATTTCAATCCTTATTTATGAAGGTTTTGATCACAAGGATGCTTGAAGAAGCAGAATAGTGGAAGAAAATGCAGACAAGGAACACTGCAACTATCTGTCCATACGGATCTGCCTCTTGCAACTCAGGATCATTTCTTCCAAAGCAATCCCAGATGGATCACATGTGTGCATCAAGAGCTTATTCAATCTATGTATGACAATGCAGGGCTTTTGGCAAGCTCAGATCAGAGATTAAGAGATGATTACTGACAACTGCCTGTTCAGCTAAAGAGCTTCCACTTCTGAACTTCTCAAGCAATCAAATGCTGTAAGCTGCAACCTGGCGCACCTATGCAAAGCAAATCTGTTTACTTAAAAACAACAACAAACTTTGGGCTCAAAATGACTCCTAGTGGCTTTGAGCATGAGGATGATGAAACAACTTCTGCAGCAATCAAGCTCCCAGTGCTCCTGCCATAATCAGCAGCAGGGAGCAGTAGATGTGGAGGTGTTAGAGACAAAACTTGTTCACGAAAGATCAAACTCATTACCTGAGCCCTGAATTCTTATATCCAACCTTCATTCCATCCTTGGATCCATTGGCAGCAGGAGGCAATGAGCTCCTGACTTTGGAGTTAGAAGTGGCCAAGGTCACATAGAAGGAATATGGAGGATTGCAACAAACTTTCCAAAACACAAATCCTTTCAATCACCATGTTTGGCTAGGAGTACTGTGAGGCATGTCACATATAATCTCCATCAAAAGACACAGCAGCTCATTTGTCTGCTGCCCTGTGTGTCACAGTAATACTTCTTCCCACGGGGCCTTTGAGTCCTGTCCACCCTCTAGACAGCTGTGATGCAGACTCTTCACCCTTCCAGTACCTGAAAACACAAGCTGTTCCTCCTGTGGAACATCAATCAATGTATGGCATCACCAAGTATATTAGGTCACATTTTCTGCCAGCATATAAGGAACATGACACCACTGCCCACCCATCTTTCAAGGAGCAAGATATCTGAAGTTGCTTTGCTGTTCTGGATTCACTGCATTGTTGCACTCTTAGTCGTAAATGAAGTTAGAAATAAGACTTGCTCTGGCATCCAGGGAAACTTTCATGATGCATCAAGGAAGTCGAGTCAGCACATGCAGAACTCATCAGAACTCTTCCAATTCTCTCCTAAATGATGGTTTCCAGGAATGCCTTCTAAGTTCTAACCCTCCTGTTTCTGGATCACCTGAGATGAACCTAAAAAAAACCCTAACTTGAAAAAAAAACTGAGGATATACTTGAAAACTGTCCATTCAATATCTTGCTTGAAGAATAAAGAATGCACAGGCAATATTGGATCTCAATCCTCCTTAAGGGGGAAACTTCAGCCTGCACACAGCTAAACAGAATTCAGTCGTAAGAACTAAGACTCATAGGGTGTGTTTGACATCAAAATAGAAGAGTGACAGCAAAGGAAATGACTTCCAGATCCCTCCCTTGACTGCACTGTGGCAACAGAAGTTAATCCCACTCTTTAACATTGGTGACCACTGGAAAAAAGGTCACAATCAGTCTCATGCAACACTCAGACCAGAACTAATACCCATGACATGTAACAAAACTCTCAATGCTTACAGAGGTGAAATAGTAGTGATTTTGTACTTAAAACATAGGGAAATCTTACAATGCAGTACAAGTGGCCATGTTCTGAGGTTGTGACACATCATCTCCACAAGTGATTTTGTTAAAAGTTCAAAGGAGTTACCCACCCTGCATTTGTAGAAGCATACTCATGTGCTACATCAAGGAAGTGTGCAACAACAGTCCCCTCTACTCTACAACACACACTTCCACCAAATATCTGTTACTGCTCAATACCTTAAACCAGTTCTTGCCAGAAATTCTTCATGAGATGTGAAGGGAAGTTCTCACAGAGACAGGAACCTAGCTTGTATGATGTTGTCATATGACCTGCACCCAGTTTGCAAGGAGAGAGAGAGAGAGAGACACACACACACACACACAGGTGAATAGTAACCAGACTCGACAGTCAATGAATCAAATGACACAATGAGAAGAACACAGATAATGCAGACAGGGCTTTTTGTTGATGGAAACGAGTAGTAGAAAAGAGGAAGAAAAAAAAATTAATCACGGACTTTGTCCGAATGCCAGTGGGGCAGTGATACAAGAAAGAAAGCCAACAACAAGAGGGTAGACACACCAGGCAGGCTGAACAAAGAGTGTGCAATGTCAGCCACTATGCTTCACTGTTATCAACACCCAAACCATACAAAACACCAGCATACTTTTCTGTGGAGCCATTGAAGAACCCCTCCCTAAGCTTGCGAAATGTTCGGGAGGTGAGCAAGCTGTCAGAGCCAGCCTGATGGCAAGGACCAAAGCGCTCCACCTCTAGAGTCTCGGCAAGCTTGTTCAGACCTCCGTGCAGATTGTCGCAGAACTTCATGAGGTACTTGATATCATACAGAGTAGGAAAGTAAGTCCGCAACAAGTTGAAGAAATCAGCCTCCGAAGGTGGCAAGTTCTGGCATGTTACGAGCTTCAACAAGTAACCAAAATCGTAGCCACTGTGGAAAGTAATCCAATGCACATTCTCATTCAACACGATCCCGGATGACATGAGAAGCTCACCGAACCGTTCTGAGTCGATTCCTTGCTCTTCATTCTTCTTGAAATCGATTCCACTCTGTTTGAGAAGCTCAATCGAATCCTGGGCGTATACATCTTCACTGAGGTTGAACTCCCGGAAATTGAACTGCCAAACACAGTAATCTCGTGTACCACAACACGGCAGCGTGCCATTCTCATCAGAGAATGTGAGGCCCAACTGGATGAGCTTCAGCATGTTCACGTTTAACCTAAGAGCTTGATACTGGTACTCCGCGCTGTTCTTGAAAGAGGTTCCGACAGGCCGCACCACCACTCCAGGAAACTCCGTGTCCATAGCTAGGTATGGATACTCATCCACAATGTCCCTGATTAGCTCAAACTCTTCTTCAAGGTTATCGGCCCATACCTCGCGGATGCGGAGGGAACCACCTCCTCCCTTTGAAATAATTGACATCTACTGAGAAATCCCTCCCCCGTCTTCTTTCTTCTTTGTTGATGATGATCTTGTTCTCCTCCTCCTCGTTGTTGTTCTTCTTCTTTCCCCAACTGAGCCACTTGCCCTTGCCCCTGCCCCAGCCCCTGCCACCTGTAGTTGCATCCGCTGCTTCTGCACACCTTTTTACCGAGGGTTGGAAAACCTCCTCGCTCTACTATCTTCCTTCCTCGATCCAACATAAGCAACACTCACTCTCACTCCACCGCCCGCCCTAGTGCTTTCCTTTGAAAGCTCCTTCCCCTCCTTTGTGCTTCTTAATCACTTTTTCTTTTTCTTCGACCCTGCTTCTCTTGCTCCTCACATGCTCCCACACCTTTACTTCCCCCCTGCAGACAACAGCAGCAGCAGATCCAAACCCTCGCACTCCGACCAAAAACCTACCATCAGCAAAACAATGAATGTCGGCCTCCTCACACCTCCCCCTCCCAACCCCCGACACTTCCACCACCAACACCCCCACGCCCGCAAGAAAAACTCCTCAAAAACCACAAACGCTAAATCATCGTGCTGCTGCATAAACACCGGAAGCCCGGAAACGAAGCTAGCAAGCAACCACCACAACAACAGAGTAGGCAAACTCTCTCTTCTTTCTTTCTTTCTTCCTTTCTTTCTTTCTTGCAACCCTTCTTCTTCTCTCAAAACAAATATACACAATCCCGACAAAACGGACCAACAAACAAACAAAAAGAGGAACAACACCCAGCAGCAGCAGGCAACAGTAGCCAGCAGCAATAAGGGTAGTGGTTGCAACGTTGCAGCAGCAGGCAGCCAGGCAACATGGGCTGTTCTAATAAGTAAGGATGGCAAAAAGCTTGAACGAAAAAGCTTGGGGACGACGACGACGGATGGTTTGAGAACTGGGGCAGCAGCAAACTGGTCACTAAATTTGGACACGATGGCTGGGTGGATGGGTTGGGGTGGGGGCGGGCGGGGAGGGGCGCGATCATCAATGGATGATGACGATCGTTGTGGGACAAATGGAACAAACAAGAGCCATAATAAAATATTGCAAAAGTATTCTAATCTGTGCGGTCGTCACTTTTGCTTTGCAGCAACAAAGCGAGGCGAAGGAGGAGGAGGAGGAGAGGGAGGGACCCGCACCACAACAACGCAAGCAAATGCGTTTCTTCTTCTTCTTCCTTCTTCCCATTGGAATCAACGTGAGAATCCCGGACACTACTACCACTGCAGAAAGAACGATAGGAAGTACCCACGCGCTGCCCGCATCTAGAAATCTTTCTCTCTACCTTGCCCGCTGTTACTTTGCCGGGTCACCCACACCCCCGCCCCCCGCTTCACCCCACGGTCAGACCAAACTGCCCCTCCTCAACGCCATACCCTTCGCTTTTCGCTGTCTCAACTGAGTGTTTTTTTTTTTTTCCTGTGCCAAATTTCGCCAAAACTGCAAATATATATAAATACAAA
The DNA here is from genome assembly GCA_963920785.1 of Sphagnum contortum. NCBI lineage: Eukaryota > Viridiplantae > Streptophyta > Sphagnopsida > Sphagnales > Sphagnaceae > Sphagnum > Sphagnum contortum. Next base: position 9,461,497 of record OY987291.1, on the reverse strand, counting down.
AAGGGAACATTATGTCAAATATTCTTTTTTAATCTTTTCCTTTTTTAAATCGCCAAATTTCCACCCAAAATTTTCAAAAAAACAGTTGCCAGATTTGGACTTTGATTTGAGTTTGGTAGCATTTTCCAAACTAGTGTTTACATCAGAAAATTGGGGGAAAATCAAATAAAATAAAATAAAAAATCACTGACCTCAGGGCTTAACTATAATATTTCAGTTTTACGATGTAGCCAAAATGACAATCATCCATAATAAGATTTAGCCAGATTTGGCTACAAGCTAAATATGAAATTCCAAACGGCCACTCCGCCCGTTAACAAGCAAGCTAGGCAACACACCCAACATAATGAATCTGGGGTGGGCCGAGGCCATTCATTCCAATCACATTAAGGTCTAGGGTGGGAAGTGTTCAACCATTTAGGACTTGGCTACCACCTCATCTTAGGCCTCTTTATTTTGCGGGAATGCCCTCACACAAGGGCCACCTTCATAAGGGACTATCTTAACCCTTATTTATGTGCTAAGTGCTAACCAGTGTTTTTAAACCTTGTCTGTATAAACACAAGGGTTTAAGTATGGACATTTTTAAATTCACACCTTTTTTGGTTAAATTCACACCCTTTCTTCGCATGGTGGTTGCACTTTGAATACGTGGAATGACGCAAGTGTGGGGTCTGTGGTCAATCAGGGCACAACTCGAGAACTTGCCCGCAGAAGTAATTGAACTGATAAAGGAACATACTCTTAAAGTTTAATCTGCATAAAATTGGACGCGCGAAGGGTGTGAATTTAAAATTTTCCAGTAGCATTAGTGTATCAATATATATAGAGGATGTTGAATAGGCTGCTGTGTAGGTGTGCAAAAATTCCTTCCCCATTTTATTTTATTTTATTTTAATGTTGGTGCTAACTCTTTACATGCATCTCTACTTATTAGTCAGCTACATTGTCATGCCTTCTTAGAGGACCTATTTTATCATAGTAGTTAACCAAGGCTAAACCTCACAACAACAACCTAATTGCCGTTCATCTATAACTAAGTAATAAGCAGCTTGCAATGGATGGTGTGTTGGTGGCTGTTTGGCTCATTCTAGCCCACGACATTTAATGTGTAGGGTACTTGAGGAGTGGGTTGTTCTTGAAATAAGAACTCACCCAAAATAACAATCCCAAGGGCTATTATTTTGGGAGGGAATGAATGCCTTGCTCTAAGGCAACATCATAATTTTATTTTTATTTTTTCTGTGATACCTGACAAGTATCACACAGGTAAATAATGGGAAAAAGAGAGAGAGAGAGAGAGAGAGAGAGAGATTGGGCATTTTGAAAAGTGAAATGCCCATTGGAGTGAGTGTTTTTTGTTTTTCAAAATGTCCTGCCATTTTGTACAGGACAGATTCCACTTGACAAGAGAATCTCTAGCAGTGCCCAGGACATGATCTGGACATTAAAATTGGATGAAGAAAAGTCAAAATATGCCGGTTTAGCTCAGGAAAATGGTTTTGGCTCAGCACAATTGCATAGTTTGCGGTGGCTAGTAAAAGGTGCTATAACGAAGTCAAACCTGCAAAAAAAGAGTGTAATAAATATGATGTGACAGCCGCTCAGTGTTTTTGATTGGCCCATCATGATGATTGGTCTAGGTGGTTTGCTATTAGTAGTTTCCTACCTATTTGCCCTCCTAGTTTAAGTTTCATGGGTAGGGTTGCAAGAAAGTAAATAACTAAACTTGGATGTGAAAGGGTCACATACTGAGAACCGCCGGAAATGCTCTAACATGGCCTCCAGATTTACCCAAAAAAATTCTGCAAATGCCTTGCATTTGCCAACTAGACAGGACTGAAGGATTTCAAGGCCAACTGAAGAGGACAATTATGAGCTTATGTGGCTTTCTAACTTGATAATGCTATTTTTTCTATTTACGAGTACTGAAATTCTAATGTTTGTAAGGAGGAGAATGTTGTTGCTGAACTTCCTCGAGTTTTGGCCCAAGCTCACTCACATATTGCAATTTGCACTTAATCTTAGGCAAGGGATATCAATGATAATAGAGTTGAATAAGTAGTTAACCATGCTTTGGCTTTATAGCCAACCTCAACACTTGAAATACATTTTTGATTTCACAAAAGCCAACATTAGCAAGCTTAATCAAGTTTGGTGAATTGATCATCATTATACCTTTGCTATGACTAATTTGTGCATACAACAAAAGTCCACAATTTGTTCCTAACAATCACCACTTTAGCCATATCTATATCTTATAGTGTCATAGACACAAAAATTGAGATAGGTACAAGAACATGATGATGTTCAACATAATTAGCTTAAGCAAAAGCCCATTATCCCATTTTGGACCTAAGTGAATGATGTGGATGAATTTCATTCTATTTGAATGATAAGGGAATAATGAATAATGAAATTCATACATTGCAAGTGAAAAATGAAAATCATTAGATGAACTTCATTCATAAATGAGAAGCTAAGTTATTTGAATCATCTGAAGTGTTCTTTTCATTATTATGAATTTAAAATCTTACATGAATGTCCTCCATCTATGTTATGATTAATGTCATATGTGAAGCACTCATGTTTCCACAAATAGATAACAAGAAATAAATTAGAATCAATAAATGGTTTATTGTGTTGTGACTTTGCTTCCTATGGTAGGTTCAAACTTCAAACAATATCATGAAAAATGTTGAAACCATGTACCATGGTTGAATAATTTGCATACAAAATGAATTTAATTTTGAAAGCAGCCAAGAATGTCATATAGATGCTAATTGTCACCCACAAATTGGTTCCAAGGTCAAGCCAACAGTTTCCAAATCCTATGCAAATTTGTCTATTTTTCCCCTTTGGACAAACGGAAAAAACTACCACAATATGCCAAACTTTGCACACATCAAAAATACTTCGATTGGTGCATGAAGATTGATATTATAATGAATAGTCATGGAAATTAAACATGTTGATGGACATGGCAGTCATTCATGAACATCTTTTCACAACAAAGTGGATTACTTGAGGCTAAATTTATTTTTTGAAAAAAAATTGTTGTTCACAAATTGTTTTTGAGAAAGGCTTGGCAAAACACAATTTCTTGGTGTGAAATGTGGATTTTTAACTAATACTGGAATAGAAAGACACTAGTTCAGGCTACTAGTTGCTTCTATTTTTTTGACATAGAAAGTCATGGCGTGTACCTACGAAATTATATATGTCCAATTACACATTCAAAATGGAGCCTGAAACTTTGTCCAAATGTTGTGATTTATATTGCATTAAAAATATATGATCAAAAGAATTCCCAAAATGGTTATACATCTCACCAAACATGATTAAATCCATTACTTATCTATTAACAACAATCGAATGTTGAAGAATTTTCCAAAAGGTCCACTCCTTACAAGTCAAAACCATGTCTACTTTTAAATTAAATTACTTAATAAAAACACAATTTTGTGTTAAAAATAATCATCTTTGAAGCTTCCCACAAGATTGAAGGCCAATATCATTAAAACATTTTTTAAATGAAAAGTTATGCAAGGTTACTACATATGACATGAAGATTACTACTTTGGTTTGCTTTCAAAAAGTATTGATGTTTTTACAACTTGAATTCCCTAGGATCCTACTACACACATCCGCAATGGTGTGGATGAGTTTAATATATTGGGAATTGCTCCACTTTCTTACCATTGATAAGCCCTTGATACATACAATCCATGAGCAGCTGCTATTGATCACTTGATGTTGTTGTTATTATTGCATGACCAGTACCACCCACACACACAAAAGCATCAAGATTACTTAACAAGTAACAAAATAAGCAAGTGTTATGATTGATTAGTTATTATTCAAACACTTGTGGATTTGATGATCATACGTTTCATTAACAAAAGAAAAAAAATACTTCATGACCGTTGTAGTAGAATGCAATGCAACAATAATGTCAAATTTTTTCAGCTTAGAAAAGTGACATTTTTGAATTAGCCATTGTGTGATGTAGGAACAAGATGTTGCAATAGTGAAAGATTAGGGTTTGGTGCACTTATCGATGCAACACAATCCAACAAGCTATAACGAGCATTGCATTGCAAGCAAGTCCCAATATATATATTTATTTATTTCCAATTTAAAACCATGGCGATCATGGAAATGTGTTACTTATTCATTCATATGAATGTCAAGGAGTTCAAATCAAAATTCTATTTGATGAAAATTTTAATTTAGGTTTTAATTTAGGACATTTGAAAATTAACACCTATTGCATTAGAAAAAATCAAGTTTGCAAAGTCCACTATAAAAGGATTCATATAATATAAATCTTCGATGGGATAAAAAAAAATTAAAGGATAAAAAACTATTAGCCACATTCAAAAAACACTCAAACCCTAAAAAATATGAAATTCAAAAACTTTAAAAATTCAAAAAACTTTTCAAAATTGATCCAAATTTTTAAAAGTTTAAAAGTCCTTTATTACATATAAATAGGGTATAATGTACATGATATGTTAAAAAAAAGTTGTAGCTTATTATACAAAAAAGTTTGAAAACTATACAAAATGAATTTTTAGTCATAATTTGAAATTGCTATCATTTTAAAAACATAGCATAGAACTCACAATGTATCTACACACTTTCAAAAATTCATATATATTCAAAAATGATAAACAAAAAAACATGTCATGTATTGGGACAATTATAAACATTTTTTATAAAAATTTGCAAAATATTTCACGAAAAAATTCATTTTTATGAAAAAAAAATTTGGATAAAAAGACATGTCATTATGAAAAATTGCATCCACCAAACCACACTACCCTATAACTAGAGCTCCATAAACAACTCATGTATACAATTATTGTGTAACTATCCCTTTGGTATTACAACTATTATGCAATTATCCTCTTGGATAAATGGAGAATTAATAAACAATTTGCCACATCAAAAAATCATTAGTCATATTATAGTTGTAAGTGAATTGAAAATGGGTTTTCTATATAGTAATTTATACACATTATACATACATTTGTAATCAACCATATTTGATTTTTAAATAATTGAACTATAATTGCATCCAACAATTATTCTAAAATTATTGTAAATATTTTCTACATAACAATTATGTTGCAATTAATGTATGATGTACATACATGCGATCATGCCATCTGTTTACATTTCCATTGCCCATTATGAGACACATTTGCAACTAGTTTTTTATTATGATTCCCATTGATATAACTAGTAGAATCATTAGTGCACCATTATTGAACTACTAATGTTCCACTATGTTATGATTATTGTGCAACAATTTATAACTTAACAAGGATACAAATTCATATGTGACATTTTTTTAAAAATTATTGTTTCAAGAACTTGATTATTAAACATTAATTGTATTTACTTCATTTAATTATTATGAACTTGTTAATTATACTAAATAATTCATTATTAATTTGAATTAATAAATGTAACTCATATAATTAATTTTAAATTCAATAATTATGAATAATATGGATATAAGAACAATAATTACTCATAAAATAATAATCAAATAAATATAATTACTTTAAATGTGAAACTAAAAGCAATGTGTATATTACATTAAAAATTCAATTTGGGTGTACATATGGATATGCCTATTTATACCTTGATGTTTTCAACACAAATTAATATATATATATTTCTAAGTAATGAATTATTTTTCAACATTTTTTAGAATAAATATGTAATCTATTTAGTTATTTTGAACTAATTATTTAAATTAATTAACTATTTATATGTATTATGAATTATAATTTTTTTATTCAACTATTTTTTTTGGTTAATTCAAATAAGTAATAACTTTTTAAGAAATTTTAGACAATAAATGACTAATTATATGAGTTTAAATAATTAATCATCTGATAATAAATTTTCTGATATCAAATGATTAATTATTCGAAGTAACTAACTAGAAAAAATAGATGAATTAGCTTGATCAGTTCAAATAATTTTTTATTTAATTAATTAAAATAATTGATTATCTGATATTAATTATCTGAACTTAATTAATTAATTTAAATCACTATTTGAGATCATTAAATATTAAATAATTAATTCACATATATAAGAATTAGATCATTACTAATTTAATCATATGACTCGCATAATGAAAAAAAAACAAAAATATGTGGGAAAATCTTTTTTGTAATTGCAACTCAATTTGCAATTTTAAAAAAATTAAAATATTTAACCCATATGTTTTGTCTTTGAATCCCATGTCACAAACTATATAAAAAAGGTGTTTTTTTGGTATGTTATCATGTTAAAATACATGTGCCATTTTGGGATGGGCTCAAAAAATCTTAACCTTAAAGGTAAAACATAAAATAAAATAAAAAGATTTAAAGATTATTTTTTAATTCACTTAGTCTTGTACTTTCCTACCTATTTGTCTACCTACATAAATAAGTAGGTTTTATATTTCTACCTTCCTATGTAGGTATTAGGTCGTATGACCTAAAAACCTACCTACTTATGGCTATGTACCAACCTACCTAACAATTTAAATAATTATTTATTTTAATTATTTTTTAATTCAATTATTATGCCATGTGGCATAGCCTTGGACCATTAGTACTAATCATAATAGACGATGAAAATCAATATTCCAAAGATAAAATATTTTTTAAATTGAAAACTCCTCATAGTGCCATGTGTTGAATTTTAATGGATGGATGAAAATTAGTAAGATCAACATGACATTATGGTTGTGGTTATAGTGGAGTTGCATAGTAGTTGAAGATGAGTTGTTTCGACAAAATTACAATTGAATTGCAATGAATTGCATTGAGTTGCACTATATATACAATGACTTACAACTTTTGCAACTCATGTGACTTGTCCAATAACATTCATAGCGTAGAAATATGGTGAGTTGCAAATGGTCATTGCAACTCAAAACTAAGTTGCAAAGTTAGTTGTAAAACACCCCTTTTTGTCATAGTGTCTAGTTTTTATTAAAGTAATATTATTGGCCCATTATATCTTGTTTGCACCCATATGTTTGGTACTAACTCTTCACAATGTTAACAAATGATGGCAATGTTGAAACTTGTAACAACGTCAATAGGTTACAATAGGCAATGACAATGTCAAAATTTAGAGAAGCATCAATAAGTGATGGTGGCACTTATAACAATGTTAATATGCAATGTCAAAACATTAACTTGTGTGGCATCAAGGGTGGCTTTGATGAAGCATTAAGTTGAACGTGAAACTTTATGCATGGAGCAAGTGGATTGAAGTTTGGCAACAATAAAAAACAATGGTGAAAGTATGAACCTTTAGATGTGAACATGAAGTTTGAAAAGTGAGGTGATGGTGTTAATCTTTGACATATCTTACATACTTTAAAGTCTTATAACTTTTATTCTAATTTGTGAACCCTTCCTCAGGTCCTAGGTTGGAATCTGACTTTTAAATATTGTAAAATCCTATCCATTAGAATATTTTGTCTTCATCCCCTTTCAAGGCACAAGAACTTGTTTTGGAATCTTTTTCTAATGGAGCCTTTTGTTCAACACAATGTTTTGTGCTTTGGTTATAGAGCCATGTTTTCACAACATGGTATGATTCATCATCAAAGGCACAACTAAGCATTTTAGGTTTCCTTGTTAGTGAGTAGGGTCCTTCAAACTATTTTCTAGCCCCTTTTCCTTACTTTTAATTTAGGCTTGGATTTCAACTTTGAACCCCCTTGGAGCTTTCCATTTGGGTTTTTTTCAACCTTGTTTTTATGTGCGTAGCCTTTCAATTTTGAAGCAAGAAATGTTATCCTTTTGGCTTTTTTTAAATCATTTGGTTCATGACCCACCTACCATGGTTGTTTAACATTTATTTTTGTTGTTCCCTCACGGTGTTTTCTTTTCCCCCCTCATGGTGGTGCAATTGGTCATAGGGAGCCTAAAAAACACCTATTATGATTTTTAATAAACGATTAGGAAAAGCTTCAAACAAAACTTGTTCTTTGGGTAGCAAGCACAAACACTTGCAACAACTTTCATTCCAATTAAAACCCTTTGGCTAGCACCCTTTTTCTAGGCACCTCTCAAGTTTTGGTCCCACCTCCACCATGTTAGCTTGGATGGAGTCTTGCTTAGGATGTGTTGGGGAATATGCCCATGTTGTTAGGGCTTTTGTGCCCCCTTGCATCATGTTTTACAAGTGCTTCACCCTTCCCATTTATCTTTTCCTTGTTTTTGTGAATTTTCAATTTGACTTGAACTTGAAGTTTTAATTGGATTCCTTAAAATTATTTTTCATTCATTTATTGCATATTTCAATTAGTGGTCCTTTAGGTATGGTTTTCAAACATTTTTGAAACCTATTGACCTCAAAGATTTAGGCAATGGCTTCATGCAACTTTTCAAGATGAATTCCCATTTTAAAACAAGAAAGCTTTCATTGCTTAACTTTTGCAAGGTTTAACCAAAGCCAAAAATTTGGTAACACCAAGAGCCTAAACAATCGACCATAGGATATGGCCAATTGTAATGGGCAAGGTCATGTATTAGTTGTGATCAACGCTTTATATTTAGAGTTTGTGATGATTTTTATACTAACTTGTTGTTTCATTAATTCAGTGTGGCAATTAGGGGTGGGTGTGAAACAATGGTGCATGGTGTTCAAACTTTAAACATCCATCCTAATTAAGTGGTGTTACAAGTGGACATCACAAATGTTTCAAGACCATCTCCTGAAAAGTCATATTCCAAAAAAATTATGCAATAATAAGCTAATTGTCTTTGTTTTTCCCTTTTGTTCAATCCCTTTATGTTTAACAAACTCCCCTTTTTCATCCACCATTCCCTTTTGGAAGATTTTTTTCGTCGTCCATTCTTTGGTGGGCATGCACCAAGGTGATTTGTTCACCTTGTTTATTTTTGCATTGGCCCATTTCCATACATTACGGTGTTGCAAGGGTTTTTCCTTTTTTAATTTTCCCTTCCTTTCTTGACATTCATGTCATTAACCTAGCCTTTGTCATTCCTTTTTTTTTTAGCATTTTGTTTTTTAGTTGGCTTTTGTGGAGCTTGTGGTCTAGCCCCACAAGTGTTATGTTTGGTTGCCCTTTAATTCACCTTTTGACTTCTTTCCTCCTATTGATTTTTGTTGCCCTTCGGACGGTATCAAGGTTTTAAGCGTTTCGTTTGGATATGTTTTTTTCATTTTTCCCATTCTATAGGATGTGTTAAACAAAAATCTTTACTATGTAGACACTTTCGTAGTTAGGGGATGTCTAAGTAGCTTTTAGGATCTTTTCTTAATGTTTCATCTAAAAACTTTCCTATCTATTCCATTCTGTACTTTCCTACTAACATTTCAGCGTTAACTTGCCTCTTTTGATGTAACCTTCATGCAAGTTTTGGAAGACTTTTAGGCCTTTGATCTTTGGATTGCCCACAAGCCCCTTAGTGCACCAATTAATTTTTTTCCCCATTTTTCATGGGGCGATGGATTTTATTTCCACAAAGTTCATTGCATTGGCAACCTATTTAGGGAATTGGGCACTTGTTGCACCTATCATCATTGTTAGATTCCTATCATATCATCATTTGTTTTTATTAAAAATGATAAATGCCAAGAATTTTGGTCCATTCCCTTTTTAGGTCAAGGTTGGCATGAAAACTTTTCCCTTTGGATGTGGTGGCTTGCCTTCCCCCTTCATGTAATTTGCAAAAAGGGGATTAGATCAACTTCAAAAAAATGATTTCAAACATATTGCACAACCATTCCTTCTCCAACATCATCTTTGACATGGCTTTTAATTCACATCACACACTCATGAAGTTGCACAAGCCCAAGGGTTAATGCATGGGTCTTTGTTTTCCCAAACATTTTATTTTTCTATTTGACCCAATGTTTTCTCCTTCGCACACCAAGTTGGGCCTCCCCCAACTTTTAAGCTTTGGCGTTATTCATTGCATTTGTGGTTAGCCTTTAGATTTAATAAGGACCCATTTTTTTCATTGTTCCCATGGTGGGGAACGAATTGCATCCCATAATGTCATTCAGGATGCCTTGCCTCCATTGCAAATGAAACATGGTTTTATATTTCACATGAGCAAATTGGGTTTCACATGCTACTTCATCTCGTAAGGTGGTCGTGATGGTGGTGATTTAAGCAAATGAAGGATTTTACCACGAATGACACTCAATGGATGCATTTCTTCTCCTTGCCATAGAAGTTTACAGTTGCTTACACTAACAACGGGACGATTTTTTTCATCGATGTGCTAACAGGGTGTGATCAATAAAAGGCATTGGTGGCCTTCCTCCAGCGGTTCTATGTGCCTTCTATAGGTAGAAGGTGTCGATAACTTTACATGAAACTCAAGTCACCTCTATTTTGAAGCATGTCATAATTGCAAGCGACAACTCTTCTAAGCTTCCTACTTTTTCTAGTTTCTCTTTGAAGTTTCTCATCCCTCTTTTTTTTATATATACTTCTTGTGACTGGTGGGGGCTTTGGAACATAATTTGTTCCTTTGCCCCTTCGTGACCCACTTTGGTTTTACTCTTTTGACCCAGACTTGGGTCCTTTCTGTTTGTTCCTTCTTTCCTTCTTTGTTGGGTGCTTTGTTTAATGGAGTTTGCCATCATCATGAAGAACAATTAAGCAAAGAAGTAAAGATAAAACATTAAAACATCTTTAAACAAGAAACAAAATGTCTTTTTATGTCAAGTTAAAACAAAATCAGGAGAGCTAATGGGTGTGTCCTGTGTAGCAGCCTTGGGCAGTTCTTTGATTGTGTTACAAGTTACAACCTCCAGTTCTGGGTTTGTGAAATTTTTGAAAATCAAAGATAACCCAGGTTTCAGGTTTTGAAAAGAATTTCAGAACAAAATGATCACCAGTTCCCAGATTTGGAAATCTTACAAAGAACTGGCAAAGAATTGGCATTTCAGTGTAGGTTCTTTGACCAGTTCTTCTCAATTTATTTTCTTAGAACTGCAGTTCCTATCAAAATGGGTTCTTTGATTTTTTTGACAACCGCCAGGCAAGGGTCAATATACTAACCCTTACTAGCATGTCCTCCCTTTGAAGAAGAGAGAAATGCATCACACTCATGTCTACCATGGTTAGATTAGTGAATTTGAATGCATAATGTATTTGAATTTTTTTTAAAGAAGCAGAAGCCTAGAGAGCAGAGTCCTGTAGAGAGGAGACCTTGGGCCCAGCATCACTAACCATAGTGCACTCAGATTTTAATCCATGGTAGGAATTCTTTTCATAATGTGAGCAGATGGCCCCCTGGAGCCAGTAGAGGTTAAAATAGAGAACCATCTTGGCAGAGAATCTTTGCCCCAAAGATTTGTCACTTGTGTAACTGGAATCCTCTCTATGGCAACACTAGAAGATTTGAAAAAGAAGAAAGAAAGAGAGAGAGAGAGAGAGAGAGAGAGATGGGCCAAGAAAATTTGTCACTTGTGTAAACTAGAATCCAGTCTATGGCAGCACTAGAAGATTTGGAAAAGAAGGAAGAGAGAGAGACAGATGGGCAAAGAAAATTTGTCACTTTTGTAAACTAGAATCCTTTCTAAGGTCACTAGAAGATTTGAAAAAGAAGGAAGAGAGAGAGAGAGATGGGCAAAGAAAATTTGTCACTTTTGTAAACTAGAATCCTTTCTAAGGCAGCACTAGAAGATTTGAAAAAGAAGAGAGAGAGAGAGAGAGAGAGATGCGCAAAGAGAATTTGTCACTTGTGTAACTAGAATCCAATATATGGCAGCACTAGAAGATTTGAAAAAGGAGAAAGTAAAACAGAGAGATTCAAACTCAGTCAGTGGGCATCATGTCTGCAATAGACAAAGTTATAAATTTACAACCTTCTGACCCCATGCATTCAAGATTCCAAATCAAAATGCAGCTTTGCATGAGGCCTGTATAGCTTTCCTGCTTCTGGACCTTTCTTTTTGTTTGCTTTTTTTTGTCATCTTTCTTCTAGTGTGAGAAGCTGTGGGGGATGTCTGTCAGGACTCAGCCCCAATAAGCCTTCATTATCAAGAAAACCTGAAATAAACTATGTGTCAAGCAGCACTTTTTCTTTCTCTTTTTTTTTCCAATTTTGTGATGTAGTAGTCGTGCATCATCCACTAGAGGAACTAGCCAAATTTGGCTACACGTCAGAGAAGAACTTAGAAAATCTAAAGAATCATGCTATATTTTGGTGACTTGCTAGAACTTAATTGTCTAAATCTGACGATTTCAGAAAAAAAACACATTTTCTCCAAATCTATCTCGGGAGTTTGGAGCATTTCTTTCACAAAAGAGACCTTCGTATAAGACATGATGTATTTTGGTTATCAAGTGATCAAAAATTTGGCCAAGAAAAAAACACTAATGTCAAGTATATTATTTCTTGTAAGATCTACTTGTTGTTGGAACTCAATCATGTTGAATTTATTGCAAACATGCACTATTACAAAATGTGGGTGCAGTTCATTAGTCCCCGTTCACTAGACTAGTGAATTCATTGCTTTTTCACTGGTCCTTATTCACTACAACCAATGCATTTCAATTATATTCGTTTAATCCCTCCCTAAATATTGAACTAGCCCAATATTTGCTATTTTTTAGTGTAAATTTGCACTGTATTAATGTTTAAGGGTTAAAGGTTTTATGTCAACGAATGGCTCTCAAATCTGATTGATTTGTTTAACATGTTTTGATGTGTGTGACTTTATTAACTTAGAATGTGTCGGGCACCAAACAATAGCAACAAATGACAACTACACAATCTCAAGTTGCAACTTGCAGAGTTTCAGCTAAGCATGTGCTTATCAAACCCAAAACAAATAAAAAATGCTAGTTGCCATGGATTCTCCTTCTTGAGCTGTTAAGTCAGTTATAAGGTGGGCACTAAGAGTCCTACACACAACATGGGTCCTCCACAATCAACCCCCTTTAGTTCCTTAGAACCCTTTCAAAATTTATTAACACACATATTTCAAACTTTATTAAGGGATGTTTGAAATGTGTGTGTTAATAAAGTTTACTAATTAAGGGAATAAATATTGTGCATTTAAAACACATATGAAGCACACATAAATAAGATGAAAGTTTTTTTTTTGTCCATATTGAAAAAAATAAAATAAAATCATCTTATTTGTAAAGATACTTTGAAAACCTTATTTGCAATGATTAGGACTAGGGTATTACACTTTATTCTTTGCTTTTTTGTGAAGGAACTCCAATTCCCATTGTAAAAATTAAGTTAGAATAGTTCCAGTTCTGATTCCACATGTAAAAGGAAACAATTTGTTGTGAACTTGGGAATTCCCAGAACACAACTTGAATCTCGAATCCACCGCACAAAAGAGTAGATAGATGGCTTTGAATCTGACCAAGTTTGGCATGATTTATGTCTTTCGTATATTTCAGCTTGGCCTAAATAATCTCTACTGAGTAGAACATGTTGAACTGAACGTTGCCAACATCAGCTTCAATGTTTATCATCATCAAATCCACGTATCCACACTACAGAGAACCACCATCCAAGATGGTATAGTACAGGCTAATTGATTTCAAAAAAAAAAAAAAAAAAACTTGGATTGTTCCACCTCACCTGGTAGAGAAGAATCATTCGAAAATAACACTAAACGATGTCTTTATGATGAGTACATGCAGAAAACAACCATCTGTCTAAGACATAAACTCCAAGCTACAATGTAAGATGAACCTGTGGGCAATTCACAAACAGATGTAACATTCCATCCTGCTCTAAGCTCCTAGACACAATTGCAAGCTATGCAAAAATTCAGCAAATGTGCAAAAACTCAAATACTTTCCACTTCTATGATTGACCAGTTACACCTCAAAGATGTCTAAAATAGGATAAAACCAAGGGTACACCTTTGAGGGAGCTGCAGATGACCTGATTCTACTCTAGAAGTGTGTTCAAGATTGCAACTCCCACTGCAGCTGCAACATGCCGGGCTGCATGAATGTAAGGTGTGTTGGGGTAGATGTCATCAGCTACAAATAATGCACCACCTATCACAGTTGATGTGGTGTGCCAAGTATAAGCCTTTCACAGGTGTGGTGCCTCCCAAGACTTCACAGGCAAATGTTGCCTGCCAGAGAGCATGTGAAAAGTGATCTAAGTCAATGTAACAGCAGGACCAAGAGGCCAGTTCATGACCTTCAACAGCTGAGTTGCCACACATCTTCATGCAAATAAAGACCAAACCCTGCATACCGACAAAGTCAGTAGGAGCTGGTGGATATAAAAGACAAATGAATGCATCAGTACAGTCTGTAGTTCTTCAAGAGCTGTCTGAATGAAAGAGGCCACAATGGGGTTCAGAAAGAGGGATAACACACCTCCATGAGAAATGTACGGAGCACAGTCACAAGCATAGGTTGGAATGGGATTGCCATGGTTGATGAGAGATTCAATGCCCTTGAGAAATCACCCTGTGTTTCATGGCTGTTGACAAACACTGCCCAACACAGTATATTTATGAGATATATTTGAAGACTACTCCACAATAACACTTTGAAGGTAACTGTTGTGTTAGTTCCCACCAAACCAGAACAAATATAAGAAGAATGAGTCTGAATATAACTTTCTGAATGCCATTCATGAAGTATCAGACCATCACCTTCATCATGAATGGCAGGGACTAGCTGCCATAATGCCCCCCAACGTCATGTAGACAAAGAAAATAATCTGCTCTTGGGCAATTGATTATACAGAACTCTGCATCCTGAATTTCTCTAGAAGCAATGGGAAGATTCTGTCATGATGTCTGCTAGCACTCAAGACACCCTGCAGCATATAGACAAACATATACATTGGCAGCATGCACAAGAAATAATAGCCTTCCTCTCAGCCCGTCAGCACACACCGGATGCTAATACCTGTCTTCTTCGGCCTAAAGAGGAGGGTGCATACCAAAGTTGAGGCTGCAATCATAGCATAGTCACTTATATACTTCCTTGCATCCCCACAAGAAACAGGATACACAGTTGAACCCATTCCAACTCCAATGATTGAGTTCGCATAGAGACTTGTGGACAGAATTCACCTGCAATTTGCCCTTAAAACACTTCAGACTAATTTTACCACGAAAACACACACAAAAAAACTCCATGGGGAGCCATGCTTCCCCACTTTTACTTCTAAATAGTCCCTGAATGTTGGTAAATCTTTGATCCTCTCCCTTGCGACATTTTTCAATAACATTTTGAGGGGAAAGGAATGATTACTTGGGTGCCTTGCCTCAGAAGACCTACAAAACAGAAGTTCAACATTAGGACTTGGCACTTAGAAAACCCATACCAGCTTTTTGTACCCCAAGTTATCTGATCAACAAAGAAGGATAGAAGCACCAATTATCTTATGCACATCCCCCTCACAAATTTGCTCAGTTGCAGATAACATCAAGCAACTCAGCAAAATTTGTGCCTTGACTCAGAGTCCAGAAGACAAAGAAATTGCAAGCAAAACCCCATGTTTATGTCCTCTATGAGCACCCGACAAAGAACAATGTTCAAGGCTCCTGCACACTATCACATTTGGAACAGATCCTGATGGCACTGACTGACACCCAAAGAGCCATATGGTTGCAAACGAGGACCAAAAGTATGAACCTTTCTTTACCTTGGAGTTTGAAGGCCAATGATGACAAAAGATATGGATGTTGCAAAATTGGGAATGTTCTCCAGTAAACTGTGATCTCCTGATTTCCACCCAATTGCATAGTTTAAGGATCCACAGTACCACTTTGCAAAATGCAAACAAAGGTGAAGTACAAAATGTAGTGGTTTCTAACCTTCATTGCCAGAGTAAACAGTTCAAAGATATGCTGGTCTTTGATTCCACAAAGTTTTCAGCACGTGATGTGTCTCTTGCTGCAACCCAGAAACTGGATTTTTTCACCTGATCAACCCTACAAATTGCCAACAACACCACCATCTTCACCAAGATCTTCTCTTCAAAATGTAGAAGTCAGGAGTTTTGGCATAGAGCTTGTTAGAAGTGCAGAAAATGCTGAAAGAGTGGGAAAAACAAAAAGCCGTACTTTTAAGGTAAGCTTTTCAAGCTGTAGAGGGGATTCAAGACTCTGTTCTGCTATTGCTGCTACATGCTGGTGCTGCTGTAACAAACGCACCCCATGTAGCTCCTTCCAAAAGCTTCTGGGTCTTGCATCCCCTCCTCCCAAGGCCAGCTTCAACCTTGGTATGTCCTACAATGCTAATATGGAGAGCTTCAAACACCCATCTGGACAAATGGATGGTTATGTAGCAGCTTGCTTTTCCAGCTATTTTACTAGAAAGAGAGCCCCCGATCCCTTGAAGACAAGAATGAATCTCTCTGGTCTGTAGAGAACTCTATTTGTAATGTTGTGACACGCCTGTTGCCCACCCTCCCCGTTGGAATTTCTTGCTGTGGAGAACTGTAGCTGATTTTCTCCACACCTTTATAAGGAACAAAAGTCTCCTTCGCCAGAAGAGGATCTAGAGGTGGGTGGTCAGAAGTGGTTGCCCAAATCTTTCCTTAGTGGATGGATTTTTCCCACTCGTGACTCATTTGATCATCATGGGTGAAGCCCACTGTGCATCTGGCAGGATTAGAATCCAGAAACAACCACTTGCAAAGTGTGATCGTGAGCACGGCCTGGCTTTGATGGAAACCTAAGACACACACAAACAAGGATTGATGGTAAATGACTCATCAGAGGCACATGGGCAACTTGGATACAGTACACCCCAGATCAAAAAGATTGCAGTGGTTTGGGAGAAAAACAAGGCATCACAAACACACTGGCCCTGCCAATAGATAAGATGTTGTACATCTACCTACTGTGTCCACACTCTGAATGCAAAAAAAAAATCCATTCCAATCTAAACGGTCTAAACACTTTCACCAAAGAAACAGGTTCACCTAATATGAAACCAGTTCTAATAAGGTAAAATTTCCAAAAGTTGGATCCAAGGCGATAGTCCTTGTCGCAGGGCCCAACAAACAAAAAAACTAGTTTTTGAATACTTTCAAATCCTCAAGAATAGATAGTACACAGATTCAGGATTCATGCTTCAACGAGGACAAAGAAACCATGGCAAGCAAGTGCTGAAGAAGAATTACAACCGCTAGTTGTGCCCTTGCAACAACAATCACTCCTTCACCCCCTCACTCAGGGAAAAAGCCATTGCAGCACTGTTGGTACACAGATGAGACTCAAACTTGAGAACCAGATGGCACGCTGAACCGCAAAGTGGCAACCGTCTTGACATCCAAAGTGGTCAGTCTCTGGCTTTATAGTCTGGATTTCATGAGAAGCTGCCATGAGAATCAAGAGCTTGTGGACACCATACCCATGAGCTGATGGGGTTTCCAGGGTTGCAGGAAAACAAAGGACAATATGTACATCAAAAGATCCTGAGGCATCAGAGTTGTGGAATGTTCCAAGTATTTGTATTAAGACAACATTTTTTTGATCACATTGTGATGTTTGAAGCCTTGGAAGCTGCAATTCTGATCACCAGTGCAAAAGAATAGAATCAAGTATGCTGCCAGTGGTGTGGTCCTATATCTTTACAACTATTTACAGCAAATCTTTCGAGGTAATTTTGCAGGAAAGATCTTTGTAGATAATGAGGAATAGAGAAGGTTTAATATCGCCGAGAGATTCTTGGCATGTGGTTTTTGCTGCGGCGTTCGTGGAAAATGCGCAGGATAACTGCTGCTGTTTCTTCAATGGCCTTGCCTGTTACTTCTGCAGAGAGGCAGACGCATCACAAACTGTAAGCCAGAGACTCATAAAGTGAAATCTGTCTACAGAAATGAGCTTTCAATCTCTTTTTTTTGCTATGCTCACTAACACTGATCACAAGTATATCATCACAGGAATAATGGGTAAACATTATTAAGACTCACCAACAACAGGCCATCGTGGATTTTGAAGAAAAAGCTTCCGGCTGTATTCGAGTTCCTTAGAAATGTGCTCCATGTCTGAATATGTTGTTCTTGAACTTGGTCCCATACCCAAGGTTCGAGAGCGGGCAAGGCGTATAGATTTCAAGAAAATGGGGTTGATGGTAAGAGCATACACCTTGTCTTGATCCACTTGGAAAAGCTCTTTTGGTGGGTCAATTCCCAACACAAGTGGAACATTTGCAACCTGCAGTTCCAGAGTGGTGAGTGACTACATCTACTTCCCATACCTGTTGTAAGGTAATACTTTCATATCTTTGAGAATAAACAGAAAACTCAACAATAACACTTCAGTAGCAATGGCTGTGTCAGTTGCAGGACAAAACCAAAACAAACATGGCCACAATGAGCCTGGTCAAAACCTTTTGAGTGTCACCCACAAAACATCAGACTGTCAGTATCACAGTGAATGTTACCAGCTGCCCTGAATTCCTGTGGCATTTCCCAAAGCAATATGAAGACTCGGTCGTGATGTCCACTAGCACTAAGGTAGACATTTGAAGTATTCTCCCTGTTGTTCTCACATTCTTGGAGAGTGCCATCAGAGGCTGGACAACTGGGCAGGGAAACAAAAAAGAGACAGTGAAAGCATTTGTCAAGTGCAAAAGGAGAGATTTAGGGGATCGAAAGGTGGCACCTTATAGCCTTTCTGGGCCATGTATGTGGATAAGGGGGTCTTGCTGGTGCGTGATACCCCCACCAACACAATGTCTGCTTGAATCAGGTTCTTGGGCAAGGCACCATCATCCTGCTTGATGGTGAATTCGACAGCCTCTATCCGCTTGAAGTATTGCTTGGAAAGGGTGCTTGGACGGCCTGGTGCCCCACGTGGGAGGCCTGAGGGAGAAACTCCAAGATGGGAGTGCAATGCATCTGTAATTGGGCCCAGAATGTTGATATGAGGTACATGCAGCATCTGCATCAGGACGTCTGTTCAGGAGGTTCAAGCAGAAAAATGTTTACTTTTATCTCACACTTTGCTGCAACCAAAAGGTTCATTCACTTGATTGCCTACTTCAAGCGAGGGAGCATCAAAGTGTGCATGATCCAAGGAAAATGAACTGACCTCACAAGCTTGGTTTGCAGCCTCTGCCATTTGAGGATCTGCCAGGGTGAAAAACACGAGCGCTTCTTCCTGTGCTGCTTGCCGGATAATCTCCATCAACCTCTCCACATCATCAATCTGCAAGGAGCTCACCTTCTTAATCTGGATTCTCATTGCAAACAAACCCTACTTTTGAGCTACGGTTCTACTCTAGTTCCTTGAGTCCGAGAAAGAAACGGTAAAAGACAGGGCGTACTTCCAGTGATAAGACTTGTGATGAAGAAAGGAGAACCTGAGAGAAAAGATGTGTGTCCACAGAGCAGCGCTGATCCACTAGACAATGCTCAAACTGTCCTAAAGCAGCATGCACGGCATGTTCCGCAGTCCATCCTGTGCCATCCGACACCATGTAAACGCACTTCCCTCCCACACCACCATCCTCATCATCCGACTCTCCATCCGACACTCCATCCGACACGGTCGCCGCCCCTTCCGACAATTGCTGCGCCTCGACTTCCGTTTGCGTTTGCATCTTTGTAGACGGCATCCTCCCAGACCTAATTCTTCGAGCCCTTGCCCAACGAGCCAATTGTGCACTGCCTCTGGCACGAGGCTTACTACTCTGACTAGCTACTTCTTCTCCTCCTCCTCCTCCTTCTCCTTCTCCCGCTTCTTCCACTCCCGCTTCTTCCGACATCTCTGTTATCAAACACCTTGCGACCATCTTGTTGCTAAAAGCTTGATATCCAACACACGACGAAGACCTCTTAACCCTGCTCTCTTCAATTCCACAACGCTTCGGGAGAAGATAAAGAAACGGCGACCTTGTCAGAACATGCCCGGACTTCTTAGAACTTCTAGGTGAAGCTCTGATACAAGGAGGATCAGGGAATTGAATGTGAGTGCGCACATGATGACAGCAGAAGAAGGAGGTTGACGCTTGAAGCTGCAGGTGATGATACACAGATGATGAAGAAGAAGAAGGTCGTGTTGCTTGTTGCATCGCCATGGCCATTAAATGAATGGCATTAAAAACACAAATCCCTTTGGAAAATACGAAATCCCTTTACGCATTCAAAGAATGTGAAGAAACGTAGGTGACTGGTGTGTCTCCAGTTTTAGGGTTTCAAGGGAAGAGGGGTTTCTTTGCACCCTTGTGCAACAACGCAACAACAACGACTGCCGTGGGTTGCTGCTGTTGAACCGGCTGGTCTTCTTCACACAGCGGCGCACTGGATGCAACACAAATAGTAACCTGCAACTGGGCCAGAGGGAACAAGAACATCTCTGCGGGAAGCAAGCACATCGAGGGCGGGGTTGGGGTTTGAAGCAGGGGGAGAGCAGATACTTCTTTGTGGCCTGAAACCACATTCACAGCACCTTATGACTTCTTTGAGGCTGCGACTTTGTATGTACAACAAGCAGATCAACATGTGGTTCATTTGTAGTTGACAAATGGGGCAAAACCAAGCAGGGTTTCAATTAGGGTTTGGAAATCATGAGCTTCTACTGATCTGGAAGTGCATGGCAACAAATGAACGAAGCAATTTGTCAATTGAGGAGGAGTCTGTGCACTTGGATGGAGTTGAGGAGACTGATCATGTTGTAGCAGTGCTGTAGAGATAGACTTGCAAGGGTTGTGCTGCTGTTTTCCACTCACTGGACCAGCAGCTCAGGCACTTCAAGTCTGATTTTCACAGGTTCAACGTAAGTTTCAATTTGCTCAGTTCTGGTTTCAGACAGATTGTGTCTGAAAGCTGTGCAGGTTTTTCCTTTGTTTGTGGATGCTTCAACTCTGGTTTTCACAGATTGAATGTGATTTCATGCTCATGTAGAGAGACAATGGCCATGTTTTTAAATCAGATGAGGAAAATGTGGTGTTCTTGAGATTAGATGAAGCGGGCACTTGCTGGCAAGGAAGCTGTGAGTGAGGATGAGGTAGAAGCCATTGTACAAGAAAGAGGAGAACAGAATGATGATGATTTGTCCAGTATCTCAGGGTCTGATGCTGAGTCAAGTGCTGATGGGCAACAGATGACTACAGTGGACTAAAGAGGCATCCACTCCATCAGGGGTCTAGAAAGTGCTGCATTACATTTCCAGCATCTGGACAGAGGCTGTTGATGGCAGTGTCTTATTGATGCAGACAAAGATGTTTTGCAGTGGGAGAGGTGATTCACAGACACCGACACCAGTATACAATGATTGTGTAAAAGAAGAGGAGTGTCTATGGCAGCTGAGATGTCTAACTGCTGGAGCCTTGCCTGGAAAAAAGGCCTCTGTGGGTCATACTGCGTGCAGCTGGCAGTCATTTTGCTGGCTTGGTTGTTGATTCTCAGGGAGGCTCAGTGCTTGCCCACAAGACCTTTCACAGGGATGCAGTGGCCATCATCTGTGATCTGTTCTCATAGTTTGAGTTATGTTTGCAGAGACATGGGGTACAATAATGTACAGAAGATTGAGTTTGAGTCTGGCCATTGCATGTATGTGGTGAGGGCAAAAGCAGGGGGCAGGCAAGCTACCCATGATGCCACTGGCTGAGCGCCCAAGTCTGCAGGAGCCTCTCTTTCTCGTTACAATAAACAATCTTTAGAAGAGGTTTGCTTCCACTAAGTTCAACAGATGTTGGGTGTAAATATAACTAGGTTCTAACTAGGTTCTTCATAACTGTGAGGGGAAGCCCTAAAAATGGTACTTTGTTATGTTTCACAAGTCTGTCCTTTTCCTCCTTGTTGGCTGGTGGCATCACAGTTAGTGTCTTAGGGCTGGAATCTGCAAGATCCTATCATAAACTGCAGTAAGTTGGTCTTTATGAGCTTTTGTTGGGTTTTGGGTCTTGTGTAGTGTGCTGGAGAGAAGAGAGTTGGTTAGGATTTACTTATAGGATTCTGCTCTTCAGTTGGCTTAACATCATACTAAGATGTTTTCCCCAACAAAATTGACAGTTACTTTTAACCTCAGCTGCCACAACCCACCTACACCCATGGTGCCTGTTTGCTGGATATTTAATCTGCCACCCCAGACCTCAAATGCCATGGACCCTGAACCATGACTTCAAGACTGAATTCTGAAGACCAGGAGCATAAGAGAAAGGACACACATATGATGCCATGGGTTGTTGGGGGCTCAGGTTCATTGCATTCAACAAGTTTAATCCAATTCAAAAACCCTTTCTCCCACATAACTTGCTGCTACAATCATGGTGTTTCCACAACCAGATGCAACAACAGATGGTTTCTCTTTTGGTAGATAGGGTAATATAAACCCTTCTTGCTTGACAATTTACATACCTGATAATAATGCCTGGGACACAGACAGACAGACACAGAGATAGAGAGAGAGATGGCGTCCACTACTTATCTGTCTCTTCAAAAATGTGAGAGAGAGAAAGTGTCTTCAACTCTGCCCCACTTTCTTTCTTTATTACTTTCTCAGGCATTGTTGTTGTTGTTGAAACCTGGGCTCCACTCCATTCTGCTCCAGAGGGGTAACAACAACCATGCTTGCTGAGCTTCTTCAACAGAATGAAGAATTACCTACCATCAAACGAGACCCATGATTTATTGTTCTCTGCTAAGAACTTAGAAGAAGAAACAGAAGCAAGACTTTTGAGCAAACCCTTGTGGGCTTGAACCGCCTCCAGATTTCCTTTCTTGTAAATGCTATGGCTCTTTCTCTCTATTCACTAAGAATCTCAGGTGGTACCGCAAGGAAGGAGGACACCAATCCCATTCTCCTTCAGGTGTCTGTCTGTCCCCTTGATGATGCAAGAGCGAGCTACCATTTATCAAGGAAGAAGAAAGGGCCTTGGGAGTATGTATGGTATGCAGCAGCCACAGGAGAGAGAACAAGACCCTAGAAAAAAAGGAAAGCGTTACTTGCAGGCGCTCCCTCCCAAAGCTACCTTCCTTTTTTGAACTTCTTCTTCTTCCGTCGCCCTCCCTGTTCTAGCTTCCGAGGAGAGAACCTGGTCTCGGTTGTACGAGGAAAGGTGAAAGAAAGGTTTAGAGTTATCATGGCCAGGAACATCATCGGCACCCCCTTACTCCGCCTGCTCTCACGCACGTCCTCCTCGTCGTCTACTTATCTCAGGTTGTATGGCTCTCTCTGTCTCTCTCTGTCTCTCTCTAGCTGCTTTTTTTCTTTTGCTTGCCTCTCTCATTCCTTGTTGATGTGCAGACGAGCATATGGAAATTACGAAGAGTACGACGTCTTTGCGGGGACTGCAGATACAACTCATATGATAAGGATCAACGGGTCGGTCTCTTGCTTCACTCTCCCCTTCTCAGGACTTTTCAGTTTTCTTTTGAAGCTTGCTCGTGGCATGCAGTTATGTTGCTCTCGGTATACAAGAAGAAGAAGAGAGAAGAAGAGAGAAGAAGAGAGTGGCCTTGAGAGGATATTTGTAGTGGACTCGGGTCTTCTTGAAAGCAGAAGAGGGTGGCCTTGAGCGGAGGTTTGTAGTGGACTCAGATCTTCTTGAAGAAGAGAGTTGGTTTCAGAGGATGTCTATTGTGGACTCAGGTTCTTGTTGAGGAAGAGAGTTGCCTTGAGAGGATGTTTGTAGTGGACTCATCCGATCTTCTTCTTCTCATGCTGCTGTTGCTGCTGCATCCATCAGGTATGATGAGAATGGGTTCATAGCCAATGGAGTGAACATAGAAGGTGGGGTCATATGCCTCAGCAAGCTTGCTCTCACATGGATTCCCAAGACATTTGATGAAATAACACCTGACAGGTGAGAGTTTTGGCATTCCTGTTAATAAGAATCATCTTGTCATGTTTACCTCCAAGCTGAGCTTTTGCCTTGTGGCCCCTCCTGATTTCTTTCTTCCCAATTATTAGGGTTTAGGGTTCTCCACTAGGGGTTTGCTTAGCTTTGAGCTTTTGTTGTTTGTTTGCTTTGAGATTCTCTTAATATTCACTTTTGTTTTTTGTTGGCTTCACTTTGTTGAATTTGACAGTTTATCCATCTTTCAGCTTCTCCGGCCTGCCCCAGGTTAATATCCTCGTCATCTTCTTCTTCTTCTTCTTCTTGACTCTTATCGTCTACACCACAACAAAGAGGTCTTGGATAAGTTTCTCTAATTGACAAGAGTTCTTGGATGAGATACACTACTACAGTTCTGTTTCAAGCATAGTGACCTTGTGATGAGAGTGAGCAATTATATATTCCTAGTGTTGTGCTTTTTCCACAACATTCCATTCCACAGTAATGAAAAATAAATCCCAGACAGGAACACTCCTAGCTTTTGAGAGTAGGTGAAATTTGGTTATGTCTGTATTATAACATTTTGAGGAAAGGCAGCCTTTAGAATCAAGCACTTTCCTGGAAATCCGATCAGGCATTTTGGGTTTTGAAAATGTATTTTTGAGATGTATTTTGCCAGAAATTCTTGTGCTGGGCTGCGGCAGAAGGATACAGCGTGTAAGTAAAGAGCTTCGTGACTTTCTGCGCTCAAATGGCATCAAACTGGAAGCAATTGACTCGGTATGTTTTTTTATTTTCATTTCCATCTGTAAGAATTTATTCCAGTAGGGTGGATTTTGGGGGATTTTGGCATCTTCAATTTTCTTTGTTTTCTGTGTTTGCTGTAAGTGCGTTTTGTCCTTGTCTTTCATCATGGAAAGGTTCTCTACTTTCTGTCAATCTATTTTTTTCTCCTTGATGTGGATTCTAATCTCAAGAATTTGTCATCAGGCAAATGCAGCATCAACGTTCAACATTTTGAATGAAGAAGGACGACAAGTAGCAGCTGCAATGTTGCCACAAGGTGCTACTTAAATTGCAACAAAGGCACAAGCTGCAGGGTTTCTGCTAAGATCACCTCACCCAGGTGAAGGAGTCCTAATTCTCCTTTAGAGTGTATATTCTTTGATGTTTTGATTTTGAGGAGGTCTCCAACTCTCCATGTACTACTCATTGTGTGGAATGTGTCTATGTGAAATTGGTCTAAAACCAATGCTGTTCTCTATAAAATCATGAAGCTGCAAAAAAATTCTTCTCTTTCAGATTTTGTTTTCAGAACTTGTGTGGAGTCAATCCCCCTCCAGTCTGCCTCGTCCATCAACAAGCTTACTTTTTGTACCTTGTGTTTGCCTTGCTGCAATTGTGATGGAAACATGTCAGCACTCTTTCCACACCCCAACTCTCTCTAGCTTACATTGTGTGTAGGATATCTTTTCACAGTTAGATGACCTGAAGTAATCCTTGGTGTTAGATCTCCACTGCATGCAACATTATAGACCCCATTACACTGCTCTCTTATCAATTGAGAAGGAAGAGTTGTGCACAGATCTTTTCATGTCATCGTGCTGTGATGTTATCATAACTGTGTGTTCCAGTTGCATTGTTGCATCAAGGCAGCTTGCATGTGAGCATATGGGCAGGCTTTGCTACACGCATGAGATTGGACATTTCTCAATTCTTATGAGAGATATTTTGTCTAAGGGGTAATGGGCACATGAATACTTTATGCATGAAGTCAAAACCAATGTTGATGAGTTTCTCATTCTATGTTGGCTCTCAATCTGATTCATATCCGAATTGAAACTTGAATTGAAATGTGCTTTCAACCTCATGACAGGTCTGGAGTGTGCACCCAACCTCCTCCAAGAATCCAAACCAGATCAATGTTGCAGTTGTTCTTTACACAGGTTTTGATTCTCAGTGCAATTGATGAATAGGTATGAGTACTTTTCAATAATGAGGAAAAAAAACTTATTGGACATACAAAATTGGTATTGCACAATTTTTGATCTTGAGGCTAAATGTGATAATAGTAATAGTGGAACCTTAAACTTGTTCTGAATATGAATGGGTTTGAATTTCTTGTGAAAAATTATCATAACGGAAGGTTTGGTAGTTTGAAGAACCATGTTCAGAATGACATTGAAGGTTCCATCAAAGCTTCTCTTCAAAACCAGGATCCACCCAATGACACCAGTCAATACCTAGAAGAGCTTAAATCTAAAGGTTTTGCCCACATTAAGCTTTGCTCACAAGGTTTTCAAAATCATGGCTAGTTCATTTTTTACTTGTGTAGCCTGTGTAGTTGGTGTGAGTGTAAACTCATTGACCAACAAATTTTTCTTCACAAAACCATTTTTTGTAATTTAATTTGAATTTTCAATAACAAAAAACCACTTGAAATTCAATATCTCTCACAACTTAGATCCAAAAAAATTTCCAAATCGCCTTCATTAAATCTTATTCAAGGGGTGAGTGCTTTCCAACGATACCAAGAGTGTGCCCAAATTCTCGAGTAATTTTTTATTTTAATTTTAAAGAATTTTCATTGCAAAAATTGTTCAATATTTAATAACTTCTCCACTATAAGTTGAAACATTATGAATTGAGCTTGGTGCGCCCCAACTCATCAAGAGCTTTCCAATGATATAAAAACACAACAAGAGATGCCATGGTTTGGGAGATCTTGACATGACAAACAAATTACATCTTTTTCACATGGAGTTTGAATATCATTTTATTGTTGTTTCTCTTAATCAAGAGCCAATTTGGTAATAAAAAAAAATTAAAATAAAATAAATTTGCAAGGTTGCACCATAGATGAATTTGACCACAATTTCACAAGGAAGGGACATGAAAAGAAAGTGCAAATTTTTTAAATGTTTTTGGGAAGTTTTCATGTTGGATGAAAAGATGTAGAACTTTGTGGCATTTCCTCAAAGAAGGCATTTGGGAAATTTGTACGAATTAAATGTTTTTGGGGGGAAGGTTTGCACAATGGATGAAAAGTTGGAGAACTTGGCCCCACTTCCTCAAGGAGTTTTTTTTTAGGGGAATTTTGGTTAAATTTCCTAACTTTTCATCCATTGTGTGACCTTGCAAAAATTATATATTCTTGGTGAAAATTTTTAAAAAGTATTAAATTGGTGGTTCAACTTCCCATGGAAGATATGCCTCTTCCCCCAAGGAAATGTGGCATAATTATGAGATTAATGAGATTGTTTTTCTTTTTCTTTTTTGGTTTTTTTCTCAAATGTTTTTCCTTGGGAAGGAGGGTATTCAAGTTCCTAAGTATGGGGAAGTGATGCCAAATTCCCAAAGAATGGCATTTATTCATTTTCTCAACAATAGTAGTGAAGTGGGAGAATGAATAAATGATATTTTATTTTATTTTATTTTAAGTTCCATCAAATTTGTATTTGAGCAATTCCCCTTAACAAATTGCTCATTAGTGAGTGCATCACAACTTTTTTGAAAAAAAGTTTAATATCAAGAAGAATTTAAAATATTATCACAATTTCAATTACAAAAATTTCAAAATTTTTGAGAAAAACCTTTCTTGTTGGGCATTTGCACTTGTCCTCCAATAGCCTCATATAAGTCTCATATATTAGTAGGTAAATAGGTAAGGAAAATAGGTAACTACTAGGGTAAGTAGATGATGGTTTATACATAAGTAAGCATTGTTTTTACTACCTACCTACCTACCTACCAACCACATGCTTGTGGGTTGTTAGTAGGTAGATAGGGGGGGAAAAGAAAAAACAACTAAGTTAAACACCATGGTTAGCTAGGGAACTGGAAATCAATAAAAAAATGTTTTATGATCACATATCATTCATCCCAAGTTCCAAACAACACTACTCTAAACCCTAACAAACACTCTGTATCTCCAATGCCTTAAACCCTAACCCTATCCAAATATGTGATATATAAATATGTGAAATATGCATAATGCAACCATACATATCTGGGAAATGAAATATCACTAAGGTTCAAATACGAATATTGAAATCGTATAATAACAATATTCAGATATGATCAATTTAGGACTTGTGGTGATAACCGCCAGATGCATATAAGGGCGAATAGTAAAACTAGACGAGATATAGGGTATGGGTATATGCATATTTGGGTAATATCCGGATTCATATCCAGATATAACCGGACAACACTGGTTTGGACCAGTCTTGGATGAGTTATGGATGGAATCCTCATGTACAAAGTGTTATTATTCATGGTTTTAAACTAACTAACTAGACTGGTGTTAACCTTGTTGTAATATGGCTCCAATACCCTTGTTACTCCATATGGTGGTGGTGCAATGTTACCTTTGTTGATACCCAAAATATGTTTGATACATACCTTCTCAATTCTATGGATTGAAAACTACCCCTTCTCATCAAGGAGTGCTCCACAATCTCAATAGAAATTTGAGAATTTCAAAAACTCATGTTTTGTATTTCTTTACAATGTTTGGCTATTCAATGGGCAAGCAAAAGTGAAAAGCCTAGAAAGTTGGTTATTATTTATAATAGAAACACTTGTTGGAATAGGGCTAGTGATTGGTGTTCATGATCTTGAAAGTGAACTATCAAGGGTGTTTGCAGACTAACGATGACCTTATATGGACATCACAATGGTAATTTTTCTTGTATTCCTTAGGTGCAAGAAAATAAATAAAACAAGATCCATTGAAATAATAAAGTTATCATAATCAACCTTTTAAAAATAAAAAAATCAAATCAAAATCGTGGATAGCCAATAAGTAATGGACTTTTTGATTTTGCTGACATTTTTTGTCACACTTACAAAACTCATGGATATGAACCTTTATTTAACAAAGTGTTAATCTTATGTGTTTGAAACTTTGAGATATTGGATGAATTATGTTTAAGAAACTAAAGATCCATTGAATAAATGGAATGTGATTCTAATTTATTATGCTATGGACCTTTTAAAATTCCATGTAATTTTTTAAAAAGTTTTATAAACATTTAAAAATCAGTTTTTAAACAATTTATTCTGAAATATTTTTTATATGTCTTATAGCATCATGATTTGAAATTGGAAATGGAAAAAAAATGTTATTTTCAATATCATCTAAATATTCATATTTTCAACTAATTTTCAACTACACTAGAAAAAAAACTTTGAAAAGGGATTCTAATATGCCAAAATTTGGACACCCTAGTGTGTTTTTGCCTTCAATATTGAAGTTTAAGTTGATTAGGATTGGATAAAAAGCGGTTACAATTAATGTTGGCAGGAAACTTGGAAGGACATTTGAAGAAATATAAGTTTGGTGATCATTAAGAAAGAAGTTGAATTAGTTTTTGGGGAAAGAAGCTCGTGTGAGAGGAAAGGAAAGATTTTGATGGAGAAAACTAGTTTTAATGAATGTAATTGTGTTTTGATGTTATGTGTTGAAATACATACTACTTTGAATTTTGTTTTTAGACTATTACAATTCTAATATTGATATAGCTATGGATTGTGGGATGTGATTTGTTTTGTTTTAATTTCTGATTTTTGTAGTTTGTTGTTATTATATACTTTGAATATCTAAATAATAATATGTTAAAGTACAAAAATGAATATCAGAACAATAAAAGAGTATTAACATTTACCAACATCTATGAAATGAGCTTAAACACCATAGTACCTCAATGATCTCATACGAGACATGATTTTAAATGTTGAAGTAAAGAAAATTGCATAATCCTATGATATATATATTGAAATGGAATTTTCAATTTTAATTAATTATTTAGTAGACGTGTGTTGAATCCACCCTTGTATTACAATAA
This sequence comes from Sphagnum contortum, assembly GCA_963920785.1. Taxonomy (NCBI): domain Eukaryota; kingdom Viridiplantae; phylum Streptophyta; class Sphagnopsida; order Sphagnales; family Sphagnaceae; genus Sphagnum; species Sphagnum contortum. The sequence continues at coordinate 9,431,899 of OY987291.1, read as the reverse complement.
TTATATTTTATACACAGTTTAAAGCTTGGGAAGTAGCATTTTTTTTTTTTCCTATGTGACCAACGAATATTAGAATACAAATGGTTGAAGATATTTTCATTAAACTAAATAAGTTATTGTACTGACTTTGAATATGGGCATTATGTTTTGCAAAATAGTCCCATGTAAGGTTAGTTTATATGGTGCTTACATTCCCATGTCTCATATGGCAAAAAACTACATTTCTTCATTTCCTATTAAACAAGTGGGAGATTCCTTAATTTTCCCCCAAGTATGAATGGTCCAAGCCATACCATATTAACATGCCTTGACCATTACCAATGTTGGGTAGGTTGCCATTTTGGTAGGTAAAAATCATAAGTTCCAATTGGACAATTAACTAGAACCAAACTAGGATTAGAACTAAATTCTTGATTTCATCATGTGTAGAACTAAAATTGAAATACATGTTTTTGAAAAAAATAATTAAGAGTTAATCAAAGTTAAATGTTAGTTTATTGTGAATTCTAGTTTTGGTTGGTAAGAACCAAACCAAAATTGGTTTGATTTTTAAAATTGAAATCGTCCAATTTCTTTTTGACCAAATTTTCAATTCCATTTACATGTGGAATCAAAACTAAAACTAAGATAATTTTTTTTTAAATTTTGAAATGAAAACTAAAGGTCCTTTTTAATAGCAAAAAATCGTCCAACATTAATCATGACATGGTTAACATACATTTAAAGACCTGTCAAAAAACTTGTAGTGCATTTGGACAACACTTTAAAAAATAATGTTGATGTTGAAAAAGGCTAGGCATTTTACATTTTAGGGGCATTTAGGGCTTTTTACATGTTTAAGTAAGGTCAAGGCCATGGGCTTTAATGGAATAAGGGCCCAAGTGAAATGGAGCTCAATGAAAACTTAGTTTAATAAAACCTACTATGGTTGAAAGGTTTACCATGCATAAAAACTTAGGTGGAATTTTTCACCATGATATAAGTGGATACTTGGTGAATATATATTTATCAAATATGACAATAATAAATAAGGATGACAAATGAAATTCTTAAAAGAATGGGCAATACACAAATTTCAAAAAACACACCTTTCATGGAGGAGAAATTATGAGTTGTAACATGTTCTTCAACTACATTACATCCAAGTATTTACATTTCATGATGGCCCATGTTTTCTTTTGCCAAATATTTAAAAGATATTTTATAGGGGGCTGATCCTCCCACCCTGCTGATTTGCTTTTCCCACCCTCCCCCCCTTATCTCGTCTCCTCCCTTTAATTCTCACCACCTCCGTCTCCGCCTTTTTGATTCCCCCCCATTCCTTGTACCGCCACACCATGAACCCCCTTCCCGAGGCCACTTACGACGATGTCGATGCCTTGAAGGCTGCGTGTAGACAACATGCCACCGCTTGTCTCTATAGCGTCACCACCAAGCAGTCCGATTACAAGATGGGTGTCCTATTGCTGCACTGCGGCAAGTCTGGTACATGCGATGATCGCCATGGCCTAATAGAGGAAACACGCCAGCGCCCTTCGAGTTCGATCCTAACCAGCTGCCCCTATCTTCTGCAAGGCCGTCATAATCGAGTCGGGAGCTGGACGTTGCGTGTGAAATGCGGAGAGCACAACCACCCGCCGCTGACTCGTGAGGTTGCGCATCTGTCTCACCGCAAGATGACCAACGACATAAAAGAACGCGTTCGCACTTTGTCCACCGCTGGTGTTGCGCCTGCTCAGATCTTGACATTGATACGTTCGGAACCCTTGGGCAAGCACATCATCGCGCGCGACGTATACAACTTGAAGAGGCAACACAGAATCGAGCAACTTAATGGCCGGACTATTTTAAGGGGGGGGAAGGGGGGGGGAGGGTGGGATAAGCAAATCAACAGGGTGGGAGGATCACCCCCATTTTATATCCTAGTTGTTAAATTTAGAATGAAAATTTTGATTATCTTTATACACAGTAAGCCCATTGGAGGGGCCATTATCAAAATTTGGCACTTGCCCTTAGCTACCACCTATTACCATGTGGATACTATTTTTTGGTTATGTCTTTGTTTTACAACCTTACCTATCACTAAAATTGTGGCTTAACAAGTTTCTAGGGCCATGTGGGTTATAAAACCTAACACTAATGTTGATTCATTTGGAATTAGAATCATTATTTGCTTTTGAAATTTCTTAACAATTAAATTTACATTCAAAACGATGACACCACCATTTTATGGCCGCTTCAAGATTAGAACCACTAAAACATTCTTATCCAACAACTCACATTAATTTGAATGAAAATATTTCCTTTTATGTTGAATGTATTTGTTCTTTTATTGAAATTTGTGGGTTACATTTGAGGGCAACATTGGGCTAAATAAAAGCACAAGGGATGGGTACTCATACTGATTGCAACTATAGATGTGAAGTTTGTTGTTGTCATCATATACCATTGCAACAATGACCCCAACAATAGTTGCCACTAATAACTTTAGATATGTGCATTGCTTCCTTTCGTACTCTTATTACCTTCACTCAATTTTGGACATCAAAGTTTTGTGCCAAGTATGACTCCTCCCTTTAGCATGATAAAAAAATGTTTAATGAGATAGTGCCAAAATTTTGGTTTTGATGCCTTTGAAATCTATCCAAAGGAATTTTAGTCTATGAGATCAATCTCTTAGAAAAAACATCAGATACAAGGTTGTGGGGTTCACAGAAGATGGGAAGGAAAAAAAGTCTTCCAAAGTGGAATATAATGAGACACCATCACATGGTTACTTATTTTTGTACTTGAAACCTTGTTTGCAAAAAATTGTGTTCCATATTTACGTCACATGATGGTAAAATATGTGATTTAAGGATGCCATGAATAATATATTTGATGACATGTTTGCCTCTTGCATTAAACCACTTCCATTTATGTTAACCTTTTTCCTTCACATAAGTAGTTCTTATGAAATTACATCAAAATCGCATGATCTAAAAATTGAAATCTTCTATTAGGTACTTGGACCCAATAATGTTTACACCCTTTTCCACCAAATGTGATTTAACACTTGGTAAAAATCCCCTCCAAATTGTGTGAAACCAATAAATATGCTTTTAAATGATATGGACTTAGGTCCTAGTGATATAAGTTGCATGACATAATGCCTAATGATGTTGAATGACAAAAGTCTTAGCGACACATGAAGCCCTTGTGGCAGAAACTCTAATCACATTAGCATTTTTAAATACTATATAGGGCTACATTTTAATAAGGGTGATATTTATATTATCTCTCAATATTCCCTTTTTTTGTCTATGTTTGTTGATGCCATTGTGAGTTGGGGTGGCATTTTGAATTCTGCATTTCAAGTTTTGGGCTAAACCTAAATGTTGTTGAACCATTCATCTCAAAACAAACATTCATGAAGACCACTTTCCCATTAAGACATTCTAAATCAAGACAAATGGTTTTGGGTATTTACTTGAATGCTAATTCATTGCATAGCGCACATGGTAGTAAAACATTGCTAAATCATCATAACTTTGCATAACATTTATAAGGCATTGAAGTCCAAATTTTCATTCAATGATATCTATAAGTTTTAATCAATAAATGATAATTTGCATCCATCCAACATTTATCAAATTTTAGAAACTTGGTAGCATTCACAAGTTTGAATGAATTGAATTGTCACCAACTTCCCATTACAAAACCTCACCTATAAAATCATCTAAGATGTCAAAAATGATCCACAACAATTGTGCCATTTGAATCTACGGGGCACATTTTGAGATGAAACATGTTTCTTACACAAAGAAATCAAGATACACAAAGGAAATTAAGGTGAAACTCACACCAATTACCAAGAAATCATGATCATGTTTTGGTGAATGACACAAAACTACATTGAACCAATTATTAGCAACATCATAATGGAAATTACATCACATAAATTGGGTTATCATCATACTTCCTAAAGCTTAACACATGAAGTGATGACAAATAAATATCTCATGGAAACCAAAAAAATTATGAATTAAGTGAAGAAGTACCAACATTGAAGAGGAATTACTACAAAATGTGGGTGCATTTCACTAGTCCATATTCACTAGACCAATGAATTTATTGCATCCCCACTAGGTCCCGTTCATTAGGATTAGTGAATTCACTCAAAATCTAGTGAAATCACTTGGTGTACATGGACACCTTTTGTTGTAGGGAAGGTATGTTAAATTTGGGAGAGTGATAAAGACTCCTAAAACATACCAAACTTTGATGGTGGGCACATTTTAATCATGTTTCCTTTTTCTTTAGTTTTTTTTGCTCCTACCATTGTTGCCATAGTCTTCAACTTGCCATTGATCATTCTTTTTCATTGTTATATAACCAGCAAAACCCATTTTGTCAATATTTTCTTTGGAAATTGACTCATTGGTTCGAACATAAGCTTTCTCTTCACAAACTCATAACCTTCGCTTCAACTTGTTTATGGAAGATGCAAAACACATGGTGTATGCAATAATATTGAGTGTTTTTCCCACGTGTGCAAGGGCCAAATCCTCTATGCAATCCTTTATAATACAAAAACAAGGGGTGTGTGACATTATGACATGTTTTTGAAACCAAACCAAGTCTTGGTTCATGTTAAAATGTTGAACAAAAATTCACACATTCTATGCGTACGTTCAACATTGTCGAGCTACAATAGGGCTTCAATGCAAATGCCTTTAATTCTTTGTGGTCTTGATTATACTCAACAAGTTGTTCAATAGCCCGATTACCTTCATATATGGTCTTTTGATTAATATACTACTTGCAACCAATGGAATAATATGATTTTTTTTTATGGATCACACAAATTGTAAAAGATGTTTTAATAAACATTAAACAACAATTGGTTTTACATTTGAGGATTAAAGTTCACCATGTATTATGTTACAATCCATTTGGTTTCAAAATTTGATAAACATTCATTAATAATGATGTTCCACTATGTATTTGATATTCATGCATTAAAATAATGAATGCTCATGAACAACATTTTTTTGGGGCCCCTTCATGGAACACACTTGTTATTAATAATTTGAAATTTTTTTAATGTTGGGTTTGGATCAAACATAAAGAAAGGGGCACAACCATTAAAGTAATAACACATTTAGTTGTTTGCAATATAAGTTTCAAACCATATATAGTAGATTTTATGTAAAAATTCTTTGCATTTCATGGATGTTTTGTTTTTTGTGTAAGGCAAGTTCACGAGAGAGGAAATAAATGAAGGAATATAGAAGGTTTCAACTCAAACCTTGGCTACATTAAGGTGAAAAAAATCTCTTTACTTGAAGCATCGTGAAGTTAGGATACATTGAGAAAACGAGTGCCATTTATAATTTTTTAACTTGAGATCATAATTCAATCAACCATCCACTTGATGGCTATAAGACTTTTTGGGTCGAGGGAAAAATGGGTGGGTTGTTTTAACAATCTTTAAATAATAGCTTCAAATGTTTGATATATATTTTTTGAATAATGTTATTAATTCCATAGTACAACCAAACTATGGTTCTAAATAATTGGACAATATAGTCCTCTTTAGACATGATTAAGGACTTTATGTGAATTTCTAAAACAAAAAACAAGCTTCCTTTTCTTTGTATGTGACATGTTTAAAATTGTGTTGGATTCAAGTAATAAACAAAGTTATGATGGCGGATGAAAACATCAAATAGATGTAATCCTTACAAGGCAAAAATTATGTTTTAGTTCCCCTTCAATTGTTGCATTATAGGTTGTGTCTTGGGATACATATGTATGATTCTTTTTGAACCATTAAATGCCAAAACATGCCTCATGATGTGTGATGGCCTATATTGTTAATGACCTTTACACAACTTTTTGTTGTCCCCATTGATGTGCAAGGTGTTAAATCTAATGGAATTTATCAACAGGTTTTAAAAAAAGGGAAAACAACCTGAGAATTGACATAACATTTAATGACTAGGGCAATGAGAGTGGTGTATGGACCACCTTGTTATGTGAATGACCACAAATTGTCACCTTAATGAAGGTACATTATGCCAAAACACGTCCTTCATGACTAGAAATTTTTGTGACTATGTCTAAATCTAGTCATATAATCATTTTCTTAGTCATGTCCTTATTTTTTTCATAGTCACTTTCCTTTAATCATTTTCATGAACGTGTTGTGACATTTGCAACTATGTTGTAACTTTCTTGCAACTACATTGTATAAATGACCACACGTGGGTTTTTATTTATTTATTGTTTGGTTTTGTTTGGTGTTATTCAATTTTTTTTAAATAATTAGATTAATTTATTAATTCAGTTCTAATACAGTTTATTTAATAAATCACATTATAAAAACATAGATAATGTTAGTTACAACTTATATTACAGTTTTCGATTTTTTATATAAAAAATCAATAATTAAACACAAAAACGTTTATTGACAACATTCGTAACCATTCATTTATACAATATAATATAATATATATTATTAAAAATTTAATCAATATTTAAATATAATAATAATTAATAATTAAAAAATAGATTTTCATAACTTATTAATCATGTATATAATTTTTAATTTTATATTGTAAATAATAGTGTAGATCAAAATTTATATAATATATTAAAATATATTATATAATGGTTCAAATCATGATTTAAAATTATAATAGTATATTTTGACATAAAAAGAAAAATTACAGAAAATTATTAATTATATACTAATTAATATTTAATATTTAAATTAATATTTAACATCATACATATTATAATTGATATATTAAAAAATTATTGACTCTATAATATTTGTGATCTGTTTATGAAGGTTATATGCAAATAATTCATACATCAATACATCAAATTTTTATAATATATGTAGGATTATAATGTGGGAGGTACAACATTACTTATTATTATGTCCATTTATGATTAAATCGTGTGCTTGAGTTTTTAAAGAAAACAATGGTCATTGAAATTCAAACATCTTTTTATTCAAGTGAATTTACATTTTTAAATGGAGAAAAATAAACTTTTATTTTTTTCATTTGGAGTAAATATCAATAAGATATTAAATATTAAAGTTGGCATTTGTGCAGCGTTTACAACAAAATGTGGGTTAAATAAAATGCACCCAACTATGCTTACATATCAAGTGGGGTGGTTTGTTGGTTAAAGATTTGATTTCCATCCAAGGATCCAATCTCACGATTGACATGGTTATGGTCAACAATGATATGTTGACCAAATATTCCTTATGCTTAAGCCACCTAGGCCTAGGTACCTAGACTAGGTGACATTTCTAGTTACTTAAGTTACATTTTAGGCTAGCATTATGTAATGCCACGTGTCAAATTATCATAGGATTATATATATAATTTAATAACATAAAAATTATTTAATAATAATAATATATTACTAAATACTATTTATTTATGTTTATATTATGATTATAAATAATCTTATTAGATTATTTACATAAATGTATAATATAATATTTATTTATTAGGTGTGTGTATATATATATGTAGTCACAAATGATAGTCATATGTATGTTTACAACTAGGACACATAAACGACTAGATGTCCTATGCAATGTGTCATAATGGACTAGCTAGGTATGTAGTCACATGCAATTGGATTTATCATGTATGATTGCAAAGTTAGTCATGTATGTAGTTGTAAAGGACACATTTTGGCGTAGTGGTAGTGTATGGATCACCTTGTTATGTTAGTGACCCATTTTGTGTGAAAAATAATCAAATGACATGTGTTAAATGACCAATTTTACTTGTAAGGGTGTGCCATGGATGGGGTAGTGATTTGATTCTTAATGACAACTAATTTTTATGACTGAATGACATGTAAGGTTTAACAACATGACACAACTGACATAGTGTTTGATGATTAGGGTAGATTTTCATCTTAACAAAGGTAATGTATGAAGCACCTAGGAGTTATGTGTGATCAAAACTACTTGTGGGAAAATAAATTGACATGAATCAAAACTTACATGGATCACAACATGGATACATGTAATGATTTCAATATTAATAATTAGGCCACTTGTGACACAACTCTTAGGGATTCAACCTTGTGAATTCCAATGTGAAGTGATCAAACATAATAAAAGGTGGTAATTTTGGAAGATTTGAGTTAAATGTACAATGGTCTTCAATACAAATGACCTTTAATAGATGTAATGACATGCATTATTATGGGGATCATAAACCCACCACCCATGAGTATTGAACTTGACCCTATTGCCCCTTGCAATGATGAATGTAAGTTGAAATAAAAACTTGGTGGTAAAGTGTGAAAATAATATGTCAACCCATGAAACTAAAATATCGTTACAAAGGAAAGTGGAAATGTTGTATTAATCATTAAACATTAATGACATGTCTTTTGCCAAGCAACCCCTATCATTAGCACAATCCAAAGCCACTATTGAAATCACGATAGTGGAATAGGCTCAAATTTTACCCAAATTTGGGTGGAATGAACATTAGTGGTTAGTACCACATCCCTAGTAGTGTGTGGGTGGCACCATTTGGCGATGGGTGTTAAGTTCATCTCTTGATCCAATATTTTGCACGAGGTGTTGGATTTGTGGGTGGTGTTATCACGTTGGTTGGATTTGCTAGCACATTACCTTGGGGGATGGGACTTCTCTAAAAGGAAATTTCACAATGCCAAAACATGTTTTTCATAAATAGGACATTTTGTAGTTGTGTTGTAATTTAATCATATAATCACATGTCTGTTAGTCATCTAATTTTAATCATTTTTGGTACTACATTGTGATTACATTATGACTACATGACTACAAGGTAAGTATCTAAGGTGGGTACCTAATTAGTATGTATCTAACTTAAGTACTACTTAATGTATGCATAAAAGCTTGTGGATGATGTTCAACCTTGTTCAAAAGTTCATGCCTATCACAATGGAGAACTTGGCCATCACACTACACAAAGATACATTATGGTATGTCACCATCCATGGAGGTGGATATTGACCCAATGTTTAGAAGTTTGAACTTGGGGATTATGTTTATTTACATCAAAATCATTTATCACATTGGATGTGATGACTATAATGTCATTTTCCATGTGAAAAAAGATTTATCGTTTGGGGTTTTGTTGTTGGAAGGTTGAAATGATCAAGTATGGAAAGACAATGTGTGGAATTATGCACTATGTCACCTTCCACATGTGTATGGCCAAATGGATCCATCATTGGCCATAATTCTAAAATGTTTACAATGTTTGTTGTGTGAAGAATCACGAGGTGCAGTAACCACATGTTGGTTTGTGACCACTATTTTAGAGGTTGGCATATTGCTTGTTTGACATGACCACTTTTGGAGGTTCCCATTGGAGATTGGGTGTGTCCATTATGTGCCAAATAAACATGTTTTGTTGTTTCATGTTAAGCCTTTGTACTAGGACATAAACATGTTTTTAATTGGGACATTAGGTGATTTTAAAAAGGTTAGATTTTGGCTAAACATGAAGGATTGTAGCAAGGTGATTAATGATGGGGCTCACATCATACCCAACCTAGACTAATCTCAAACCATTTAAATTATTTTCATGGATGACCTTACCACATCATGTTTTATTTTATCATGTATTAGGTTATTTAATGTAAAAGGTCTTTTACCTTAGTTAGGGGGGAGGGATTTGTGTGCATGTTTTCATGTGTTTGGTTTTGTTAATTTTGATAATGTCAGGCACTAATTAGTAGTGCATGGTAATTGTCAAATATTATAGGATAATTAATTTTTATAGTTTTCTATGTGTGGTTAAAACCATGTGTAGTGTGAATGGGTTTCCAATTTTGTTTTTGTTTTGGGGGGGTTTATCTGCATAATGTGGCTTAAAGTTTCATCTTTTATGTTTTAAGATTCCAAAACACACATGAAAAATTGTTTTATTTGTTGTTGCTTTGAATTTGGATTCGTATAGTTTTTAAATGATTTTTCTTGATTTGTGTGCATGTTTTCATGTTTATGGCTATGTTAGTTTTAATATAAGTGTTGGGTGCCAATCTAGTAATGCATGACAAGTCACATGTAATTATAAATAGAATGATTGCATACAACAAGATTATTTATAGTGCAATCAACATTATGAAAGTCACAAACACCTTAAAGAATTATTAACAAACAATCCCATTATATTCAATACCCATGAATTTCCATTTTCCAATTTCTTCACCATAACTTGGGATAAACTTAGTTTGTCATCACTTCTTTGCATCCTTTGATATTATTATATTTAGTGCATTATAGAAACCTTACAACGATTGCATAATGGAAGACTAATGATGTTCTATAAAACTACCTCACACTTTCACATGCATTGCAACAATTTAAAAACAAATTCTTTTAATGGTGTTTAACTCAAATGTTTGATTGCACACTATCCCCAACAACCCCATGCCTTTTTAAGCTCCTCATTGCACTTCTAAACATTATCAAGTAAGAGAAAAAAAAATCAACATCAAATCAATGTAAACTTATCAATATCAAAGATCTCCATTTTAGGAAAATCCGACAATCAATTTCATAACTTGTAAACAACAAAACATCCAACATGAACTCATGATCACATCCACCCTGGAACACACATATAATCATAATGTTTATGACATTTTCAAATTAAGAATTGTTTTTTAGAAATCTCCATGAACTTCCAAAAACAGCTCCCTTATAGCCTACAACAAACAAACAACACAAATGGTTCTTGTAGAGCTCATGCACAATAGTTGCTATCACCATCCCAAGAATGGAAAGTGACAACAATATTCTTACTTTCCATACTTTTGCCAAAAGTATGTAAATTCACTTGAAAACCCTAGATCATCACCATTCACACCAAAACAAAAATCATCCATTTATTAGAGCAATTTTTACATTGCTTTATTTTTATGCCACATGAGTTCACGTTCAAATAAAAACAAATATAAATTGTTTGTGATGAATGTTAGGTGGGCAAGTTTTCTACCTTGATATACCCCTAGATCACATGGTACATACATATATACCTTTTTGATTGACATTTTAAAAGCCACTTTACATGCCTTACCCAATTGGTAAATATTTCAAACTTACCCTATCCTGAAGTGTATCCAATTTATATCTATTTAAAGTTCACCCTTACTTGGGGAACATTATTTAAAAGCAACTATAAAGAGGATATATGCCAAAATTATTATATTGCATATATGCATTTCCACTTTTGGCAATGCATGTGGTTATGATGGATATGTTTGAATCATGAGGACTAATTATTAAAAGAATTATGTTGCACATTTTTATTTATGTTCATTACATCCGTTACCTTGAACAAAATTCTTACCATCTGTTTTCATAATCCCTTTAGAGATTATACAACCATTTGCCATTATAATCCTGTGAATGTATATTTACAATTATTCATTGGTTCCATATCATTTTTGTTTATTTTTTTGATAAGATGTTTGAAATTTCTCATGTCAATACCAATTGCACAAATAATTGTCTTTCTCCACTTTGTAACGTGCCATACTTGTATAAACAATTTCTTTACCCTATGTTTACACATTTATACATGCATGGTATGTATATACAAATCATGAAATATCTTTCATTATGCTTACCCTATGAACAAGGGAAATGTTTGTCATTTGCGTTTACCTTTATTTGGATTCATAAATTTTGCAAAGCCCATATACGTTGACCTTTATCCCATTTGGAAATTTTGTGAAACCTTTTGCCTTTACTTGATTGATATATATATATATATATATTTGAAATTTGTATTTAGCCTTAACTGTTAGATTAAAATCAATATACCTACCCAACATTAGTGGGGACCCTCCCAAAGTGGATAACCACCAATGTTGGGTGGGTATTTGATTTTAAAAATTGCCACCTAGGTAAGGTATTTGAAAAAATTAGAAACAAAGAACCGCATGTCATCATCTACTTAATTTTTCTATAACCATAGTTATCAACTTGAACACTCGACCTGATACCCATGAAGGCTTGGTGCAATTTCTAATAACCGCCCAAGCACCGGTAACCACCCAACACTAGTTCAAACATCAACACATGTCTCAAGGCCGAAAATTAAAAAAAAAAATAAAAAAAAAATAAAAATATATATATATATATACACGCATCCACCTTATGTATCCCCATACATTATACTCTACATGACCAAATGAGTTTACTAACCCCATCAATCAACCCCACCCACTTCTTTGGTGATCATAAATGGCAGAAAACCCATGTGGGTTCTTCTTCAAGAGAACTCAACCTAGTCTTTAAAAGATGAGAGAGAGACAAAGACAAGAGCAATCAATCATCCATTTTCTAAAGACAAAAAATGCTACTAACTTAAGTTAAATTTGGTTGTCAGATCAGTTTCACACCCAAAAGACAAAAAAGACAATTAGCTTTTTTAAGAAGAGTTTGTTCCAAGTTTCCAACAACTTCCAACCTCCAAATTTCAATTTATTGGGATTTTTTTTTTTTCTTGTTGGTACTATTTATTATTATTATTATTATTATTAGTATTATCATGCAAAATAAGAAGTAGGTATGGATTATTTATATGGTAGGATGCAATGTGCATTTAACATGAATAAATTTTATGGGTGCATTCACACTTGATATTATTAAAATCAATGTTAAATGGAAATCTAGGTGGCATCCTAGGTGGCACCCAATGTTTAAATGGGGTGATAGCTTAAAGTGTTAAAGTGAATGTTAGTTTAACATAAAAGCTTCATGATTAAGTAAGTTTAAGTCTTAGGGTAATTGTGGGAAATGATTTGCAAGAATGGATGGATGGATGTTGGAGTGGTGACCTAATTTTGGGATACAATTTGGCAAAATTGGATGGATGTTTGAGTGAGGTAAGTTTTTTGGGAAATGCAAGAATGGATGGATGTTTGAATGGGTTACCTAATTCTGGGAAATGATTCATCATCCAAATGGATGGATGTTTGAGGATGAATGTTAGTAGAGTGGGGTATTTTTAAGGAAAAGATTTAGCAAGAATGGATGGATGTTGGAGTGGTGACCTAATTTTTGGATACAATTTGGCAAAATTGGATGGGTGTTTGAATGAGGTAAGTTTTTTGGGAAATGCAAGAATGGATGGATGTTTGAATGGGTTACCTAATTTTGGGAAATGATTCATCATCAAAATGGATGGATGTTTGAGGATGAATGTTAGTAGAGTGGGATAATTTTTGGGAAAAGATTTCGGCAAGAATGGATGGATATTATAGTGGGTGGGTAATTTTTGGAAACTGATTTACCAAAAAGTATGGATATTTTGAGTGGGGTAATTTTTTGGAAAATTATGACTCACAAGAAGAGATGGATGTTTGAGGATGGATGCTTGGGTGGAGTAATTTTAGGTAAAAAGATTTTTGAAGAATGGATGGATGTTTGAGTGGGTACCTAACAGTGTTGGCCTGTTTTTATTTTTAAAATTCAGAATTTAAATAATTGCTTGGCAGGCTTTTTAAAAAAAAATAATTTGGGACCACACATGTTATCAATATCAATATTGAAAAGGGTAATTACCATTGGTTATGCATGATGACCCAATTATCATCCAGGTAGGTTATCACACTTTAAATACCACTAATTATTTTTTTAAAGCCGGAAAAATAATAGTTTTATTTTTATTTAAAAACCGTATAGGCTGTGTGTAACCATCAGGTTAACTGACGGTTATCATCAAGGTAGGTTATTAGATTTCAAACAAATTCAAATACCGGCTGATCGGTTTATTTACAACCGGACTGATAACCGGACGACGCTGCTACCACCTGCCTGAGTTTGGGTCGGAAACGACTTCGCCCAGAACGGATGGATGTTTGAGTGCGTAAGTTCTGGAACGAAGTTAGGAGCCAACACAAACACACACAAAGACGGCCTGGATTCTGTCCGGATTTCATCCAAATGAAGGGCTAGCTCATGCCAGGCTGTGTTGCAAAGAGGAGGGTGTGGCTTTCGTGTGTTGCGTTTTGCGACTCCAAATTTGTTTTTCTCTCTCTCGTCTTTTCTTTTGTCGTCGTCGTCGTCGCCACACACGAACGCAAGAAAATCTTTCTGTTGCAGCCCAACAGCAAGCAGTCATGGCGAAATCATCGTCGATATTCGCGGCGAAATCGGCGCATATGTATACGTTTGTATCGCATACGCGCGACTAGCTTGTTTGCTTGCTTGCTTGCCGAGGGGACGGGAAGTGGAGCGCAGAGGAAGGAAAGGAAAGCAAAGCAAAGGAAAGGAAAGGAAAGGAAAAGAAGGATGATAGAATGAATGCATTCTTTTGAGCAGGCCGGCATCTTGTAGAGGTTCAGTGGCTCTTTGTGTTTTGTGCATTGTTCTTTTGAGGAAGCGTAAATTGGGAGGCGCTTGGGTGTGCGGTGATTTGGGTTCTCTTTCTTTCTTTTTTTTCGCCCCCCCCTTTTTTTCCCCCTCCTTTCCCCTCATTGTTCACCTGGACGGGAAATGGTGCTCTGATGAGGTCACAATGAAGGTCATGCAAGCCGTTTGCCCGCACTGCGTTGGAGTCGTCAGAGTCCTCGTCGTCGTCGTGGTTTCCCATTCAACAAGAACAACATGTCGCGCCACTCGTCTGCCTCGCACTTCCACAAGTCCAAGACTTTGAATGACAAATACGTAAGCGGCTCCTTTTGTTTATCTTGTTTTGGCGTCTTGTTTGCAATGTTATTGTTGAACAACCACTCCCGCCCCCCGTCGTTCCCGATTTCACAAATGATTCTTGCGTCGTAGAAAGCCCTGACCTAACTTTTGCTGATATGGGCTCCTCCTTGTTCTGTTTTGTTGGGAGTTTATCCGGGTTTGGTTCTTAAACCCTAAACTGGTTTGGGGAGCGCACAAGCACATTGCCTTTGTATCGGTTGTAGTATAGGACGAGGAGTCAAGGAATGGTTTTGGTGAGGGGAACTTGCAGAAAAGATTTGGGGAGGATTTTGCAGTTTTGAGAGAACTGATAGGAGTATGGGATGGTGGGAAGCAGTTGTTGGGAGATGAGATTGGCAAGGGTGCCTATGGTCGTGTTTATAAGGGCTTGGACTTGGAAAATGGGGACTTCGTGGCGATCAAGCAGGTTTCGCTGGAAAATATTCCCCCCGAGGATCTCGCAAGTATTATGGTGCGCACTCTCCATTCTAATCATCTTGTAGGGTTTTCTTTCAGTCCATGCCATGACAATGAATAGATCAGCAAAAATAGCTCCTCTCATTGATAGGAGCTCTGATGGCAATCATATTCACGACAGCATTCCACCCTTGACATTGTTGTCTGAAGTTGTTTTTCCTTGTGGTTGTTGTGATTGCAGTTGGAGATTGATCTCTTGAAGGTGTTGCTTCTCTGCTTGCTCACCTTGTATTCTGACTCAATTTTGGACATATTTGTGTTCTGGAAATGTGCTTGGAACTTGTCCAAGCACCCCGGCCCTCTAGTGTCAGTTGTGATGGGGCTTCTGCATCACTGATTTGACTGGTACCTTGCTTGTTTACAGAACTTAAACCATAAGAACATTGTCAAGTACCTAGGTTCATTCAAGACCAAGACTCATCTCTACATCATTCTTGAGTAAGTTTGCCTTTATCTCTTACCGTGAAAAATTTATATTGTGGGGGAAAGCTTGGAGAGAGGAGAAAAATCAGTGATTGGAATGCCAGATTGAGAAGGGCTAAGTGTTGATAGTTGGTTGCAATCTATCTTGACCAAAGTAAGTTTTTCACAGCCTAAAACTTGGCAAGTTTTGCAGGTATGTGGAAAATGGATCACTGGCCAGTATGATCAAACCCAACAAATTCGGGGCTTTTCCAGAGTCACTTGTGGCTTTCTACATTGCCCAGGTTTGCTCTCCATAAATTTTTCAGCCACTTCAAAAGAATGGACATGAAATGCTGGATTATGTGCTCATGTGAACATCTGAAAACTGCAGGTTCTGGAAGGATTGGTATATTTGCATGAGCAGGGTGTCATCCATCGCGATATCAAGGGGGCAAACATACTTACCACCAAAGAGGTAGAAGCTCCTTGTCATGACTCTGTGCTAATGCTGTTTTGAGACAACAGGAAACACCTCATGTTGTTTGGATATTTGTGTCCCCAAATCAGAAGGGTATCTGAGGTTTGACTTAGAGGAATCATGCCTGGGGATTTTGGGTTTGTCTCAAAACAGGGATTGGTGAAGCTGGCAGACTTTGGAGTTGCCACAAAGCTAACAGAGGCTGATGTAAACACTCATTCAGTGGTGGGCACCCCTTACTGGATGGCACCTGAGGTCAGTATCTATTTCATCTTGAGTGTACATTTTTTGGTTTCTTGTTGACTGTTAGTTTCCCTTTTGAAGAGGCCAGCACAGATCAGTGACAGCTGCATCAAGATGGTTATGTCCATGGAAAGAATGTCGGAGCAGCAGCTCACAAACTGGAGTGGGTTTGCATGAGCAGGTGATAGAGATGTCGGGAGTAAGTGCAGCATCCGATATATGGAGTGTTGGGTGCACAGTCATAGAACTGCTGACATGTGTACCGCCCTATTATGACTTGCAACCCATGCCTGCTCTATTTCGCATTGTCCAGGTGTGAAAAGTCTCTATCATATTTCTCTACTTGAGCTTTCTGAGAAACTGTACTTTTGCTTGGGGAATGGTACTTTGGAAACAAACACAGATGTCTCTGTTGTGTAATTGCTACATGAAGGATGTCATATTCCACAAGAATCATATTCTAATAGCCCTGAAAAGTGGAGTTTGTGTTTTGATTGTTGACAGGATGATCACCCACCTTTGCCTGAACATGTGTCACCTGCCATTACAGATTTTCTGGATCAATGTTTTCGCAAGGTGAAACTCTTTCTGGCTCTTGCCTTGGAAATTGAGCATTTGTCTGATTCACATTTTTCATTTGGGGAAGTGCTGATTTCAGGACACCGTCTCGAATTGCTATTGATGGTGTCAAGCACTTTACTCTCCAAGCAAATTATCCCTGCTTGTTTAGTGTTCTGATTCAGATGTGGTATCTCTTAGGATGCAAAATTACGGCCTGATGCCAAAACTATGTTGAATCATCCCTGGATGCGCAATTCATGGCGCGCTCTTCAAAATTCATGGGAGAAGAATGGGCGCATCAGGTACATCTCATTTAGCTTTACTGGTTGCTTGTACATTCAGATGACTGAATAGTCTGTGCATTTTTCTGATGCCTTGACATCAGCTGGTTTTACACAACCGAAGAGCCTTTTGAGCTCAATATTTACTTGTAGGTTGCTTGCTAGCTGTCACAGCATTCTTACAAATGTAAACTGTGGTGACAAATTATTCATGGGCATTTTCTGGCAAATGACTGCAGGCAAATTCCTCAGGATGTGTCACCGGTTACGGAGAGAACTGTTGAAGGCAAAAAGCAGGATCCTCAAATTGGTCCGGACGGGGCTCTCATCACAAGGGACCCTTTTGAATCTGGCTCGGTGAGCTCTTGCAAGCATATTCTCCATTTGAAACAGTGGATGTATGCCACAGTAGTTACAACTTTTCATTGAAATGATATTATTCTATTCAGAGTTGGCATGTACCAACATTGCATGATGTTTCACAGGATGAAGACTTTAAGGGCAATTCACCAACTACAAGCTATGAGGCAAGTGCAGCAAGTAGCAGCCAAAGTAACAGCATTAGGTCCCGAGCACCTATTCGAATTCCCCGTCATGCTGTCTCCCATTTTCAGCGATTGGCTTCAACAACTCAAGACCATGAACAGCTTGATCTACTTGGGATATTGCCAAGTCCATCAAGCAGGCTTGCCGCAACTATGGGATCAGCAACAATTGGAAGCACAGTGTCAGCACAAGTTTCGAAGTCACTGGAATCTGCCACCTTCATGTCAGATTCACTAAGAACTCCTGATGATGAAAGTCAACAAGGGGGAGGTCAAGAACTGTCCCAGGTGGACAGTAGTCAGAGATTGGTAGAAAATGGAGGCTGGTCTTCGGCAGAGAAGTTGCAAGTTCCTGCAGCTGCTGACAAAGATGATGGGGGATCTAGTAGCCCAGCAGGTGATGAAAGACTAAGAAAGAAAGACAACCATGTTTTGAGGGGTGACTCAAATGGATCAACTCTCCCTTTACAGGTGTTGTTGTGAACCTGATAATCAGGGCAATTGCTCTCCATCTCCTAGTGGGACCCAGTGCTAGCAGGCACATGTGGACTCTTGTCAGATTCTGTGCTATCTGATGGTCATTTCAATGCTTTTGGTGTCAGTCTTCACTTTATCCGCTTGCTGAGAATCACTTTATGTGGACATTCTTGTTTGTGAAAGCTACAAGGATCCATGAAGTAGTATCAGCTGAAATCCAATCTAAGGAGTTTCCTATGGCATGTATGCTTACAGGGTGGAAGGAACGTCCCAACAGCAACAGTTCCACTGAGTAGATTCCGGGATACACCTGGTGATGAGGTGATGGATGACCATTTTGTTGATACATTTTCCCATGCTGAGGAAGCCTCAACTTCTGCTTCTGCAAGCCATTTCTTAAACCTCCAAGCATATTCTGGCCAGGAGACAACTGGCCTTGAAGCAAAGCTCAAAGCCAAGATGGGTCAGAAACAGGTGGAGGGAGAAGTAGCTTTGCCTAAGAAAATGGGTGCAGACTTGTTCACTTCACTCATTGATGTTGATGAGGATGAGGAGATCATTTCCACATTGGTACGTTTTAACAAGGAGGTCATCCAAACTCTTTTGTTTTCTTTTCTTTCCCAACAACTGATGCAGCAAGAACGAAACTGAGTCTTGTACCAAACCCGAATCTCCTAATTCAACACCTGGACTCCAGACTTCTAACTGAGTGAATTGCTGATGGCAGGGATTCAAGAGCAATGAAGAGGGAAGGGACTACTATGCTAAGCAGGTATGCATTTTGATTGAATGGGGCACAGTGAATTGACTGACTTCACTTGTATAACAGATTGATGATGAGACTGTTGGTGGTATTGAGAGAAGCAGGCATTGGAGGTTACACGGTTGATTGGACTCCTCAAGCCTGAAGAATCAGAGGAGGTGGTGGTATCAGCCTGCCAGAAACTGGTTGTTGTATTTCAAAAGTTTCCCCATCTGAAATCAGATCTAATCAGTCACCATGGGATCATCCCTTTCATGGACATGCTAGAGATCAACAACAGTCGAGTAAGTTACCTCCAATAATCTTCCATTTGTTTGCAGTTATTGTGATTTACATTGTTGAACTTAGTTGGAGTCAACATCTGGCTCTGCTCGGAAAACTTAGTACAGGTTGGATGGTTCTTTTGCAGGTAGTGCATGCAGTGTTGCAGGTCCTTAACCAAATCATACAAGACAATGCAGATCTGCTGGAGAATGCATGCTTTGTTGGCATGGTAATCTCTGTTTCTGGCTATGATTCAGTCTTATTGCACAAAGTTTTGGCTACTAAGATTGTTATGTGAAGATGATGAGTTCCCCCGCTATTTCAGATGTCCTCCATTTTGGACCAGTGCATACATTTGCTATTGAGCAATGCCTTGATGTCTTGCTCAATTCACCACAAACTTTGTACTAGGACACCCTCTCAAGTGGGCACATTGCTCTTTCTGTACAGCCTGCCCATGAATTTTGAAATCCCCTTAAGCATAAACAGCACAGCTATAAGGCCATGCTTCCCCTGCTCATCCCTAAGTTGCCCAGTAGTGGATAACTGTGTCCCAAAGGTGCATCTCTGTTAGATGTACTGTAACCAAGTGGTACCTTACAACATGGTGTGCAGTCAATCACAGGAGTGGACTCAGATCATTTGGTTAAACTAGAGGGTCTAAGAGTAGGTCATATCAGTTTAGGATTTTCAAACAGGGTTGGTTTTTGATCCTGGATTGATGCAAATCAAACTGAGTTTTTCGTTGATTCCTTGGCCTATAGAAGCTGAGATTTCCTTAAGACAATTCTTGTTATAGGAGTCATCCATGTGTGGGATGCCTGCAATAGAGGTCAAACAGACATGTTGGTGCTCTTGCAGGTGCCTGCAATCATGAGCTTTGCTGGTGCAGATCACTCTAGAGAGATTCGGATGCAAACTGCGTACTTTGTTCAACAACTATGCCAGACAAGGTATTCAGTATGAAGGATGCATACCAAGCTGATCAGTACCAGCTCGTTTTATTTTTCCATGAATATTTTTCTCCTGATCGTTACCTCTCTAAGAATTATACTATTCACATCTGTTGCTCATTCAGTACAGACAATCTTTTGAACTCTATTGCATTATATTTGCAATGATGTACTTGGTGTGCTTAGAAGGGCAAGGAATTTCTTCCCAAAGAGGTCTGAACCTTTTCTCCCTTTTTCATTGCAGCACCTTGACACTACAATTGTTCATTGCATGCCGTGGCCTGCCAGTGTTGGTTGGATTCTTAGAGCCTGACTATGCCAAATATAGGTCCTTACACTTACCTCTTCCCTGGTTTCTCCATTCTAGTTTGATGAGATATCAGAATTTCAATTGGATGCTTTGGCCTCAAAATGTGCAGCATGGAAAATCTTCATGTTCAGCTGGACTTGTCTGTCTTCGAAAGCAGTTTTCCCTGACACTGTTGATGTTTCCATGATGTGACCTGGGTTTGAGTGCAGGGAGATGGTGCACATGGCCATTGATGGAATGTGGCAAGTGTTTGAAATGCAGAGCCCAACTCCAAAGAATGATTTCTGTCGCATCTTTGCAAAGAGTGGTGTACTTGTCAGACTAGTGAATACTCTTCATAATCTTAATGAGGCAACTCGTGTTGCTACAGCAGTGACACCAGGGGCTTGCAGTACAGGCGCTGAATCTCTGCACAAGCCCCCAAGTGTCACTGAGAAACCTGTTAAGTCGCGTTCAGGCCCTCTTGAGCATTCCAGGATAGGCCAAATTGAGGTTTTTAAGCCATTTTCTGGCCAGCTGGATCCAGCAAGAGTGTCTCGAGTCAACCATCCTGAACATCAAAGGAATCAGGTTGGATTGACTGGCATTGAGGTGTCTCGGCGACAATCTGGTCAGGCACATAAGTCAACAGGCTTGCCAGACTATTTGCGGCATCTGCCCAACCAACAAGATCAACCACGGTCTCATTCGGGGCAACTAGATCCAGCAAAGGTTGTGAGCACTACTGAGCAGCTTCGGCTTCCTGTGATAGCTTTGGATTCTGTCTCACCGCTCAAAGAAAGCTTTGCTGACCAGGTTCGGGGTGGTAGAGAAGATGAAGTTCAATTGGATGGAGAGCAATATAGACCTCTCCTATCTGAAGAGTCTTGGGCTTTACTTGAACCATCTTCTCGCAGCTCAATTGTGCCTGTAGAGATACAACATGAATATGTATGTTTCCTTGCTCCTTTACAGTTTCCTCCACATGGCAGTTCATGGATATACCTTAGAAATGTATTGCTAGTATGGTCTGTGATTTTTCATTCTGCAGTTGGGTGTGTCCTGAAGAAAACTCACTTCTTTTTTGATATGTGTCTTTGATTCAATGTGACAGCCACCCTCATTTATAAACCTACTGGACAAGGAGGTTCCTTCTAGGCCTATTTCCGGACAGCTTGATCATTTACGGCACCCTTCAGACAGAAGTGAGAGCTCACTCCCCCTCCTACATCATGCAGTTGTGCCTAGAAGGAATGGTGATTTTAACCCAACCGTGGCTTCCTCTACAGGTACCTCCTTTTTTCTCTCCCCTTGTTCTGGTGCATGGTGTAGTTTTTTGTTGTTGGTTTGTAGGCTTGTTCATGAGAATGACTCTTAAAAACTCATTTGCTGCAGACAATGAGAAGGACAATGGCTCTGTGGAGATGGGCCACATCCCCAGTTTGAAAGCAGGGTGGAATGGGACTGGGTTATTATCTCCATCTTCAAAGCTCTCTCCATCATCATCAGGAAGAATGAACTTTCAGATTTCTAAAACACTGTCAAACACGGTATACTCTCTGGCCCTGTCAAACAAGCACATCTCTACGTTGTATAAGTTCATTCTAATGTTGGGTGTTTCTTCTAGTTGCTTTCTGTTCATCTCCAAGTCCTTAGCTTTGCACACCCCCGTATATGCTGCTGTTGGGAGTGACAGTAGGTCTTATTCTTACAGCTATTTTATACCTGTTACTACAGGGTGAATCGAATACAACGGGTGTAGCCTCACAGACAGCCTCAGGTGTGCTGTCAGCTTCAGGATTCCCAAGTGTGCGGCCTGGAAGCACAACATCATCGGGTCTTCTTTTGCATATGCAATCTGCTCTCAACCCAGATGAAGCACGGGAGTATGTAATCAAGGTTGCAGATCTGCTATTGGAATTCTCATGTGCTGATACTGTTGTGAAGTCACACATGTGCAGCCTTAGCCTTCTGATTCGTCTTTTCCAGATGCTAAACAAGCTGGAGGCTCCCATTCTTGTCAAGGTATGGTAGCAAGCCTTCCTAGATATGGTTAGTTTGGAATTGAGCACTCCCTCCCTCAAGATTGGATTCAGTGAGCTACTATTTTGTAGTCCTGCATAATAATATAGGGTATCTTGTAGTAGGATAGTCTTTCCAGAAATCTAACTGGTTATTGTGGTGACAGATACTGAAATGCATACAGCAGCTATCCCTAGATCCTTACACTCTAGATTCCTTGCAACGAGCCGATGCAATGAAGCACCTTGTTCCCTTTCTTGAGCAGCGAGACAGCCCATTTACTGCTCAAATACACAGTCAGGTATAAGGTCATACTATATCATTTGTCTTGGTAATCAGGAGTAAGTTCAAGGTTGAGAAGAGAATCTACATAAGCTTGTTACAGGTTGATGAAAGTTGTCTGCTCATCTCTATTTCTTATTGGCTGATACAGGTATTAAATGCCCTTTACAACTTGTGCAAAATCAACAAGCGGCGGCAAGAACAGGCAGCAGAGAGTGGCATTATTCCACACTTGATGCAATTTATTGTCACTGATTCTCCCCTGAAATCTTTTGCTCTCCCTCTTCTGTGTGACATGGCACATGCATCACGCTACACCAGGTGCTGACCCATCTGTTTGTACATCAGTCTGTCAGTTTTCATGTGTCATTCCATGGACATATTTGTTGAAAGGGAGCCAACAAAGCCATCAACAATGCTAGTATGAAAGTGTAATTTGGGTGTGTGTGTCTACACAACAGGGAGCAACTGAGGTTGCACAAAGGCTTGGAGGTGTATTTGAGTTTGCTGGATGATGAGATGTGGGCAGTGACAGCTCTCGACTCACTGGCAGCATGTTTATCACATGATAATGACCAGCGCAAGGTGGAAGCAGCTCTCCTCAAGAAGGAGTCTCTGCTCAAACTTGTGGCTTTCTTCCAGTCTTGTGGAGGAAACTCATTTGTGCACATCCTGGAGCCATTTCTGAAAATCATCACGTTCGTGTTTCTTCTCCCTGTCACCATTTGACTTTCTCACTTGTCTAGTTTGGAAGGATGGGGAGCAACTGACTTGATGAGGAAGGACATTGAATTTTGATGTGGGTTTGTTGGATTCTTGCAGCAAGTCAGTGCGGCTGAACACATCCTTGGCGGTGTCAGGTCTGACACCACTTCTTGTGGCACGTCTTGACCACCAAGATGCAATTGCACGCCTCCTCCTCCTCAAGATGATCAAGGTATGTGTAAATGCTGCCTTCTTTTGCAAATGCAGTATCAATTCTCCTGATGCATTGTATTATTACCTTGAATAGAATACAACACAATGCAAAAAATCTCCCATTATTGTCCTAATGCATAATTCAATTTTCATTAGCATAAGATATGTGGTTGTGTCTTGTTGTGAAGACTGTGTATGAACATCACCCACGACCAAAGCAGCTCATAGTTGAGCATGATTTGCCGTCAAAACTGCACAAGCTTATTGAGGAACGCCGGGATGGGGAACGATCTGGGGGCCAAGTGCTTGTGAAGCAAATGGCAACAGCTCTCTTAAAGGCACTCCACATCAACACTGTTTTGTAGCCACCTTTGAGCTTTCCTCTTGACCAGCCCATCTTGAGATCAAAGAAACTGCCCCCATATTTGGGGACAACATTACCTTGTATGTGTTGTTTTTAGTATGGGCCATTCATTCTTGTAAGGTACTTGGAACTTTCAGTTGTCAATTTTGCCCATCTGTAATCCTGTAGGATATTCAGTTTCACAAGATATAATTATCCAAGTTGTATATTGGTGGCTATAAACACTTGCCAATTCCAGGCAGAATGCTTGCTTAGATCACCTGTATGTATGAGAGAACCTGCCAACAAAGCCTTGCCATCCAGAAATGATGCCTTGATCTGTCCTGTGTTGTTCCTGTAAGCAGAAAATCAATTCAACAAGCACATGCAATGTGTGACCTGAACCCACTGTTGTGAAAGTTTGGTCATTGAAACTTGGACCCTTTCCTCACCTTCCCATTCAGGTGGTATCTCTTATCCTCCCAATAACACCAGGCTGCCCACTATAATTCCATCTTGATTGGGATTCTGGAGTATTTCCATTCAGGAGAAGCTCACTGTAGTGGACACCAGCCTCACCTGTGTGGGACCTTAATGCTATGGAGCATTTAGAGTGAGGCCACTGGTAGAATGTGCCCCCAAGGGTCCACTTTCTTAAAAGCCCATGGGTTTAAGCCTGCTGGCCTCAGTGCAATTGTGTGTTCAAATCATGACCAAAGTTCACAGAAGATGCTATCATGATAGCCAAATGAGCTATAATGAAGGCATTGGGTAAACCAAATCCTTGCCCTCTATCTGTTATCGAAGAACTGGGTTCTTCGGCCTTTTTTCCTTGGGTTCTAAAACAGATTAGATGGAAACTCTCAGATTATGTTGTTATTGTGTTAGTTTGTTGCCGTCAATACCACTGGTTATGCTTTTTGGCAACAATAGAATATGATTGTAGGTCGGCCAACTCCTCAATTTGAAGGTCAACAACATCATGCCTATATGAGCTGATCTTGGTTTTTACAGTTTTACAACAATCATAACTTTTTGAAACAAGCTAGTTCTCATATTTTCCTTCCATGTGATCTATATTTGGTAAGGTTACTAGTTTCAACCATGTTTTGAGTCCATGTTTTTTACCAGTGTTGGTGGGCAGATATCCGGAAAATCTGGATATCCTGACTGGTATCACTGAGGATATCACTTGTAAAATCCTTTGGATATCAAAAATTGTGATATTCGAAATGATATATTTGATTTTAAAATTGTGAGATCTGGTCATATAACGTTTGGAGGGGGTAAAAACATTTGAAATTTTGATATCCAAGTAGCATATCAGATCCTTGCCTGGATATGGATATGAGAATGGGGGATTTAGGTTTACGGTGTAGGTTGTAGTAGGCTGTTAGAAGAAGAAAGAAAATGAAAATGGGCGTCATCCTCATTCATCTAAACATAAAAGAACCTTAAAAGCAGCATAAAATGGGACCTGAGCTTCAACTTGGGCCTCACATTGTGTTCTTGCTCTTCTTTGTGTTAATAGCCCTCTTTGCTTGGTGTTGTTGTTCCTCTTCATGCTTACTGCTGCTCCTTTTCATGCTTGTGACTATTCCTATTTGCTTGCTATTGTTCATTTTCGTGCTTGCTGTTGCTTTTTTGTGTTTGTTGTTACTTTTTTTTTTGCATTTGCATTTGCTATTGCTATTGCTCCTCATTTGCTTGCTACTACTTTTCTTCGTGTTTGTTGTTTCTCATTTTTACTCGTCTTTGCACTTGCCACTTATACTTCTTAAACTTTTGGAGTTTTGAATTTTATCTTCTTGTATTTTTGGAGGAAAAAAATTTGTTGTATTTTGTTTATTGGGAATGCTAGGATATCTGATAGATATTAACATTGAAAAATATCCATCCCTATTGAAAAAAATATCCAGCATTATATTAAAATTTTAAAATATCCTTACAGGATATGACAGGTGAAAGTTTTTTAAAAAATAATAATACTAACCAAAATCAAGGATACTAATTGAGACTTTTCAGAGTGTAGAACCTCATTTTTGTTTTCTAACATTGGACTCCAGCAACTCTTCTTACACTTGGTATATATTTAAGATTGAAGTCGTTTTCATCAACTTTTAGATTCTTTTATTTTTATTTTTTTAATCTTTGTGTATGTGTACAAATTAAGGTTGTTCTTGAAGTGATTGTTTGTTTTGACTTTTTTGAATTTGTGTTTGTATGATGTAAAATATAAGTGCATTTTTAATATAAAAATATGTATTCGCGTTAGGGTTCTTAATCAATTTTTTGATTTAAAAATAATAATTTAGAAGCCTTGTGCATGTATATGTTAGGTATATATTGAATTTGAAAAAAAATAGACATTACATGGACCAACTATGAAATTCAAATATGAATAATTGTAACTTGTTGCAAGCGTTACGCTCACAAAATAAGAAAGCATAAAATAGTAAAAAGCTCAAAAAATCAGAAAGCTCAAAATGTTAAAACCCAAAGAACAGACTAAACCCTAAAATTGAATATTTTGTAGAAAAGATTAAACCCTAATACGATGAAAACAGGTTATAATATTTACCCTTCATAAAATAAAAAAGGTTAAAAAAAAAACTCAGAATTTTCTCCTACATAAACTTGCAGCGTCAGCTTGGGCTCAAGAGTTAGGAACTATGAAAAATGTACCTGCATGCTTTGGAATAGCCAAATGTTTTGTTGGGTGCATGGTCTTCTGAATAAATATCAACTTTCAAAGTTGAATCAATTTAGCCTTTCAGGTCTTGGTGTAGGGATTGTAAATCTGCATTCTCAAAAAATGTTACCTCAATATGAGGCGTCAAAGAATATATCACTTTGTCAACTTTCAATGAAACCTAGTAGTAAAATTGCATTTGTCACCCAAGAAAATTTCATTGTCTAGCGGCTTAGGACACCTCTCTTTCAAGGACGAAATGGGTCCTACCTATTCAGCATTTCCTAAGCTAGTAAAACCATAAACCCTAAGCTCTGGGATCACCTAAAGAGGAATCTTTTCACATGAAACCCGACACAAATAACAGAAGATGCAAGAAAGAATACATCAAAGCGATGCACAAATTTGGTCACTTTCCTAAACTCCATTACAATATGCTCCATCAGGCCTGGCTTCCTTGACCTCGGTTTGAAGCTTTTGGGGTGGGCTTCTTGTAGGCGACGGACAAATATAAGACATGCAACTCGGATGCGCAGAATCTTTCCTGTCAGCTTCTTCTTTGTGCAATATGCATCAGCCACTATCCCCTCCTCCCCTCTCTCCACTTTCAACACACATATCTGCCAAAATTCAACCCAACAAGTTCAAGAAGAAGAATGATTTGAGTTCCAACCAAGGATATATGATTCTAGTCTTGAAACATAAATCTGTCACAACAACCGAATCAACAACCACCAGTCCACATAGTCAAAAGATCAACAGCAATACCCATTTGCAAGAGAAGAGCTGACTTCTGAGTGCATTCAACTACAAGACACTCATCATCATTACAAGTCATAAAAAGCACTTTAAGACCCTTGACTGTAACAAGAGAGGGAAATGACTAACCTGTCGAGCTTGAGTGTTCCCATTCTCGAACCCTTTCATGTTCAGCATAGATGAGCACAAATCCACCTTCAGTGTGTCTGAAGCTTCATCAAATCCTGTCTTGGCAACTGTCATAGCTGCAATCAACTGAACATCCTGCATATCGTTGCTAGATGGTTGTCTGCTAGACTCGATTGCAAACACTTGATCAATGTAGCTCAGAAGTGAGTGCTCTTTCACAATGTCCAAAGAGCCACAGCTGAGATGAAAGTTCAAATGTTTCCCCATCTTCCACCGCTCCCTATCAGCATATTCCAAAAGGTTTGAATTTGCATCAAGCAACACCATGTGACCTGCAAATGAGTAGCGACGACCAGATTGGTGGGACAGTGCCAAAGCCAACGCTCTGTGAAGCAAGAACCGCAGTACTGTGGGAACCCAAGTTAGGGCTTGTGTCCCGGCAACAACCAATGGTAACTCCTTGGGCTTCAGTTTAAAGAGCTGAAGGATGAGTGTTCCAACCCGGGTAAGATGTAGCACTTCGCTAAGAGGTCCCACATTCAATCCTGCCCACATGCTGTAGATTGTGTGGGCCAGTGGCATCACCTTTGGAACAATATCATTCTTTGACACTACATGTACAAAGTGGTGTTGGTAGAATTTGTTGATATACCTGGTGATCAAGAGAAAACTGCCAACTATGAACAACTTGCCTGAACTAAATTTTAAGATCAACACATACATGCTCGAATGAAAAGCTCTAAAGCATAATGGCCACATGTCTTGTAAATCCTTCTAATCCCCTGGTTTTCACATTTAGTCCCACAATCAAATTTCCATCATCATCTCCACAGGATTGATGGCCACTATGGAGTTGTTAACAACTTGTGGATCCTGTTCTGTTAGGCATTGAGTTTACACCAAGACCCTAGATATTTGATGCTAACTGACAGGGTTGATACCTGGCAAGTCGATAATCTGCAAAAAAAGGACAACCAAAAGTATAGCACTGCACTTGAGCATGACACCATCGCCCTGTTGCCTCCAGCAATCTGAATCAACACACCACATCTTATTTTCATGGTTGGAGCACACTCTATAGCTGAATCCCTGACAACATACAAACCCAACAATTTGGAAGAAAATATGTCCATGTATATGAGAGAGAGTACTCGTCGCACTCTGCTTCCTGGTGATAGACTCCATTCCCAGCTTTGATGGAGCAACATAATCAACATGCATAATGGCCCACACATGAGCATTGAGAGTCCTGTGTCCTCTCTACCTCTAGATAGGCAGCATTGAATACACATAATGCCTGCACTTAGAATATCTATCTTGGTGTAGTGCCCATCATAGGGAGGCATTTTAGGTCATCCCCATAACCATGTCTTCAGAAACATGTCGTATGCTTCCTTGGTCACAAATTAGGTCATTTGTTTTGTGAACGAGAAAAGCTCCTCACAACCAACTCTCTGTGTGTCCTTCTCTGTCTCTCTCTGTGTCTCTCTGTCTCTCTCTGTGTCTCTCTGTCTCTCTCTGTCTCTCTCTCTCTCGTCAGTGTACAGCTAAACTGCAAGAGACAACTTTTGCTGGTCTGGCAATGAAGCTTGGTTTGCAATATTTTTTAGCGGTTGCAGAATTTTGGGTAGTACCTGAGTGCAAGAAGGGATGCAACAGCACCTCCAAGAGAGTGGCCTGCGAGCACAACCTTCTCCCCTCGCACTAACAGCCTTCTGAAATACTCCAATGGTATCGTCTTGGCTCTATCCAAGAACCCAGCATGAGCTGCTCCAGGGCTGACCAGGTTCATACTCCTGTGCATGAACTTCAGATCCGCGATCGCGTCACTGATGTCAGTGGAACCTCGACAGGCCACAATGTAGTGGGAATCACTGAGGGACCTCACCACCAGCAATGTTTGCTTGCAATTCCCAAACCCATTTTCTCGGAGCTCTTTGTCGGGAACGAATTCATATCCTCTTGAAGCCAGAAGTCCATACTCTCGTTCCATGATCTTAAGTTCATCCTCGGGGTTATTGCTATAGACCACGGCCGAGAGAACAATGGCGTCCACCAACCACATGGGGTGCTTGTCGTCTCTAATGATTTTCCGCAAGTTTGACATTTCTTCCCTGGCTTCTTCTCTTCAGAGAGATTAAACTCAAAACAACAACAACAACAACAACAACAAAACTATCGATTGATCGATCGATCGACTTCTCTCAAAATCCTCGTTGAAGAGTAGCTCCAAAATGAAACCCTAATCAGAAACTGAATGCTAGACGACATGCCACACCACAGCTTTGCGGCCTCTCCTCACACAGAATGCACCCCTCATAGCAGCTACTGCTTGTAACCCAACCAGAGTGATCTATGAAACGAGCAACATATGATTAAGTGCGCGAAGTCTCCTGTATTCTTCAATTCTTCGCAAGAAGAACACCCAAAAAGCTCCTCCCTCCCTCCCTCCTTCCCTCCTCGTCCTTCTCCGTTTCCTTCTTCTTTCTCCTTTTTCTTTATGTTCGTGTTGTTCTTACAATTCCTAACACTCTTTCTCGTTGAGTGTTTTTTTTTTTGGTTTCCGGTTCAGAAATCCACATACACCCTTGACCCAAATGGATCCTATGGGTCGAATTGATGGTAAGAACCGAAACTGAAAGAATCCGAAAAGAACAAGAACCAAACAAGGAGCAGA
Organism: Sphagnum contortum; assembly: GCA_963920785.1. Taxonomy (NCBI): domain Eukaryota; kingdom Viridiplantae; phylum Streptophyta; class Sphagnopsida; order Sphagnales; family Sphagnaceae; genus Sphagnum; species Sphagnum contortum. The sequence goes on along the minus strand of OY987291.1, from coordinate 9,401,613 downwards.
AGCAGAAGCAGGAGGAGGAAGAGGAGGAGCAACAAGAGCAGAAGGCAAACCGGAAAGCACACGCTTGCTGGAAGCTCTGCTGAAGCCTTTGCTTGCGTT
>OY987291.1:9080156-9401314 GCA_963920785.1 Sphagnum contortum | reverse complement strand
GGTAGGTAGCTGGGATAATGGACTTTTTATGACGTGGTACCAAAGGCACGCGGTGGGGAACCGACTTTTTCAAAAAAAGACAAAAAGGGGGGTCCATTTTTTTAATTGACATCGAAAATTTGGCGATTTTTTCCCAAAAAAAAAACAAAATCCAAAAATTGTATTCACATTAGTTTTTTTTTTCTTTTGAAAATTTAGTTTATTTTTGTCAACAGGCCATTTTTTTAAAAATATCTAAATGGCTAAATTTTGACTTTAATTATTAATGGTTAGCCAAATTTTGACCTAGGCTACCTAGGGTTAACTATTAGTGCAAGAGGGAGTTACATAAGACCTACATAAAGGGTTTTACTTAGAGACATCACCTAAGGGACTACCTAGGATTGAGTCATGAGCCCCCAATGTAGCCTTTTAAAAAAGCATTTAACTATCCCCTAACTTAGGTAGTGCCCTATGTAGGACCTTAAGTAGTCCTTAGGTTAAACCCTATTTAAGCTTTTGATAACCCTTCTTTGAGATAGTCTCTAATTGTGCCTTAAATAGCCCACTAGATAGCCATTAACATAGGTGGTTTGCTTTGTAACTCCATAGGTAACCCCTAGGTAGGTTTAACCTAATTAACCCCGTACCCGAGATAGCTCCCTAATCTATGTGGCGGTAATTTAGGTAGATTATAATGTGGTTAGAATAAAAACTATGGTGATCACTTGGGGATGTTCATGTTTAGTTTTGAGCAAGGATCCCTCAATTTCATGAATTTTATAAATAGTCTAAAAAGGAAAAATGAAGGAGTACAATGAGCCTTGAAGTGAGATCACTTTATGAATAATTTTCAATATTAATAAAATTTTCTCCTATTTCTTTGCTTGTAGTAATGGACATTGCTTTGTAAGACCATGGTGAGATTATCTTATTTGATTAATGTATCAATCTTTTGCAAACATTTTGTTAATGTATTTTTTTTTGCATGGCATGAAATAGGTCATTGCCAACTATGTTGTTGGTTTGGTTTATCAAACTATAGTCAAATTGATGAAGTGATCATTTTTATGGTTGATCCAAGTACAAAACTATGTGGAATGGGAAATCTAATTGTCAAATATACTTGCAAATCTAACCAATTTTATTTTTTTGGGGGGCAAATAAGTTTTTTTATTGCAAAATTTAATTTATTAAATAAATAGGTAAATAAATAATTTGAATTTAGTATTTTTTTATAAAAACCAAGCCAAAAATCAAGGGCCAAAATACCCATGTTGCCTTTGGATCTAACCAAGATGTTAGTACTTCAATTTTGGTGTTGAATTTCACTCATTGCAATTGAAAGTTCCATCAAATCTTAACTAGCATTGCAAACAAAAAAACAAAAACAATCTGAACATTTTGACTAGCCTTTATTTTTAGCAACAAAATCTTTAAAGATTGTAATGTTTAATGGATGATTGTGGAATGGTTGATGGCTAGGCTTAAGTGGATCATTGTGGATGAATGGGTGACCTTAAGGATACAATGCCCACTTTAAATTTGGGATTTTAATTGGTCACTTTTGGGATGATATGAAGAAAATTTTGTACATAATTCTTAGAAATACCCAAAGCACAAGCAATCCACCTTACATGAAAATAACACCATTTTTCATTTGTTGGCATAGCCTATAGGAAAGAGGCTATGCATTGGTGTAAAATTTGAACATCAAATTTTGGTTTGACCTAACTTGTTGGTGACATTTGGACACGTCTCATCAAAATGTATGCGATGTTTTGAGTACAATTTAGTGGAAAATTATTAATACATAAATTGAACAATAATCGCAAACTAATGAAACCTAATGCACAACTAGTTATATCAATGGGAATCATAATTGACAACTAATTGCAAACATGTTGAAAATGTCATATGTAATAAATAGGTGGTGAAAATGCATGCATGTGGCATGATCATATGTGCCAAGGTTGTACACTAGTCGCAAATATTTGTTGATTTGGTTTTACCTTTGCCTTAGATGTAATGTAATTAACACATGCTACTAAAATGCAACTTGCTAACAAAGTCAAACATGGTTGATTATAATTATATTTATGATGTATATGTTTTATTGTATACATGTTTATTTTGCAACTAACTTGCAACTATAATACAACTCTTTGATTTTTTAATATGACTTTTTATTTATTAATTCCTTATATTTCTATGGGGTAGTTGTAACACAATTGTATATTAATTGGTTTGGAGCTTTAATTGTAGAGCAGTTTAGTTGCCGTACACATGATTTTCCATAATGCTTTTCAATAATTGTTTTACCAATCTATTATTTCATTATGTTATGTATAACCTCATTTGGTCATTAAAAAAATATGTTAATGTTCCCAAAATATGGACCTACGTAAAAAAAATAAAACATGGATATAAGTGAGTTCATTGTTTTCACTCAAAACTTTTATTGTTACAATTGATAAAATATTCATATTCAAATTGCATATCTATCATGCTTCTCAACTTCAAAAAAAAAATTCAAATGCCAAATGTTCAAAAGAGCAAATATGTTCTAGCTGTGTGAAAAGGTCATAGTTTGTACACTACAAAAGAAATTATATTCAAATTTCAGAAATGACAAAGAAAACAAGTTGAAGCAATTCCATTAGACTTTACTTCTAACATATAAATCAAAGATGCCCATTGATTGAACACTAAGAGGTCTTTGCTTTCATACAAGCAAAAAGAGATGAGTTCATTATTAAGTTCTTGTAATAAAATGACATGATCAATTTAAGACAACAACATTAATTTGGCTATAATGTAAAACAAGAGGTGCATTCAAATTAGTTTGTATAATGAAAATCTTGATATATGGCTATTTGTGCCATTCATACCTACCTCTTCCAACCCTAACTACTTTATTTCGTCCTCATAAAATGTTTCATTTAAAAAAAATCATCTACATGGATATGAAAAGGGAAATCAACATGTGTTTTTTCATGTCCATGTTATGTTTATAAAAATAATTTAATAACCTACCTTTTTCAAACCTATTTGCTTAACCTTTTTCCCTTGTGCATTTACATGGACATGAAAGATTTGACATAAATAATGATGAATTATGGTTTGGGGGGGGGGTGGATTTGTTGAATTTGGAACTTTACCCTTTGGGCAAGGGCACTACACTTGTTATATAAAAATAAATAAAAATTGATTGAATCTTTCATGATAGGAAATCCATGTTTCAACATGGACCATGTGTTGTGACCTTAGTGGCTCCAAATGACAATATCTATACCTTTTCACGGTTTCTTCCAAAAAAGATTACAAACGATGTTCAAAATGACACTAATTTTTTTAATGGCAAAAAAACATGCCTCAAGAAAGCATGAAACACATAAAATGTTCATTTATGCCAAAAGTTAAACATAATGGAAAAAGGGTGACCATTGTTACATCTCCCTTGCCATTTGTAATTCCAAAGCTAAGTGTCATAAAACCACACCACCTTGAAAAACTCCAAAATAACTAATTCATCTTGGCCAGGACACATTCAATGAGGTTCTAGATGAAAATTTGTGCATATTACCAACAATCCTATTTTCATTGGTTGGCAAAACATGTCTTGGAAATAAGTGTAAAAAATGAAATCATCTATCAAGTCAACAATGTTATGATTGAAATCATTGAAGGGCATAACAAAATGCTACTACCAAAAATTCATATAATTATTTAACAAACCTATATATTGAAATGCTTGAAGATTAAAATTACAAGGAAAGTTTTAAAATTAACTTGGGTACTACAAACTAAGAGATGCATAAATCAACAACAAACAAAAAGGAATGATTGAAGCCATTTTTGGACTTGTCTTATGGGGATGGTGTATGCTAAAAAAATCAATCAAAACATCCTTTAATTAATGTCCACACCCTTGTGCATGACATAGGAAGGCATCCAACTAAATGAAGTTATGAAGTTATGAGTTTAAAATAATAATTTTTTATTAATTAGACTTCACAACTTTAAATGATTTTGTAATGCAATTTTAGTCCAATTTTCATTGTGAACATTTTCAAGTGAAGACAATATACTTGATTCATGTTACTATATTTTTTTGAATTCCAAGATAAACTCCAAATTTGACACTTGTGATTGAGATGTTTCATTTTCTTCAAGGATTGTGAACATGTGTTATTGTTCATAATTTTGTGGCATTAACTTTGATCTTCATGTTATGTAATTGCACTTGAAGCAACATGAAATTCTTTTGTAATCATTTCTAGTTGTAAACAAATTTATAAAATGTCATCTTTGTTTTATTTTGTTTCATCTCATCCAAGCAACATGTTATGCAATATGCAACACTAGGTAACCAAGTCATGAATATAATCGTGACATGCACAAATTCACTCTTCCATGAAATTAAGGGAATGTGTTTTTCAAGAATTTTGAATGCATGTTCACCTAAAGACATTCCCCTACTGTGTATTCTATTAAACAATCTTTCCCATAATGTGATGCTCCTTTTCTCTATGTGATGTCATTTAATCCAAGCAAAAAAAAAATGCCATTTATTCTAGGTAGTAGATAAGGATGGTACCATCTTTACAACCTTTTTCAACATTGAACAACCCATGATACAAAACGTGATAATATAAAATCCAACTTTCGAATAACTCTTTACATTCCCAATGAATCTCACAAATAGGTCCATGAATTGTTCCTTATCATCAATTGTAACTCAACAAACCACAATATAACTTCAAATTTGGTGGTAGTAGTAATACTCATTATATAGCTTCAAGTAACTAGGTTTAGTTATAATAAAGTGAGTAGATTTGCAAGTCCAACTTGAACATTGGGGAGGTTAAATTTTTTTTCGGTGAATATCAACATGATTATTTTGAGCCATGCAATGATATTCTTAAACACAATGTTGATATTTGGTATGAACTTTCAAATAATAACGTCCAATTTATTGATCTATTTGTATATTTGTGCACATAAATAAATTTCACCTTTCATAAACTCATAAATAACACATGTAACACATGCAAACCTTCAATGTTGTTTTTCATATAAATGGTGTTGAAATTCTCCTCATGTTGATTAAATTTCTTCCCATCATTAAGAGCAATAACCTTGAAGTTTGCCCAATTAGGTTGTATGGTTCTTTTTTATTTGATTTCCACACAGTTTGTATAACAAGAGTTCCTTACATTTCACCTTGTTTGATTGCAAAAAACATGCATTGTTATCATTGTACTTTATAATGTCTAGATACACGTTTAAAAAATTCTTATGCAATTGATGTCAAAGCATAGGAATCCTCTATTTGAATCTTCTCCTTGTTCATTAATTTGGTTTGATTGTTCATGTAGATAAAAATTCATGGATACAATTTGAGATTTATTTGTTGGTGGGCGACTTCATAATCATCTTCATATTTGTTGTCAATGGAATGCATCTTGACTAGCACAATGTTTTTGCCTTTCTATTTGTTGTCAATTATGGAACATACATTTTTTATCACAATAATGTATCAATCTAGAAGAGGATTTGGAATTGCATAGATGTAACCTTGAGACAGATTGCAATAATGTTATTAAAATTTGAAATTGAATCTATGAACAAAAAGGGATTCTTTTTGTGAAAACAATGATGGTTAACATTGAAATATGTTTGCCCATATTTTGTTGTTTTACATAACATTGTTGATTATTCTTGAAACATGTTATTTTCAAAACAGGTATAGGGCGATTGGTGGGCCTATTCTTGTGGCAAATAAAGGTATACATGCTTTAAGAAGAAAACAAAATCCATGGACATAAAAGAAATTTGGATTAAAAACTCAATTTTCATTAAAATGTTCAAGTAAAAGGATTTATTATCTTGAGATCTTCAATTTTAATTTTTAAAAGGACCACTTTCAAGTGAAACATCCATGTGCTATCTTAAAAGCTTTCAATTTAATTTAGATGGACCACCTTGAGGCAAAAGGCATATGTGTGATCAAACTTAATTTAAACAAATTTCTTGATTCAACTAAAAGGTCAATGTGCCATCTTGACTTGAAAGCTTTGAATTTAGCTTAGATAGATTACCTTTAAATAAAACATTGCCCTATCCTGAAAGCTTCAAACTTAATTTAGATTGACTAACTTCAACCAAAAGGTCCATGTCTTAATTTGAAAGCTTTGAATCTAGCTTATCATGGATTGATTGCCTTCAAGCAAAATGATGTGTTATAGCAAGAACTTCTAACTTAGTTTATATAGACCACCTTTTTTGTCACTCTTAAGCATGGGGAAAGTTCATGATTCTTAGATAAAATAACTTTGGATGTTAAAAACATGTCTTTAATATGAAAAATTTAGGAAATTCATTCATGATGAAAATTATGCTTGACCTTTCCTTTAACCTCAAAAAAGCCCCTCACCCCATCCTTGGCAAACACTAAATGAGAATAATGAATTAAATGTAGCATTGGGCTTGAAATGTTTGCAAAATAACAATGTCCAACAAACATTTTTTCCCGGAGAACTTGAGCCCATTTGCCATAGGGAACCATATTTTGGACCTATTTGCCTTGGGGCAACAATGCTTGTCTCAAGGACTTGGGCCCATTTGCCATGGGGAACCATGTTTTGGACCTATTTGTCTTGGGCAACAATGTTTCCCTCAAGGACTTGGGCCCATTTGCCCAAAGAAAGTTGCAACTCCCCTTCTCCTCAATGAAGTTGAGGAAACTTCCCATTCTCCCTTGAAAAGTTGCAAGTCTTTCTCTTTTTGAAAAAACTTGCTTATGAAGTTGCCCAAAGATTACATCCTTTTTTTCCTTTGAAAATGAGAATTTGAAAAACAAAATAAAAAACACCAAATTTGGACTTTTGGGCTGAAGGGGCCAAGTCTAACCATTGAACCAATTTTATTTATTTTTGAAATGGTAGTGTAAGAAAGGTACTTATACCATTCATCACAAATTTGGTACAAATAAAATATAAATTAAAAATAGTTTTCTTACTACTAGGCATTGTCTTTCAACTACATTGAACCCAATGTTGCATTCAATTTGTTATTCACGTTTAATAATGCTTGCTCCCATCCTTGGGGCTTACCTTACAAATTTTTAGTTCAATTTTTAATGTGCATATACCATATAACTCTTAGTACCTTGGCATCTTCGACACTAATTATATTATCTATAGAAAATTTGATTTTTTTTTTTTCAAAGAATGAAAATTTGTGAAGGGAAACAAATAAAAAATCTTTTGAAAATATACATGAATCTTTAAAATTGACTAATTGTTTGACAAACATGTTTCTCTTTCGAGTTGTCCATGAAACAAGTTTTCTTAGGGAAAGTGAAGGACCAAAAATACAAAGGAAAAAATAAATTGTAATGTTTTACACATTGGGAATGTATCTATTAAGGAATGTATCTAGTTTGCTTTGTTTGTCATTTTGAAATCTCCCAAGCTATGGTGACCCATTGCGATGTAGTTGGTAGCGATGGAAAGCCCTCAATAACAAGTAGGGTTTTATGGAGATGTTTTCATGGTTCATAATGATCTCAACGAAAGTTCTTAAGTGTATTTTCAAAGCTTTGTACAAAGCATAATTCCTTTGTCAACTTGAGGCAAAAGGTTTCATGCAAGAATCCTTACAAGGAAATTTTTAGTAAGCTAATTTGGACTATCATTGTTATGCAAAGAACGTTTGTGTAAAAGTGAATTTACGCCCTTAGCCATTATACAAAGGCATGCACCTTTCCCCTATACATAAATCATCCCTTGTGAGAATTTGGACACTTTGATTTGTTGTCAAGTCATGAGTTACAACAACTCATATAACCTTATTAGACCTCGGTTTCATTAGTGACCTACTAAAGTTAGGACAATGTTTACCACCATGGGCTTTCATTGATGAAAGGATCCTATAACCTTTTCTCGATTGGATGAAAGTTTTTATTCTTTGCATGGATGAAAAGAAGGCATCTCAATTCTCGTGAGGGATGGTTATGTCGAGTAACGAATAGTCTCAATGCTCCTATGACAAGAATATTCTTAGTAATGTGTGTGCTTTCACTAGTTTCTTAGTCCCTAAACATAAGGTGCAAGAAAAAAACAAAAAAATCTTAGATTTTTTCACAAAAAAATAATAAAAATCCTAGTCCTTAAATATAAGGTGCAAGAAAAAAATATATATTAGATTTTTTTACACCAAAAAATAATAAAAATAATCTTTCTTTTAATGAAAAGTGGATTTCATACCAAGGTTAGTAAAAGAAGGTGTAACATTCCTTATTATTCCATATTACAACTTAATGTAGCATATATCGTGCTAGCCCAAGTGTGAACATGACCTTGATGATAGAGCTTTTAGTTGTGAAAAAAATATTTGTAATTTAAAATGAATTTCCTAGTGTTGAAAAAAAATTACTCCAAAATTCAACACCATCCCCACCTAAGAGGTCCAAAAAATTTACAAAATCAAATGCAAAAAGATCCCCACCAATCAAAGGCTTTCCAACAATACCAAAGAATTAGCCCCAAAATTCCCTCAAATGTTTTAATTTTGAATTTTTATTTTGTTGAATTTCTTTGAAACAATTTCTTTTTTTCAATATTTAATAATTCTTGCCCCGGTGCTCTAAACACTACCCGCCGGGTCTGCTGCCACCTCCCCCCCCCTCTCCCCCCCCCGCTCCCCCAAAACCCTAAAAAGAGCGAAAGAGAGAGAAGAGACGAGAGCGCGAGAGAGAGAGAAGAAGAGTCGGTACACTAGTGCCGTGTGCTGATCTCGGCAAATCCTCTTGCCAGAGAGAGCTTTGCAGCGGCCGACGACACAGCTCGAAGTCAGTCGTCTGTCGCCACGCAGATCTGAAACGCCTTCTAGAAAAATCTGGGATTTAAAAATATATATATATATTTTTTCTTATTTCTCCTCATATTTTCGCCCCCTGTTTTGATCCTTTGTTGTTGTGGTCGGTCATCAAGTCGAAGCCACGACGGAGAACAAGAGATTGCGGGGATCGGGAGTGGTAAGTCAACAAGCACAAGGTGCAGAATATTGATTTTTTTAAAAAAAATTCTTTTGGTTGGCTTCAAGTAGTGAGCGGCAGGTTTTCTTCTTCTTCTTCCCCTTTTTTTTTTGTTTTTCTTTGTGCGATCGTTAGATCAGTTGCAAGGTGCAGCCGCAGCAGGAGAAGAAGTAGGAGCAACAGCTGAAGCAGCAGCAAGCAAGTAACCATGTTCGGACGTGCGCCGAAGAAGAGTGACAACACGCGGTATTACAACGTACTAGGCGTCTCCAAGAGTGCGTCGCAGGAGGAGCTGAAGAAAGCGTATAGGAAATTAGCTATCAAGAATCATCCTGACAAGGGCGGAGACTCGGAAAAGGTTTTTTAAAATTGTTTTTTCCCTTTCTGAAACCTCCTTCCTCTCCTCGTTGTTTTGTAGAAGAAAGTATGAAGGAAGCTCTCGGATGGACTAGTAAGCTGAAATCCACTTTTTAGGGTTTAGTCACGCCACGATGCAGCAATTTGCTTGAGCATCCAAAACTGTGTGTTTTGTGTTTTTGTGATTTTAATTGAAGTTTGTTTGCAGTTCAAGGAGATTTCCCAGGCGTATGAAGTGTTGAGTGATCCCGAGAAGCGAGATTTGTATGACCAGTATGGAGAAGATGCTCTTAAGGAGGGTATGGGAGGAGGCGGGGCCTCACACAATCCATTTGACATCTTTGAGTCTTTGTTTGGGGGCGGTGGTGGACAGTCTTTTGGAGGTAAGAAGACTATGCTCACCCAGTTTGGAACTTCTGGAACCCATCTCAATATCATTGTTGTAGATCAGCAGCAATTGCTCCTTCATCATCTTCCCTTTGTGCTGCTTTGGTATCTAGTTATTGGTCCTGGGGTTTGAGATGACATGCATGGGGATGTCTTGATATGTGGGATGAGATCACCTTTACAGGTGGGAGTAGCAGAGGCAACCGCAGACAGAGAAGAGGAGAAGATGTTGTCCATCCTTTGAAGGTTTCTCTTGAAGACTTGTACAATGGGACATCGAAGAAACTGTCCTTGTCGAGAAATGTGTTGTGTGCCAAGTGCAAGGGGTGAGGCCTGTTGCTGATTTTTTCGCAAAATGACATTTTCTGCTATCCACAACCAGTGGTTGTGTGTAGTGGTTATGGTGTCCACCACAACCCTAATTCTTCTGTGACTTCATGCCCTTAATAATAATTACCCTGTAGCTTTTGTGTAAACCTTTGTAACTGTCATTTGGTCTCAGATTTGCAAACTTATATTCAGTAATTTTGTGCAGCAAGGGATCAAAGAGTGGTGCATCGAGCCAGTGTTCTGGATGCCAAGGTTCAGGCACGAAGATTTCGATTCGTCAGCTTGGCCCAAGCATGATCCAGCAGATGCAGCATACGTGTTCTGAGTGCAAGGGATCTGGTTTGTGCCCTCCCCTGCTGTGACTTGCAGCACTTGTAGGCCCTTGTCATGTTTAATTCTAGCAGTGATCATCTGTTTGGTTTTTTTTGCCTCCCCCCCTCCAATTCTACCCTTAAGAGTGCCATGTTCTTTCTTGTAGGAGAGGTAATCAATGAAAAGGATAAGTGTGGACAATGCAAGGGACAGAAAGTTGTGCAAGACAAGAAAGTGCTAGAAGTACACGTTGAGAAGGGAATGCAGCATGGACAGAAGATCACCTTCGAAGGAGAGGCAGATGAGGCGGTAGGATGTTCCCTCTATTCCTATAGCAATGTCCTTCACTGAGAAGCCACAATGCTTTGTAACCTTTGTAGCATTGTATTATCATAGGGAAGTAAGTTCAATTGGCACCCTTGATATAGGTAGGCCAGGATGGTGTTTCATTGTTGTGAAGGTCATTGGTAGTTCTTTTGCTCTTGCAAAATGTGACTGTAGGACTGTACATAACAGATATATCTTTTTCAGTATAGGCTGCTTAACCTGATATCTGTACATGTTGGTTAGTTGCCTTTTGTGAGGCCTTTGGGGTCATTGTAGTATTTGACAGAGATGATGACCTTGCAACTGCAGCCGGACACAGAGACAGGAGATATAGTGTTTGTTTTACAACTGAAAGATCACCCAAAGTTCAAGAGGAAAGGTGACGATCTCTTTGTGCAGCACACTTTAACCCTAACGGAAGCATTGTGTGGCTTCCAATTCCCCTTGACACACCTTGATGGCAGACAGCTTCTTATTAAGTCCAACCCAGGGGACATTATCAAGCCAGGTGTGTACACATGGCATTCTCTTCTTTTAAGGAAGGTGCAGGATACATTTTGTTCCTGGGGCCTGCCTAAAGATACTTTGGTTTTGAGGCTAGGTTTGAGTAAGAACTTTATTTTCAGCTTGGATAAAGAGACTGGACTATCTAAAATGACAGATGATGAAATTCAATCTCTGAGTTTATGGGGTACTCTAGGCTTTGAGTCTGGTTGTTTTTTGTGTTTTCTGACCTGAGATCCCTTTCCATAGATTCTACTAGTAGACAGTCCTGAATCTGTATGTTTCGATGAGCAGGTCAATGCAAAGCTGTGAATGATGAGGGTATGCCACACTATCAGCAGCCACTCATAAAGGGCAGGTTATACCTTCAGTTTTCTGTTGACTTCCCTGAAACAGGGTCCATCTCCCCTGAGCAATGTAAGGCTATTGAAGCTATCCTTCCCCCAAGAGCATTGAGGGCAGACATGGAGTTGGACGAATGTGAAGAAACTACTTTGCTTGATGTGAACATTGAGGATGAGATGAGAAGGAAGCAGCAACAGCAGCAGGAAGCGTATGAAGAAGATGAGGAAGCTTCTGGACCTCGTGTCCAGTGTGCTCAACAATAGTGTGGGGTGGGTTTCATATGGGCTAGGGAACAGGTGATTGGTTTGCCCAAAGCTCATACATGTCGGCTTTTGCATCAGACTTAAGAAGAATGTAGGGTTGATTGGTCATTGGTGGCCAATGTGAGGGAGTTTTAGGTTGCCAGTCAGGACACCATTCAAATTGTTTTTCCTTCGGAGATAATAGCTATGGCCAAAGTCATTTGAGGTTCTAATTAGATGAGTGGCCACCACCTCTTATGTGGGAGTGTCTGCTTTATGACAATTGATGCATTCATTATATGGACAATTTTTTGAAGGTTGTGAACTTTGTGTTTACAGCAGGATAGGAAAACCCAGAAGAGAGTGAGAATTCAGGTTCAATTTGTGCCTATAATCTCCTCATTACTGTACCACTGCCCCCTCTCCTAACTTTTCTCACATGAGTTGTTAGCAGGTCATGATATCGATCAGCTTTAACTAGCCTCCGAGAGAAGCAGCATATTCTACTTTCCAGTGCAACTATTCCTGAGGACATCAGAGCTGTTGCACAGCAGTATTGTCAGGTTTTGAATGAGGCTTGAATAATGTCGGGTATGGCTTTCATTGTAGCCAGTATGTGTGTCCACGGATCTTGGTGTTGACAAATTGCCCCATCCTTTCCTCCATCTCATGTGAAGCGAAAAATTCATTAGAGTTGCAAGTTATTGCTGACATCATTTGGAAGATCATGAGATGATCTTTATTCATATCCTTTAGGATCTCCTCATCACTTGAGTAAAAGTAAAACCATCACTATTCGAAGAAGAACAATTTGAGGATCTTGAAAATTATATCTTTTAAGTTTCCAAATGAAAATGAAAGGAAGCCTGCAAGAATGATTTCTTCTTTATGCACTTGACATGTGAGTTCCACTCTACAAATTTTAACTTACCTTAACCCTAAACTGACCTTTTTGGTGTTGATTTTTTATTTTCTTGTTTAACATACACAAAAATATGAGCTTAAAACAACAATTTTTATCACTATATTTAGTCAATTGTTGTAGCTTTATAATTTAAACTATAAATATTGATTTTTTACTCCAATATTTTGTACAAATCACAAACTATGTTATGTTCCAAAAATCCAAAACCTTTATAAATTAGATCATATTTGAAAAACCCTAATTGTAAACCTTATTTTTTTTGAGAACTCAACCATAAAACCCTAAAAATCAAACATTCAAACTCACTTAAAGCTTGTTCTAACCCCAAATCCTAAAGACCAAATGTAAACCTATCCATATAACCAATAACCATACTGATATATTCATAACCAATGACCAATAGCCAATAGCCAATAACCATAGCCGTAGCCACTCGCAAATAACCAATTGCCAATAGCCATATAACTAATAGCCATAGCCATATACCCATGTAGCCAATAGCCCCCATACCCCCTTAGCCCATAGCCTCCTAACCTCTAACCCTAGCCCAATACAACCCCCATAGCAAAGCACATAGTTGGCCAACTTGGAGTCGACAAATTGTTTTGTTGTTGTGCCTAGTTTGGGATGGATCCCATCTTGGGTTTCCCCCCCATTATGGTCCCTTATTTGGACATTTTATGGGTAACACAACTTAAGGACCGATATAAAAAATAGGTGATGAAAGTGGGGCCCAATTGGGGTCCAATTTACAAATTATTTTATTATCCTATATTTTATTGGTCAACTTTTTATTTACACGGTTTCATTGATATGTCCTTGAGATGCACAATAGACTCTCATTGTCAATTGTTTTTTCTTCAAAAAAAATGTATACATCATATACACTCTCCTTCTTGTGTTTATATCTCATCTTCAAAAAGTTGCAACTTTATTTTTAGTGAAGGTTGTTATTTATTAGAGAGAGTTATATTCTACATGTTATAGATAAGAGTTGTTTCACTTGATAATTGGAGAAAGCATTTGATAGATGCATATATATTGACACATTTACAATAGTTCATTGGTCAAGACCTCTCTAGCAAGTTGACTACATGAGGACAAAACATTTACATATTGAAAAAGCTTTAAATCTTTGTTGATTTTATTTACAAATGGATCACGATGAAAAAGTTTCGTATCGAAATTTGGAAAGTCCCAATCTAGGGTCACATTTAACAACCCCCAAATGACATTGGAGATGATGTTGGAAATATGGGTTGTCTACAAAGTTGTTGGGCCAAAAAACTACAAACAACAATGCAATGGAGGAAATGGTTTTGCCTCCCCTACAAATCAATGGGTTGATCATGATTTTGGAATCAACTTAGGAAAAACAAGTTACATTTCAAAAACAAAACTCAAGAACAAGCTAGTAATCATTTCTAGAACTAGACAGATTCCAAAAGATGTGTTTGCACATTGTACATTACTTTTTAACTTCACTCTCTAACCTCCTCCTTGCTCAAAAGATTGACTAGGATCTTATGTTCATGCAATGTTTAGTTGCGTAGAATATGGTCATTCTCACATGCAAGCTTATGTACAAAACACTATTTCGGGATGTGCTCCATTGTTAGAAAGTGCCTCATCAAATATAACAAACCAATCGGATTATTCCTATAAAAACACATGTTGATTATTAATGTTTATTGTCATTTGCTTACTAAAAGAAAATTTCTACTAAGTGAGAAAACAATGTTTTAAACTTTTTGAATTAGATAATAGTTGACAACACATGAAAAGAAAGGCTACGTTGACTAGTTTTGCAATCATTGTTTTTTTTGGGTCAATAAACCTATACAAGAATGGTGATGAAACATGACAAAGATTTCTTGAGAACCTTGTTCTTTATATCTATAAAGATTACAAGCCTTTGTTAACATGTGGTTAATGCAAGTTACTATTGCATCAATTCCCTTCTATTGTGTTTTTTTCTTGTTCCTTTCTTATGAAACATGTGCTTCTTGCAATGGTCACAAAGATCATGGAATTACATGTGCTACTACATCTAGAATTTGTAATTAAAAGTCCCTAAGGCTCAAATGTGGGTCATTGCATAAGTTGTTACTCATTGTTGAATCCTTGGTGACAACATGTGTGATGAACCAATCAAGACATTTGACCTTTTTGATGTTGAGCTCGACTTGTTAAGTCAAAAGATGTGGCATGAAGTTGTGAAAGTAATTAAATTCTTTTTGAAAATTTTGAAGACATTTGATTTTCGTCAAGTTCACAATGTGTTGGCCTTTGTTGTTGAATCCATGGTTCAAATCTTTAAGGGTTGTGAAAAGCTTTGTGGGACATGAAAATGCAATTTGCTTCATTATTGAAAATAATTTGAAAAAGTTCATCCCCTTTCTAATGGAAATTTTTTTATTGAGAAAGTCCTATTATTAAACATTTTGTAGCACCATCTGATGGGCTTATTGTTCAAGTTGAAGGAGAGGGTGATAACATGTTTGATATTGGAGCTTGCATGGAAGAGTCTTCATGAACATTTGTTATTGTAGAACTCACTTTATTTTAGAGGTTATTTATCTCACAATTTATGTGTGTAAATCCTTTCGTTTGGTGGTAAACCCATAAGGATTAGTTTTCAAATGTTGGTTTACTGGCCAACCAATTTTTTGAAATTATCAATTTTCAAATTGAGACAAAAAAAATGTTTAACCTTTGTAATGTTTTGATAACTTTGAAATGTTGTTGTTTACATGGAAAATCTTGGTTAGATTATTGTGGTAAAAGATTGGTCAAATGATTCACATTGAAGTTGTATAGAAAATGCGAACTTCAAGGATTATATTAAAGTTGAAGTTGATTAATTTAGTCAAAGAAAATTACAAGTTGATTGAAACAATTGAATATTTTGAAGAATTAAAGGTTGACAATGATTAGGTAGGTCACCTTCACCAAAATTTTCTTTTTTTCCTTTTCAACTAAACCTCCTTTGAAGTGGCTTAATTTTTTTCCCTCTTCTCCATGTTGACACTACAATGTTCTTGGGAGTTTTGGGTGTGTTTTTGTTGTTGATCAAGTTGTAATAACCTTTTTATATATCCTTGGGCTTTTGGGCATTGTGTTTTTAGTTGTTAATAAAGTTGCAACAAGTTTTTGGGTGGGTGGGGTAGGGGTGTTTTTGTGGGTGTCTATTTTTGTAGGTATCTAATGTTGTAGTGGCAAAGCTTTTTTATTCAATCAGGGTTCAATTCCCCCACAAGTTATTTGATTTTCAAATTTTAATTTTGAATGTCATTGTCTTTGCACAATTAACATGTGAAGTTTGGTATATGTAGCCTATATGATATTTAAAGGTTAACTTGAATTTGAAAATTGACAAATGGACTATTGACAATGAATGAAAAAATTCAATGGATGCATAATTGCCCTTACAATGGTATTTTTGAAATATCCAAATGCATATCTTTTGTTAATATTTTAAAAATATATATCTATTCATGTTTTTTGGATTGATTTAAAATACCATAACTAACCAAACTAGTTTTGACCAAAAGACAGACAACTCTTATTTCCACTAAATCCAAATAACCAAGGAAGCTTCACTTTAATAACTTGGTGCATCATATAAGAACAAAACATTTTGTGATATAGATACCCAACATCATCACTATGTGTGTGAGATCACAGTGGCTTCACACAAATGTCATATATTGTCCTTTAGTAGACATGAATGCATATATACCTATGAAAGCCTTGCATGGGTTGAAACTCAAAACATTAGTAATGTATGAAGTGGCTTAAAGTACGACATTTCAAGCTCGACCCTTGAGTGGAAGCATCAAAAGTCAAGTGCTCAAACTAATTATCACTTGAGATAACTTAATCACATCTGGTAATTTTGAAGCTACTAGGTTGTGGATTTAAGCAATAGTAACTACCTATATGCTTAGGTGAATGGTGATTTACTTAACATTTGTTCAAGCTTCAGTCTTTTAGGAGACAAACATCATTTGCACAACTTAACATTTTGATTTTCTTCGATCAAGTTTTAAGATTAAGACATCATGATGTACATATTGTTTGGCCATCCAATCCAAAGTGATTAGCTACAAGTCTAAGCCTCTTGGTTGCACAAAACTTGCACCAAGGCTTAGACTTGTAGCTAAACATTACTTCTAAACCTTTGACTTTGTATCATATTAATGTGTTACCTTACACACTATGAAAATTATAATCTAAAGATCAACAATTTTTAAAAAAAGTAGTTTTGATTAAGTTAACATGTAAATATTCCAAAAACCATAAAGCACAAAAAAATAAAATTTGGCATTATCTCGTCAAATTGTGAGACTTTATATAAAATTACATCTTTGGACTACATAGATGAAAATAATAATGTGCAAACATATTTTTAGGTGCAAACACTCTTTTGCTCAGGTGAAAATCACATGATCTTGGTACAATTATTGGAAAAATTACTGAGAAAAACATGTAGTTAATGTTTGTATAAACAATTTCTTTTAATAAAAAGGTTGATCATAGCACACATTAATTTGGGGGGAAAAAAAGGTTGTACTAAGGAAAAATGTGGAAAAAGATTAACAATATGGGCCCCCAAAAGTTAAATAAATTGAAACAATTTTATTGCAAAAAAGGTGAAGTTTCAAAACCCAATCACATATTCCAATAGCTATTCAATTTAGTAGAATGTGAACAAATAATGGCATTATGTAAGTAGTAGTCTATTAGTGACCTTTCTAGTGAAGCGCAAACGGTTATGTTGCTTGCATCATGTTACATTGAAGCTCTTTCCTTTCTACAAATTGGCTCATGGGTCTTTTATGTTCTAATTTTTTTGGGTACAAAAAGCATTGATTGATTTTCCTCATTTGGATGATTGCAAAAAAACTTAATTGACAAATCAAAAAACCAACAATTATGTGAAGGTATTACTGAAAGTGATAAAAAATCATAAACCCTCTTGCTAAAATTTTAATGTGATTTGAAACTTTTTGTTTTCCCTTTTTTGGTTGGGATTGTTCATTGTGATAACAATTGGGTATCTTAGTTTCACTTTCAGAAATCTCCTCGAGCTTTTGCATGTTTAGGATTACGGGCAACCCTTATTTGGGAAATGTTGAATGTGGAGAGTTTTACTTCAAACATTTTTGATATTGGACCCATGTTTTTTTCTTCTTGTTTGGTTGAAAGATTTACTTTTGGAAATGTGGGTCAGTGGCACACAAATGAGCATTGAAGTATAGAAAAAAAACCTATTGCTAGACTACAAATGTGGAGGAATTCTTTTTGTTAAAACCCACTTCTCAGATTTGCAGGTGCTTTGTTCACCACATTCAAGTGTGCATCTGCTTTGGTACTACAATTGCGTTGTTGAAGAATGACAATATTACACAGACATCAGATAGATACATGAATAGTGATAATATGATGGATGATGTTTAAAGGAAAGAAGGTAAAGCCTGGATACATATAAATATGTGCTTTGTGTAAACTTGTGAGATTCTTTTACATCTTGTAGTTGTAGATATAACAAACTCATGTAATGCTACTACTGTCGGGTTGCAGATCAAAGCTCTAGTACAACATAATAATTCCACAAAGTTTATTGAAAGAAGAATGGGTGAGGAAAGGTTGCTGCAGAGGCAAGCTTTATTCCAGGCTATTCATGGGAAGCACATACATTTGAAGCTCCCAAGTGACAAGCTAACGTCTGTTGTTATCCCCTTGGCTTTTGTGGCGACTACTTTTGCCCTAATGTTCCGTGGCATGTGGCACATGACGCATGGCACTGGCAAAAACTGACCTATATATATAATATAACCCATCAAATGAAACAAACAAATTCAATGAAACATTCTTTCGTTTTGTGCAAGTATCAATCAACTAAACTACTTTTCTGACTTTTGGGTATATGTTTCTAAACAAGAAGAAAAATTGAAATGACAATTGTTGAGAGAAGTCGCATGTAAAAAGTGCATGAATGTTGTGTATTAAAAAGGCAGATGCAAATTTCTGCAAATGGCCCCTAAAAAGTAAAGAGAAAAAGAAAGTAATGAGAATGTGTGCAATTAGTCTTTGGAAAAACTGAAGGATAAGTCTCCAAGAGACTTCGTATAATAGATGATGGATTATGTCCCTTGATAAGGATTTCTAAGATTATGTTTTAAAAATGCTCCAAGAAAACTTCACTTCAGGTGAAGTAATGTAGCAAGCTTCCATGACATCACTCCAACATAATCAATAATCAAGGTTCAATATTTTCAAACTTGTGTGGATATTATAAGATCTCAAGGCATTGCTTTTTATTTTAGCCAGATTGGTGCAAGAAGGGTATTTAACATAAGTAGGGCAGTTTCTTGGATTGACTCAATACAATGCTTGCTTGCTTGCTTGATGTCAAACTGATAGTGGCAACTGCTTCGTGTCTGTTGTTGTTCATAGTTCATACGGTCACACATTCAACTTCCATGGTGATAAATTTGCATTTTACTTCACAATTGTTTCAAGGAGTCCATGGTGTCTAAAGAATTAGTAGCATCAACATGTGCTTACTCTTTGTATGTGATGGATAACTTGGACTTGGTTGTGTTTAATGGGGACTCCTTGCACTAGAAAAGTGTCAATTGATGATAAACATGGGCCATGTAAGATCTGATCATGCATTCAATGCCACCATTTGTCGCATACATTCAAGATTCAAGTGCATGTACATCCAACATATGATGAATTTCAACAAAATTCAAAGTTCAAATGAATAGAAATAAAAATAATTCCATTATGCCAAAAAAAAAAAAAGATTGTTTGAAAAGAAATAATCATTCATAAAATTTATGATGATGAAAATGACACTAAGTTACAATATTTAATTTTCATATTTGGTTTATAGCTTGATTTGGCTAAATCTTCATAAAGATGATTGCCACTTTGGCTATATGAACACTTTCTCACAAAAATAAAAAAAGCAAACATTGGAATGCACACTAGTCTCATGGTTGGTCATATTTTCAACTGATTTGAGTTGATGGTATCATGGGTATGATGAGTTCCAAACAAGTTAAATGCGCCAAACTCCATGGCCTCAAAGTTGGCAACTTTTAGGATGTATAACATGACCATTAAATGTGCCAAAAAACAGGCCTGTGGAGACATTCTCCCTCCCAAAAAAACTTTAAAATTGGCAAAATTTGGCGACTCATTTTTGAAAAAAAGAGATTTTTGGCTAGAAATTTGGATAAGTATAACCTTTTGGTGATTTTTTGCCCAAAAAAAAAAAAAAACTGTTCAATAGTTTTATCCTAAGTTTTAGATTTCAATGATGCACTTTCCTGGCTTCTAATAAACTATTAATAAAATCTACAATAATCTAGTATGATATTGTCATATGAGTAGTGAAATTACTTATGTTGTAGCCTATGATAATTATGATAATTTCAGTTCAATATTTAAAATATTATTTAATGACCAAATGGACCTTTGTGTAGGGTAACTCGGGTAGTGTGCATTTGTATAACATCTTAGTGTTCTCCAAATTTTAAGAGAGTCAAGGAATCATGATGATGTCCAAAGATAATTTATGACTTACCTCTTTACACATCCAACCCAAGTTGAATTGTTGAAATCCATGGAGAAATGAACAAAATATATAACCCCTCAAAATAATTGAAAATGAAAATTCTCAAAACACATTGCACCTTATGAACAAGCCTTTTTTCTCTCATAATCAAACAAGCAACAACTGGAAATGAATCACACCTACCCCATCACCAAAATGGATGATGTTCAAAATCAACATATTTTATGAAGTAAATGTTCATATTTGTGTGCGTGATCTTGATTTTTTTATAAAAAAAACAAGAAGATTGATATACATGGGTGTTGGAGTGTTTCATGAAAATTTTAATTTTGAACACACATATGTGACATGCAAGTTTGTGGGTGTGTTGGTTGGGTTTTTTGCAAAGGCCCCCATTTTATGAGTCTAGCCCAAGTGCCTTGCTTTTAGGACTTTTTGTTGTGTGAAAAAAATGACATTTAAATTTTATTTTTTTTGAGGTGATCACAAAGCTTTTCATGGTTGCTAAGAAATGTGAGCTTTGTCCTCCTCTTGGAGTGTATGTTGTGGCTTGTGTTTGTGTGATCCTTTTTTGGGCGTTGTGATCCTATTTGTCTTTTTCTTTGTTTGATCCTTCCTCTTCCTCATGTGATTTCCTTATTGCTTTAATCTTCATTCAAGTGTTCATGTTGACATTAAGGACCCATTCATGATCCCTCGAAACCTACTATTCTATTATGGATTACTAAAAAGGTGCAACCTAGCTACAACATGCCTTTGCATGTTGTTTTCCCTTTCATGGAACTATTGCTATTTCTTAGATTTCAACCCATAAAGCTCCATGGTTTTGCTTAGAAGCCTATTTAAAATTTATTGTAAAAGAAATCACTTGCCTCTCTTATATTTCTTTTATATCACTTTGACAAAAAAAATTTCTATCATAGGTTATAGTTAAAATAATCTAGGTTCTCTACATGTTCCCCTTCTTCAACTTGTAAAATAGTGGGGCTACTAAGCATATCCACGTAATAACCTTGTTAAAGTTTTACTTCAACTATAAGATTGTAACTAGTTGCTAAACCATGTTATAACCTTATGTTAAAACATGTTACAACTTTTCAATTGTAAATTGTTCCCCTTAGGCCCACTATTGATCATGACCAACATGCCCATTTGAATCATAATCATTTTTATTCTCTGGGACCTTCTTTAGTGTTTACATTTGTTGTTGTGCAAATGTTTGAGGGTTGTGTTTTGTTTTCCATGGCCTTAGGGTTTAAAGGCCATATCCCTATTGCTTTGAACCTTACTTTGATGCTCTATTTGGTCAGTGTTTAGTTTAAGACAGTCAACCCATTTAACAAGTGCAATTTTATCTAGTTCATTATATTTCCTCCTAGCCATAATTGCATCATTTTCTTTCTTACTGTTGTTTTGAAATGCTTGAAACAAAAAAGTCTAATGGTTGGAATGCATGCAATGTGTGAGATGGTACATTGATAATGTATAAATGAAATTCATGCATTTCATGTATTGCCTCTAATGTAATATGCAATCTATGTCCATCTAGAATTAACCAATGTCTATAGCTTTGTGAAATCCCACATGGAATAGACTTCTTGAAGAATGAAAGGAGCTTTTTGAATAAGAAACTTGTCATCCATGCTTTTTTTTGCATTGCCCTACAAGGCCCCTCTTTGCAGAATTTGATATAATCATCACATAACCTTTTTCCCCTAAAAATGTAAAATCCTAACATAATTGTCCTAGTTGTATGTACTACATACATACATTATTGTCAACCTTTTCGAAGACTTAAGGATGGTGTTGTACATTTTGTTTGATCCTCTTCTAACTATAACTTTTGTTCAAGATTGCTTGCATGCTTGGATTCTCCTTATATATTGCTTGAATTCCATGTGGTGTTGGGTAATCATGTTTTTTGTACAATGTTTGCAAATCATTGTAGAAAGAAGTATATGAATTAGCAGTTCAACCTTTGGCTTTGTTAATGTCGAATCCTTTTGCTCGTCAAATGCTAATTTATGGATGTTTTCTCTAGAACCAATACCACTAGCTATTATTTGGTATTCTTGGAATGTTATTAGCTTGGTTTGTGTTAGCTTTATGACCTTCCTTTTCAATTGTACTAGGTTTATTGATCATTTGCATTCTTTGATACCTGAAAGCCATGCAATCATTGTGACATCTTCATTTATTAACATGTTGGATGGCTTCATTTTCTTGGATTTTGTTTTACCATTTGAATGGTTAAAAAGAAAAGTAAGAGGTATAATCCATGATTTGGTACTTGGGTCCATTCATGGTTAGGGTTCTAAAAAAGGAAAAAGGATTCCAATTTTTTTTAAGGGTTATTTTTTATAAACAACATTTAGATGGAACAAAGTTATTAAATGGAATTTTTGGAATAGTCCAAGTTAAAATAAGTTATATGATGGTGGTGATTTTTCACATGCATATATAATTGTGCATCAATATTTTGGTTTAAGAAAAAATTGTTGAAAATGCCAAAATGAGTTTTAAAAATCAATTAAATATGTTTTTTTGCACGGTTATTTCTTGCACATGTGACTTGCATTTAAAGATATAAATTTTGAACTTAATGAATACAAAGAACTAGCCAAATGATTTAAAACTAAATCAATTTCCTTGTAGCCTTTTGTTTCAAATTTTCAAAAGTTTGAAATTTTCATATGATTTATCTTTACATCAAGTTGACCTAATGAACATGTAGTTGCATATAGGAAAACAATTCTTTCTTGTAATTTTTTTGGAATCAATTACATTTTTAATGCATTTTTAAATAAAAATTTATAATATGGACAATTAACCATAAATTAATCAAGGACTCAAAAGGATTTTTACACAACATCCAGTAAAAATTGAATTAAAAAAAAAACTTGTTTTCTAAATACTTTAATCGTAGGAACACAACATCAATACACCATAGTTGTAATGTACTAAACACTATGAAAATCTAAAATTGTCCTTTACAATTAAAAATTCCTTTTGGAACCCTAATTGTGAATGAATCCAACCTTTTTCATTGAACATGTCCCCTTTTCAATTGCATCCATAGCTTTTAATTCTTGATATGTCCATTTCCCTTAATGGACATATCTTGTTATTTTTATTTTGTTGTTTTTTTGGTGGAAGCTTGTTAACCCTTGGTGTCCTTGGTGTTCCATTTGATGCAAGTAGTGATGGAAGGTTTTCCTTGTCCAATGTTGGTTAATTTAACATAATATTTCTTTGCATGTGAAACACATTTGTAAATTTTGAATAGACAAAATTTAGAATGAAAATGCATGTCATCTATAGAGAAGAAAGCACGTAAGTTCTGAAAGTCCTCCCACTTTAAATTGACATATGTTACCGTTGTGCAAAATATTGGAATGAATTTCAATTTGTGGTTGATGTGCACAATTTGAAATTTTTTGGCCTTTCTATTGTAGAATGTGGGATTCATGATCATTGGATCCAATAAAAATAAAGGACTTGTATGAATTTCTTATTGTAAATTTTGTCTTTGAAATTAATACTTATTTCAATCATGTCATTTGATTTTTTGAAGTGTGAATTTGTTTTTAAATCCAACTCTTTATCCTTTACATGCTTTAATTTCACTTTCGAACATTAACCTCCCACATGCTTTGATTTAAAATTTGACTCTTTGAATTTTAATTGCTCTACCTTCACATTTGAAAGCTATCTTTTCATATGCTTTCCCTTTAGATTTGTCTTTTGTTAATCTATATATATATATTTCCAAATTAGGTGAAAAAACTTTGCTTGTGGTCTACTTCTAGATTTGGATTTCTTGGTTGTACTCCATTCTTCAAGACAATTACACTAGAACATAAAAACTTAATTTTTTTTTGTAGGTCATCCTTTAAACTAGTTAATGTGGAAACATATTTGAAAAGTAAGAGAATTGAAAATGAGATTGTTGGAAATGAGTGAGGTAGTGCTAACATGAATTGTCCTTAAAAGAGAATTATTTGCTCACATTTTGGTGGGAACCCAAAGTGCTCAAGCTACAAGGAAAGTCCAAGGTTAGTTATTTGAGGAATGCTCATTTATTTCTTTCCTTTATAGGATGAAAGACAATATTGTGTTAGGGTTGTTTAATTGCTGTTGGCCATCTTTGTGGCATTACAAGTCTGAAAAAGTTTGTGCTCATTAATGGTCAATTGCATGTCTCTTAATGTGACAATCCAACATTCACAACCAAACACTTTGTATGTTTGTGTTGTTGGAATTCCTTTAAAAAAAGTCTCCCAAGTGATATTCATAACCTTGTGTGTTTCCCAAACCCCTCTTAAATATGGTCCAAATGGGTCTCATGTCCAAATGTTACTTTTCTTATCTTGTTCCATTTATTTTTTCTTATTGGTCCAAAACACACCTAACCAAAACACTAAAAAGCACTATAAGAGATTTGAGCTCAATTGTTTGCGTTAGAATGTGACAATTGACAAACCCATCATGAAACATATGCACCCATAAACAATCACAAAAGCTACAAAATGATGATCTCCTCAAAAAATTCTAAACATACCTTTCTCAACTGAGCGTTTGGTTGTAGGCATGCACATGAATAGTGAAATGGTTGCGCATTCTCGTTGACTGCACCAGATCAACAACAGTGAACATGTTCAGTTACCAAATGATGTTTGGAGACAGGCCAGGTTACCCTAAGGTAATATGTAAATGGTTTGCATATAGTTTTCAGCAGCTTGAATTGTTAAATGTGTTCACTTGTGATGTGTGGGTATCAGAAAATGACACCAAAAACCACATTGGTTATCAGGGCGGTTTTTTGATCTCATAGCTGCTCTTCTCAGAAAATTAGAGAACTGATTTTGATACAACACGATCATTCTCCAAAAATTTAAGAAATGATTTGCCCAGAAACCCACAGTTCTTTTCCGATTCTTTCATGACAAGTGTAAGTTCTTTTTAGTTCTTGAAGTAACCAATACCATTCACCTGAGGTTCTTTAATTTCTATGCTTCTTTTCAAAAGACTAGAACTAATCTAGTTCTTTGATTTTAAAACTTCAAAAGACAGGAACTGAGGGTTACTAACAACATTGAATACCCGCATAACACTGGTTGGACATGTTATATAGAGCCTTGTAATTGTGCTTCTCCTTTCAGATGCACAATCCTGGGGCAGATGGAATTATATAGAACACTACATGAGCCAGCTTGATTGCAAAACTCACATGATCAAGAGAGACAGCTGAGTGGAGAGTCCTTCAAGTCATAAATTTGTAGTTGAAATCCCCAAAGATATGAGCGTGTGAGTATTTGCCCTCATACTGGGATGCTGGATGAGCAGTTGTATGCATCAAGGTATGGTGTTCTCCAATTTGGTTCAAGTATTATGGTCTGAACCAAAAATTGTGCCCCACAGTGACCTGCACCACAGTGACCAGTTTGCAGTTAGAGTTTAACCCAGTGAGATATTGCTGTCTGGGGTTGTTCATCTGGGGGTTGGTCAGATCAACATTACAAAACCAAGCAGCAATGAGGAATCTGACTGGAATTGTGTTCCATCAGTGCTCTTCCATTCTGAATCTTAAGCCCACAGACTGAACCACATGATCAAGCTTCTTTCCTGATATGGAAGGCAAATCTGGCCTCTGCAGTTACAAACCTGCCCTTCAGAAGATTTAGCTACTTAGGAACTCACTGCCCCAGCAGATGACATTCTTAATTTTAAATGATATTTCTGAGGGTGGAAAGTGAATTTCTGATAGATGTTGATCAGCTACTTTCAAATGATTTTGCAATAGCACAGTGTTTTAGTGTAGATTAGTGTAGCCCATGCCATAGTGAACTGGTTACCCAACTAATTTTTCCTTCCAAAACCATTTTTTGTAATTCATTTGAATTTCCAATGACAGAAACTACTCAAAATTCAACATCTCCTGCACCTTAGGTCTAAAAATTTCCAAATCATCTTGGGTTACTGACATCAAACTTACATGGTACTGCAGGGACTTTGTGCACTGGCTACCATATAACACGGCTTAGCATTTGTCTGCAAAAATGTGAGTCTCTGCGCTGATTATGTCCTCCAATCTGTAAAGCTCCATCCAAGAGCCATGATGTCATAGCCAACAGAGTCATTGCAAGAAAAATCACACACTCAAGCTTTCCAAGGCCATGACTAGAGGCACTCATTCTTCAGATTGTGCTTTGCAAGTTGAAGTAGGGGGATGCCTGTTTTCTTAATGAATGAAAGCTTCATAGAAGATCCACCTTTTGGCCATTATTTAGAGAAGTTCATGGATGTTTGAAAGAGCAGTGAATTCAACTAACATGTGAATAGAAATATCCATTTGGGTCAGCTCTATACATATGAATGAGATTCAGGTGACACATGTCTATGAGTCATAAAAGGAGGTACTAATGTTGGCAACCATGTCACACAAATTACAGGAATAAGTAGGAGTGGCTTGCCTTTTTGCAAGAATCAAGAGAAGGTGGGCTGTTTGGCAATGAAGGTGCTGTGTCAGCTTGAGGTTCTGTAGCAGTCCTTCAGGAAGCAAAGAAGACAATGCTCTGCTTCTCCCTTGCAATACATCCAAAATAGGAAGAGCATTGTGTTGCGAAGTCAACAATGTCACCTTGTGGTCAAAACCTGTCAGATGGCTTCAAAAGACAAACAACTGCAATATCACTCAGTCATGATCAGCTCTTATGGGTAACTCTGGACAAGAAATCGAAGTTTGAAAAGACAGCAGTGAGTTTTGTCATTAAACAGGTTCGCTCATGAAGCTAACATTACCAACACCATCTTTGTTTTACAAATGCTTGTTGTCTATTTCATTGGGTTCAACACATGGAGAACGACCCATCTTAAGGACCATGCTGCAGCAGGCAGGTTATCTCACCAAAAGCACTGGAAGGCACTCAAAAGATCACGTGCTTGTGATGATGTTTGCAACATATGGAAAAACTGGACTGATGTATGAGACATCTTTAAAGTCTCACTCTGTGACCACGTGCATATCGTCCCTCATGACCGTTCCGTTCATATCGACCAGAGTTATCCAGCCGACTGTTTATTTTCTGGTAACTCTTTGGATTGGAGTATTTCCTGAGCTCAAACTTTATTCCCTGCTCATACTCTCTTCTATTGCTCTCCTGTTCAAAGTTTACTCTGTAACCATTCCGTTCCAGGCGTTTACTGCAATCTGTGTTCCTCTCTTGTTCAATATGTTGTTGAAGATCCAACCTATTGTCTTCCTCAAAATGTGTTTGGTGTCGAACATTACTTGTTTGTCCATAAAGCTTTCGACAATCCAGTCTACTATCCAGTTTGGTATGCATTTGGTGATCTAGACGATTGTCTATATCTCCAGAGTGAGGTCTTCCATACCAATCTTGTTGATTGTTCTCCTGCAGGACATGGATTAAATGTGATTATTCATTTTGAAAAATAAGTTGTCTGAAAGATGTGAAGCCTATATTTTCAAGACCTCAACTTCTGCATTTGGCAGGCCCCTGTTTGACTGAGGTCATGTGTCATGTGCCTACAAGCTGCTCGAGTAATCTCAATAACTGACCCCCATCAACGAACTATAGAGAGACAAGATGCAATATCTATCAAGCCCAATGTCAAGCTATACACCCTTTACCTCCAACTGATGAACTTCTTTTGCTTCTTCCAACACTTTCATTCGTCGAGTCAGGGTGGCTCGCATGAGTTCCTCTGTTTTCCTCCAACGCTTCTCTTGATTCAGTATCTCATCTGTCACCATCATCAGATGTTTATGTAAGAATTCTCCTCATCATTCTTGTTGCTAAACATTTGTGTGGTAATATCAACCAACTCCCTCATCTCCACCCTTGTCTAGCTGTTCCTGAGCTAGGCAATGACTTTCTTGAGCTGGATATCATAGCAAAAATATGGAGTACTACACATCTTGCTCTCACAGATGATGGAGGAGAAGACCTCACTGCAAGGTTGCAAATGTTGTATATAACAAACATTGATAAAAAGAAAATGAGTAAGTATAGGAAACAGACCTTGAATTGAGCTGAAGCTATTATCAGCTTCTGAAGATCGGATGAAGTTATCTGCAGGAGCAGTGGCTGATTCTGGTTGTGGTTGTTGTTGTGGTTTTGGCTGCAGATCCTGTTGTGGTTGCAGTTCTGGAGACTCCTGTACTACTGGACTTGGGCTTCTTCGGGGAGGCAGAGGAGGAGGTTCAGTCTTTATAGTTGGAACTTCTATTTCAACCATCTGCATGTCACCTCAATAACTGCCAACTCATGAGTTGTCTTTTCAACTAGGAGTATCTCCACATTCTTAATCCGACCAAGTTGACAATGAGAATCCAGTATGCAACCATCCCTCATGTCTACAAAATTCAGAAACTTGCTGAAAGTATTTGCTCTTGGCAAAATTTATCTAGATACAATCTCACCTCCACCTTTTCAAAGTTTGCATGGTAAACACTGGCATTTGACCGTTCTGACTCCACACTGCCCAAGCCTGCATCATCCACTCCAAGATCTGCAATCACAACATAAAAGGATTCAGATCCCTCCACATTGCAGAATATCACTCTGTCCTTTATAAGATTTACCAATTTTCAACCACCATGAGCTTGGACGTCATGAAGCTGCTGAACCTGCACATAGATTGGATCCTTGCTACACCCAAAGTTCTGAACCATCAAAACAATATGGCATAGATTTCTGGACCTCTTTGTTTTGAGCCAATTGTGAAGGCTGTGAGTCTGCTTCTGTCTCATTCCAACTGGTGGTGGGATTACATGGCAGTTATTGATATGATAAAGAAACTCAAGTGTGAAGAGGACAACTCTCACCTTCAACAAATTTAGAGCCATCCTGGAAAAACTTGTAGGGTAAAACCTCTACAGGAGGTGTAGATCCATCAGATAATGAGACCTCCCTGCAATAAGATCAGGATAAAGAGCACATAAAGTAAGGGATCAACTGATTATAATTAGCAACCATATCCTGTCTTGAACACACTATTTTTTCTTGTATTGCTGCTGGTGGACCACAAGGTAGGAGGGCTTTTGTACTAGGTCTAGGGGTCATATGAATGAAACATTTGGCATGCGATACTAAGAACTTGTGGTCTCTTTCTATTGATAGTGAAAGTCCCACAGCACCACTTTGGCACAGCCACTGGGTAAAATCTCCATCTACTTGATTCACAGAAAGAAAACCCAAGATGTCTGAGGGAAGGAACTTTTTTAGGACATGAAAGGATTTGTCTCCTGATTGTGACATGGCTTCTGTTACTATGGTTGCATTTTGTTGATGAAAATGAATGTCCTGCACAATCCCGACTTGGAAGCTGCTAGCAGTTGGGATCTAGGATGGATTTTCTCTTGCACACAGTCAGTTTTTGTACTACTGTAGGATGCATATACATCAGCCAGACAGCAAACCTAAGAAATCACAGTTTAGAAAACTGGGGGATAGGGAAAACTCACATCTCTCCATCATGCAGTTGATCCTGGAGACTTGCAAGGTTGGCCTCTAGTATGTTGTTCCTCCTGCTGACCACCTCATACTCTCGCTTTAAGGAGTCATTCACTTCCACCAGTCTAATGTAACCACAAACCCAAAGTATGTGAAAGTGGTCAGCTTGAAATTCAGCATGGGCAGAAAGGTTTTCAATCGAGACTTTGCAAAACATGAGAATTGTTTAGTGTTAAACCTCTGCCTTTCTTCCATGATTTGTTGTTGTTCACTGTTTTTAGTACTCAAAGCAATGTCTTTGGCATGCAGAGCCTGCTGTAAGTCCTGCAGTTGACGGTTCTGCCTCCACAACACACCATCCTTGTCTCCCAATTCCTGTTAAAGAAACAAAAGAATGTAATCTTCCATTAGCAAATCACAACAGAAGCAAATGAGCATTTTACTTCTGGATAGTCCGTGCAGACCATTTCCAGTTCAGGAAGCTAAGGATCAAGGACCCACCCCAGTACAGTCCTTGTTGGACATTGTGATTCCATAGCTAGTACTGCAGTAACATATGGATTCCATGCATGACATTTAATGTGGATGTGTGATGCAGCCTAGGTGTGAAGATACAATCTTCATGTCAGATCCCTGTTTGGGGAGATACACCTTTACTGTGAACCACCATCCAGATGAAGCATCCATTTTTTAACAATAACAATGTGATTGCAGGAGAAACTACACACAAAAAACATGTTAGGTAATGAAACAAAAGTTCTATCATAGTTCCAGCCCAACCAATACAAACACAAAAAGGATGTGTGGTCATAAAGCTTGTGAGTGTCACTCACTACATATCAGACCATCACCTTCATCATGAATGGCAGTGACTACTTGCACATTACTTCCCACTGAGTTCATCAGCTCCTGACATTAGGTGTTGACAAGCATATAATAATCTGCTCCAAATGTAAGGAAAAATATTTAACAATCCTGAGTTTCTGTCACATTTCCAGATGCAAACAAGACTCAGTCACAATGTTATGTTGCATGCCAGGGGC
Source organism: Sphagnum contortum (assembly GCA_963920785.1). Lineage (NCBI taxonomy): Eukaryota > Viridiplantae > Streptophyta > Sphagnopsida > Sphagnales > Sphagnaceae > Sphagnum > Sphagnum contortum. Next base: position 9,370,447 of record OY987291.1, on the reverse strand, counting down.
ATCTCAAGTATAAAAACGACAATAGTCTCCTCCATCAAGGTGCAACAAGCTTGTGCAAGTAAGCTTTGTTTCACTTTAGCTTGTGCCTCTACAATTAAGCATCTAAATCAAAGGCATAAAGTGGCCTACATAGAGGGTAGTCATTTGGGCTTCCTGCAACCTGAACTTGTTTTAACCACACCACTAACCTTTGCCAGAAAAGAAGGAAAAGTCAAGCCTTACTTTCAATCTAGTGCCTTGAGAAGCACCATTCTCTAGAGCACCAAAGTCAGCCCTCATCTCTGTGAGTTTCTGTGTCCACCCAAAATAGTTGTTGCATCCCAAAATCAGGGCAATATTCCACCAGTACCATTGTTACATGAAGCATCTTGACATAAGAGTGATTACTTAAGACCACCGAGCTTGTTATACGACAGCCCTCAACACTGGCTAAGAATGGTAGAGCATGAACATTGATGGTATTGCCAGTTTCAATATGGACTTGAGAATAAGGGTCAGAAATACCCTGTTATGATGAGCTCCTGCAAAATTGCTGGGTTGAGGAGTCCTGCCCTCTAGAGCTGCAAATTGACTCCTCATTTGGAACAGTTTCTGGTACCCACCACACAAAGTTCAGCCCATCCACTCACATTCATGTCAAGCTCTCTTACAGTGCAGAAGGTCCCCTAATCCCATCATGATCAAAGAAGACTTAGGAGTACTCTTTGGTCAAACTATCATTGAAAACTAAAGTGAAGCCCAAGCTTAATACTTCAAATGGCATCTGGATGCCCCTTATTGAAAGAAATGTACCTTCTCCAGTCGAGCTTTTTCATCTTGTAGCTTGTCACAAGACACCATAAGTGCCTCAAAAGCTGCTTCTTGTCTGCATGAGAAGCAACATCTCATTCGATCATCACAAGCAGGGGCAACAGTTTCCATGAAACAACTCATGTGCCCTTTGGTTCAATAAGACAGATCAAAATAATTCTAATGTGGTTGGAGAGGAAGAGTGGGATACTTGGCCAGAGTGGACTGGAGTTGCTGCTCTGCAAGTTGCAACTGGGCAATCATAGAGTCTCGTTTCCACAACAGTGTCTTCAACTCATTACAATACTCAGATTTTGTTTCTGCAACCTGCAGATATGAACAAGAGATCAACCACCACAGCAGAAACAGGACCCGAATGTCCATCCAGCAGCTTGCATACTGATATGCTTCTTTATAGACAGTGAGAACTCACAGCTGGGAGCCTCTATGCATTTCTGGCCCTGGCACAAGAGTCTATTTCGAATCTCCAGATGTTTAGCTCTGTGATACCTGACCCTATGCACATGGCAAATTATTGTATGGTGAGTGTTGATGTTGCTCACCTCCTCCTTGTCCTCAAGAGCCATTTTCAAGTCTTTAACATTTCCTTTCATCACCTCCAGCTGCACAAGATCAGTATGTGGAGTTCAGACTTTGGAATTGGTTGCTCTTTGAAAACAAGGTTCCACCCAGGTGCGATGATGACACTAATTAAGAGGATACAACTACAATTATAGCAACTTGGTGTCTGCTGCTAAGCATTGCATCCAACTCTTCTCAACTGACCTTATGGATGTTGCTAGCACAGTATTTCTCTGTGTCTTCAACCTGCCTTTTCAACTTAATAATAAGCTTCTGCTGCTCCACCAACTCTTGTACAAATTGTGCATTTTTGGCTTCACAGAGAGTGATTTGCAGCTCTCTCTTCTCCAGCTCCTCACTCTGCCACAGGATTCAAACCTCTTTGGTAGAACATTCCAAACAGTAATATACAGGAACCTGAAGGATCTCCAGGAGTCCATAATGCAGAACCATGTCTCTCTGAAGTAAGTCATAGGAGTTCTCTGCAACTAAGTTTTCAATACTCATGGAAAGTCTCTGCTTGGAAATTTTATTCAAGGAGGAACTGTTACTTACATGCTCCCTTTGCATTTGCTCAGCTGATGTCCGTAGATTGTCCTGGGATTCTTTTTCTTGCCTGAACACAGAACATACACAAAATGTTGACGCTCCAGGGAATTATTTGGAGATGGGTGTTCATTAACACTGCAGCAAGAGGTAGAGCTACATTGGAGGAGGAAGAGCGAGAACTTGCCAAACCTTTCAAGTGCATGCTTTTGATGATGTAATGCCTTTTGAAGCTGTAGAATCACTTGATCCTTGGACCTGAGAGAATCTTCCCAATTCTTTCTAGCTTCTGCTGCTCGATTCACCACACTAATGTGCTGCTCCCTAAGCTCTACTAATTGCAATTCCTTGTCATTCAGGGCTGCTCGCAAGCTCAGCAACTGGTTACCAAAAGACTGGTGCGCGTGACCTCCTCCATGGGACTCCTGCTGCTGCTGCTTCTTTGCTGCAAATGTTGCCTGGTTCAGGGTTCCAAAAATATGACGATCCTCGCTTGCTAAGCTCTCCAAGTCACAATTTGGTCTCCAAGCACCATTCCGGGTGGTGCCGTGACTCCTGCGATGAGCCGAAACACCATTCTCTTGGAAGATTCTTCTTCCAGCCCTGCAGTGCAAGAAATCCTCCTCCTCCTCTTCAAAATCATGTCTGCCATTGCTCTTCTTGCCACCGAAAGGATCCTGATTAAAAGCTCTGTTGATCTTTCTGCCTGGAGCATACAGATAATCCTCATCAAATTCTCTGATGCTCTTTCTGGAGCCCGCGCACTGACCTATAAGGTCGTCGACGTAAACTCTCGAGGCAGCAAGTCTTCGCATGCCGGCTGTGTGCGTATCATAGCCACCAGCACCGACGTCTCTCTTGCAATACACCTTGCCATTGGAAGTAAACATGAGCAGGCAAAGTGCAGCTCAGAGCTGCTCACTAGGAAAGTGGAAAATGCTGCATTTCTCTTTAAGCTTGAATGCCAAACTTTCCTCATGAAACGCATGATCTGTCCTCTAACTCAAGCTGCTCCTCCTTTGTCGCTGTTTGTGAGCGCTCTGTCGTCTGTACTCTCTTGGAAGCCGTAGCAAGAAGCATTCCTCTCACATCATCAACACTGCATCGGTGGCCCACAGACTTCTTGACGGCTCCAGCTTCGTTCATTCTACTCCTATTTCCAGCTCCAAACAAACCGATGCCGAGTACATACTATTCTATGTCCCCTGTCTGAGTCTCAGAATGAACCGAGAATTCTTCCGGCGCTTTCCGTGCACGAAGTTCTACCGTGCAGTAAACGCTTTCAAGTGTCTTCTTCCTCGCTATCCTTTCAGTGCTTGATGGACCTCAAAAGCCTACAAGCAAAACAATGCCAGGGAAGCAAATCAGGTTTATACTGCGTTTCGTTGGCATTGCTGTGTTCCCTATCTTATCGATCTTCTACCACTGCATAGCCAACAGCTCACTGTTTCAGAAATGCTGTGCGCAACTCCCTCATCGGTTCCGGAATCCTCTTTCTTTTTCCCTTCTGCTGCAGTCTCGAAAAGCTTCTGGAAATACACAGTTTCACCTTACTCTTAGCGTTGACGGCGGTTGTACCCAAAAGTCCTCGAAAGTTCACAAGCTTCACAACCTTGAACAATGCAGCGAACACAAAAGCCTCAAGTCCTCCTGCAACAGCCTCAGGATCTTTACAAGCTTCAATGCCTGAGGCCTCTTCCCCTCCCAAACAGTCTCAAACTCCGAAATACTTTGAATTAAACAACGAAAACACAGACAAACAACAGTTCCCTCCAACAACAACGATACGAGTCTTCGAAAGTTTCAATACTAAGCAGCCAAAAAAAAAAAAAAAAAACAGCTTCAAAAGGGGCGCCAGAAGCAGGAAAACGTCATTTTCTTCGTACTTTTCTGCATTGAAAATTGATTGCAGAAGCTAGTCATCCCTTCCTTCTTGTTTTACAACAATATCATCATGTGCTACCACAACAACAACCAAAATGAAAAACGCAAGCACGCAAACAACTGATCACTCAAATCGTGCACAATGACATTCTTGTTTACTCATAACCGAAGCACATGCAAGGGATTGATTATACATACTTCTGTTTCTCAAGTGTCTCACCTGGATTCTTCGATCTTCCTCAGCACGTCCGGTCACTCCTCGCTCCGCAATTCCTGAGGAAGAAAAAAAACTCGTGCTCAATTGATTATTAGTACCACGAGTGTGTCTTCTTCTACAACACAATGTACATGTCGTAATTCGCACTTGTGAGTTTTCTTTCCTTTCGGATCCACGCACAAAACCAACGGCAAATATCGGGATTAGAGAAACGGAAACACACCAGTTTAGGACTTGCGTAATTCTGATTATCGCTGCTGATCACGATTAGTGTGTTTGTTGGGAAGCGGATTAGTGACTAGTGAGTTTGTTCTGCGCGTCCTCCTTGTGGTAACCGCTTTTCTGATTGCAATATCCGTTTCCCATTGGTCCACGTAGACGTCCACGGCACCTCAGTTTTTGGTGAATGAGCTTTGAACGACAGCCACGTGGCCTGAATTTTAATTGGGTTCTCGTTTAAGGACCTCGAATTTTAAAAACCAAAATAGAAAAAATTTGGGTTCATATTGATGATGATTTTAGCCCCAATGCAATTTTGTGTGAAAATAGGAGGCCATGAAATTATTCAAAAAATAATAATAATCATAAAAAATATAAATATAAGTAAATATATTTATATTTATATATTATTATTATTTTGTTTAATTTGCAATGTGGTCTAGGTATTTAATTTGGTTGATTCTAAAATATTATTGCTTAACTTAGAATTTGGATTATTTTTTGCAAATATAAATTATCTTAATTGAAGCCATCAATAAGTTGAATAAGTTATTTTAATTATAACCATCTTTACAATGAACATACATGATCTAGGGATTGTTGTCATCAAATATTTGCAAATGTTCATTGGAATTAATGTTCACCCACATGTGATGATCTTTCCAATTGCAATTGACCAACAATAAAATCAAATTTTAATGCCATATAATGAGGGCATCAAGTTTTCAAAATTTTAAAAAGTTGAAGAATTCGAATCTATTTGAATTAAATTTGAATTGAATTGAATTTCAACTTAATTCAAATTCAATTCAATTCAAGTTGCATGCAATGTCATTCAATATTTTTATTTGAATGGAACTTAATTTTCTCAAATTGAACTCATTTTTTTCTAATAGTCGATTGTCACTAGTAGTGTGTAACAATGCAAAGCCCAATTTTAATAGCTACTATAAATAATTTAGGACCTCTCATTCAATTATCTATTGCATTTTATATATCATTTAGTGTGGTTGGCCCAATCAAGTGAATTTTCAAAAGGGAAAATGATACACCTTATTTAGCCGAAGTTTAAAATGAGAATTTCATTACAAATTGAAAACTAAAACCTTATCCAATTTTCAATGACTACTCAAAATTCTATCTTTCACTTCTTAGGTCTAAAAGTTATGAAATTGCTTCCATAAAATCCTTCTCACTAATGGCTTTTCAATAATAAAAACATTATACCCAAAATTTTCTAATTTAAATTTTTTTTGACTTAATTTAATTTTCAATGAAAAAATTGTTCAATATTCAATAACTCTTACACCATAGGTTTAAATATTACAAAATAACCTTGATGAACCCTCCCCTACCAATCAAAGGCTTTCCAATTTGTGTTTTAGGAGATCTAACCAATGTAACAAACAAACAAAACAAAATAAACAAACCCTCTTTATAAATAGATATCTTTGTACTAATATAAATTATGAACTGCTTATGAGAAAAAAAAATTATCATTTCATCTTAAATTTACATGTTGATTTGTAAATATTTTCATTGATTTCACCAATGTATTCACATGTATGGAAAGAAACATTTATCATGTTACTTCCAACCATCCATGTGAATTTACAAAACACGCCTTACTACCATGTTACAAAAAATTCTTCTTAGAAAAATCCAATTTTCCTAAATAATTCCAAAAACTTGTATTTAATTTTGGAGAACTTTACATTATTCATCTTCCATTGACCATGATTCAAATAGCGAATTAGTTTTTGAACCTTTTCGGAAATCAAATTTTGCAAGAATATTATACATATCCAATGTTTTTATATTAGTACAAATTTTGCATAACCAAATTATCATGATGTGCTAATGACAATTGATTTATCCATCTCATAGTTAACATGTCCACCTACAAATTGTGTTCATAATGTCACCTATTTGTTTATATGAAGCACATAAGATCATTCATATTATCAACTATATTTTGCATTAGTACATAAGGGCAAAACATATTCAATCATTTTCATCATTCACAACATTGAATGATGGTTCAAAACCTACATTGGGTCCTTATATCCTTTTGTATTTCTCTTTCCAAATCTTTTAGTAGCTTTCCTTTGATAATATAATACCTCCATAGTGAACCTTCTAAGAAATATTGTATTAGAAAATACAATATACATTTTTTTAATACCAATATTGCAACAAAGTCAATGTTCATTATGCACATAAACATTTCATTAATGACATACTTTTTGAAATTTTTATGTAAACACATTTTAAATAAAGTACAAAAAGCAATCTATGATCTAAATGATCTAAAATCGCTAACTCTAATGATGATGGTTATATCAAAATTGGTTTATGAGGATCGACAATAGGGCCCTATACTATTTCATTCTACCAAATTAGATTTTCGTTTGGAATTTGCTTTAGATGGAATGGAAAGGTGTTTTTTTTTGTCTTTATAAAGTTTTTCTTTTAACACCATAATCATGAATGATGGAAAAAAATGACGAGCAAATTTCCAATATTTTTCGATCAATTTGCATCCCATTTCTCTTCAATTAGATTCGAATTCAATTTAATTGAATATGAATCCAATTCCAATGGATTTGGCTCCAATGTATTTCAATTCAATTCAAGTTGCATGCAATGTCATTCAATATTTTCATTTAAATGGAACTTAATTTCCAATTTATTTTCTCATCATCTTTGGTAATGCATAGCAACACAAAGGCCAAGTTAGTTTTATAAAGCCTAAATGCAATATCAACTATGATTTAATAATCATATATGCACATGAATATTTTGCAATACATCAAGTTGTATATCTAAAGGTGCTAAACACCATTAGATACAATTGTTCTTTAACTACAAGGACATCTAATTTGCAAGTGAAAATGTTTTGCATTTACAATGGCTTGTAATCAAGGTTCATAACCTTTCGTGAATAACCTTGAATACTTTCAAAGTCACGAGAAAAATCAAGAATTTTTTTGTTACAATCCTTCAAAAGTTTTGTCAACAAAACATATCCTAAGGGTGAGTGAATTTGCATACAAAAACGATGAAGGTTTATTTGATCTTTTGATTTTATTGTTGGCTTCTACATTCCTTTCATTTACTACCATAAGAAGGCCATGTTATACATCATGTGTTATATGGTCACAAAATCAAGAGATGAGAATCAGGTGGCAGATTTAGTGTTGGATATAGTTGAAGAAGCTTGTGATGTTGCCACCACCATGTTTGCAATACTTCAATGCACCAAAATGGAGTATAGCAATCATGAAGCAAATCATAAGAAAAGTTGTGGAAAAAACTCCATACAATAGGTTTGATAAACACGTGAAGGTGTGGAAAGAAACATGACTATTACAAGCCAAGACGGGTAGGCATTTACATTGAACATCTATTGGAAGATGAGACTATTTCTCAAGGCAACATCTATGCACCCTCTCGCTCACATCTACCACTGAAATGTCAAGTTTATGTAGCAAATTGGACTGTTTATTGCAATTGCAAAGTGGAAAGGAAAAAAAGTAAAGGAAAGCAACTAAAAGTGCAGAATGTTGGATGATGCCTGACCAATGACAACAACTTTGATACTCTATTCTTGCAAAGCTCTAAACTCTCGATGGAAAGAACAAAGCATTGTGAACCCACATTGAATTCATTGAGTACTCTGTTGACACATTCAGAATGATTGTGTGGACCTCAAGCTCCACCCTCAGTGCTCACATAGTAATTCCCCAACAGCATGGACTTACCCTATACAGAAAACACAGCAAGAGAGTCCAAGAGTATCACTTGACTTAACACAACATAACACAAAAGCCACCAAATAAGTTGAGCTTGTGCTTGTACAACACCTGCGCTCCAATTGAGTAGTAGAGTCATAAAACTTCACAAAGACAACAAATGTATAACTAGAAGAGACATTAGACATTCTTGATGTAATTCTCAACAAATGAAAAGAGAGAGTTTAATACCCACCACTGGGAAATACAAAGCTCCAAAACTACATAGAAACTTTGACAATGCAAAATGTTAGAATATTTTCATTGTTTTACGAGTCCATCACCATCCTCAATTCGACAAGATGTGTGTGTGTGTGTGTGCACTTTCATCTGTGGGCACAACATGGTAACTGAAGAGCAAAAGACACGAGAACTGTTCTCCATCATTGGCAAAGCATTCCTATTAACTCTCTCAGCAAGGTCAAATTGCACCTTGCACACACCAAATGAAATCATACAGAAGAGGGACCATAACGCAAACATGTTTGTTCAAGGATGTTATATATGCTGCCATATGGGAAGTCTTTGTGTAGAAAAAACTGGCTATAACAAAAAAACCGGCAACAATCTAGCTATATTACCATAATACAACTTGTGGACACTGTTAAACGCTTCCTGCATATGACAAGAAATATGGTAATTTGACATGTGTTTTCCCATGTTGCAAATTGTTCCAACAGCACCGATACATAAGAATTTAACTATGGATATCAATGTGATTGCACAGAGAAACTCAACATAAACATTTGAGGTAAGCAAGAAAATGTTGCAGAAGTTTTGGGCCGAACCAAGACAAACACAACACAAATGATGTTGGTTATTTTACCTTGTGTCACAAATATCAGACCCATCATCACCTCGACCATGAATGGCAGTGACTGGCAAATGACCTTCTGACTTCATACAAACCCAAACATATTGCCAGAACACATCAATAATAGCCTTCTCTTACCACATTTGCATTCCCCCAGCCTGTAGGGAGCATGACAAACATGTGGGCTGGGCAAATATCAAGTGGAGAAAGCTATATACATATGTAAATATAGTTCATGAAGGATGGCACCTTCTCTAGGTGAGGATGGTTGGGAGAAGAAACAACGTCAATAGTTCTGCATTGATGTTGTGAAGCTTGTAAGATAGCACATAACTGACACCACCATGAGTGGTACTATATATCTGCAGAATCACAAATTTTCATCAGTTACCTGACAGAACTTTGTGCGCATGTCAGCATCTTGACATCAGACCGTATAATGTAGCCACAATTATACCTCTGGTTCAAGATGAGATCTTGCACATGCGGTACTGCTAAGCAGGCATACAATAATACTATTGTCAACAGCCAAGCCTGAACTCATGGGATTTAACTTGTCTGCATGAACAATGACTCCACACTAAGATCCAACCTCACTCTAAAACATGGCTGATAAGTAAAATGTACAGGACAAACTGAAATTGTGCATCTTTTGCAACCCATGTAGCATTCCAGTTGTGTGTGAAGTCAAGAAGGATGATAACTTGTGCAACAAGAAACAAGCCTGATCCAAGCCTTGACACTCCACCTGCACATGATGTCCATAGTTTAGCACTTATGTTGAATTTTGTGCCTTCTACCCCTATCCGCCCTTCACACTATATCAAAACCATGTGAAAAAAGCATAATCCCAAAGAATTTGTACAGGAAACTTGGATCTCAGCAAGAAGCATTTCCTCTCATCACTACAAGTGACCCTAGACATTTTGATACACATGTGTCTAGACCATGTGTGAGCAACTGAAAGCCCTAGTAGCTACAAATGGTAGAGGTAGGAAACCAAAACTACAGGAGGCTCCATGGCTGCTTTTGCAGTGGTACCACATCTGGTTACTATGGCAGTGCAATAATCCCAGAATACATGCTAAAGACAAACTGAACTCAATGTAATGATTGACAACTAGCATTGCCAATAGTCCATGCAAGAACAAACAGCATCCTCAAAGTGATGAAAGCAATTAGCATCCCTTGGCATGATTTCTCCCTCAACTATTTTTGAAATGAACTTGATGGAAGTGTGGCTATCTTCACAAACTTGCAGATCTTTTTTTTTGGGAGTGGAGTGCCACAAACTGTGTTGATGAGCCCAAGTGCAGGGATCAGTTTCTCGATATGGTGATACATGTGAAACCCACATCATGCATGAGACCCTGACACTCTCTTCAGTTCCATGTGGATTTCAATCATCTGAGGGTGGTCTTGATCCTCTACTATAAATGTATGCACCTCATTATTCTTTTCAATCCAAGTGGGATCCTGCTGTTTCTTCACACCTCTTTCCTTTCTCTGCCATTCAACATCCTCAGAGATGTCTGTTATCAGGAGGAGCATAGATATCTGATAGCAGCACATAACCCGAAATATTTTCAGAATCCAATCTGAGAACTTGTTTAGCAACATGTTCTCCCATCTCCACATTACCATGAATTCTGCAAGCACTTAGCAAAGTCTTCCACATGTGGTTGTATGCTGCCTTGATCATATCCTCTGCCTCCTGTAGATGGCCAGCATGGCCAAGAAGGTCAACAATAGAGGTGTAATGATCCATCCAATCATCTGCTCATGGGCACACCTGCCCTCTTCAACCACAACAACGCTGACATATGCATTCAGCACCTCTGCAAAGGTAAGAGTAATTTGATCACATACATTTGTGTTGCATTTGTTCCAGTGCTTTCTGGCCTTGCCTGCATTTCACAAGTCCAAATATCATGTCATTCCAAGTGGCCATATCTCAAGGCGGTAGCATGAATGATCTTGTTGAACATTCTCCAAGCACCTTCAATGCTCCTAAATTTTTTTGCATACATGTCAACCAAGCTATTCCCCACAATGACATCAGACTTACAACCACTTTGAATGATCTGTTGATGAACATGTGCCCTGCAATCTTCAAGTCAGAGTGCTTCCTTCCTGTGTCTTCTTATGTTTTTAAATCCAGGTACCTTCCATTTGCCTACAAGCAGCAATCCAGATCAAGTTGATTAGCCATTTAGTCTCTACATCCCACACATGAATGCTGTCACAAGAACAGAGAGAAAGCTGCACTGACATTCTCCATCAGTGAGAGAATTTTGTCACAGAGCATATTGCACTTGCTTACATTTTCCATCCTACCACTACTATCCCACCAGTGCAAAGGATCTGACAAGAATTCCTGCCAAAGTTTAGACCATGGTAGAATAGCAACCAAGAGAGATCGAGCAACAAGACACATCAGCAAGGGCTATGGCTCCATTGACATGCGGATGGACATGTGAGTTCTGCCTTTTGTTTTCTACCTGGTCCACTCTGAAATGAATGGTGCACTGCAAAAGTTGTTCATGGGTATCGTGCAATTGCAGGTGCACACACACACATAGCAGCAAGCTCCTCCTGGGCAACCTCCCTCTTCCCCATGTGATTGCTAGTGGGCAAACTGATCAAGGAGCTGTTCTTATGGCAGCTAAAAGAGTGGAGGAAATTGGGGGAGAGCTGAGGTTTCTAGGAGTGTAGAGAAACTGGGAATCAGCCTTTCTATATGATGAACCCAGAGGGTTGTATATTGTTATAGTGTCTAAAGCGATGTGCTTGAAATGGTGCAAATGGGGAAAAGTGCTTTTTCAAACTGATATTGCCAAATCATATCTTCTGACAAAGCAGTAGAAATTTTCTCATGTGATGCTGCACAAGTTCGTGCTTCATCTAGTATGTAAATGTGCTATGTGCATCTCTGAGTGTATTGCCAAGAATGAGTGTAATATTGTTTCAAGTCAAGCAGCAATTGTTATATGCATGTGTCAGGAAGGAATGTGGACACAAGTAGTGTTATGCAGTTGAATCTGTTAGGGATCATTAAAGAATCTTCACAATGCTATTATAAACCAAAAATGGATTTTGATAACTCAAGTGATAACCAAGGATTTTTTTCTGTAAAATTTTGTGCTGTAGCCACTGGTAATCATCCACAAGAAGAATCAGCCAATTTTTTCTACAGGTCAAGTAGAAATCTTTTGTCTAAATATGGCAATTTCAGGGGACAAAAAATCCTCAAAATCTTCAGGCCAATAGGTACTCAAGTTTCTTTTACCCTTCAGTGGAGGTACATTTTCATTCTAGACACAACAAACATCATGACAACCAAAGGTTGTATGAAATTGCTTAAAAAATTGTGCAAAACTTCAAAGGAGGATGGGTGGTGAAGGACGGCAAGCAAAAAATCAGAGCTTGAAAGCAAAAAATGTTCTGAGGTTTGAAGCGTTGCTTATCACTCAAGGCTTGGACACTGACCCCCTATCTATCTAAGCACTCGCAAAGAAATTGAGGCATACGTGCACAAGCCTTGAGTAACGATAGCATTATCACCCTACTAATGCAACACGGTTTTTATACTGGCCTATGATAGACAGACACTTAAGATCCACCACCCGGGGGTAAATTTTAACCTACTGGTGGTGGTGCCTCAGATGGAACAGATCTATCAGAAGCAGGTCTAGATGGTGTGTTGTTGTTTTCTTGAGAGTCCTTGTCTTTACCAGAGCTTGTGGACTTCTCCTCTGAGTGGGATTCTGATTGGTGTGATGTCTCATCCCCTGTGCTGTCCGAGAACTGATGAACATCCTCAAGCATTGGCACGACTTCTGTCATTTTGGGGCGTCGCTCAGGAACCACATCCACACATGCCATTGCCAGTTGCAGCATCTGGACCATCTCCTCCTCTATGTTTTGATACCTCATCAGCTCAACATCAAACACTTCTGCTGTCCATTCCTCCCGCACTACTGAGTGCACCCAACGTGGCAGATCTGTTCCTTCGTCATTTGGTGATGATGATTGTGATGGTGCCTTTCCAGTTAACAGCTCCAGCAACAGCTTCATTCAAAACACCCAGTTACCAAAACACATTCAGTGATCAATCAAAATACCACCATAGTACATATGCACACATCCTTGCAAAGCATTTCAAAGATCAAAAGCCTAAACAATCAAAACCCCCCAGACATGAAACGAAAGAAAATGTTCAAAGGATACATCCTTCACAAAAAGAAAACATACCACTCCAAAGCTATAGACATCAGATTTCTGAGTAACTTTACGAGAGTCCGTGACTTCAGGGGCTCTGTAGCCACCAATCCTTGCAGTTGCAGCCACAGGGCTCAAAAGCTGTGCAAGGCCAAAGTCAGAGACACAGGCCTCCATGTCCTGATTGAGTAAAACATTCGAAGATTTGATGTTCCCATGTATAAATTTGCGGGCACTCACTCCTTTCTCTTCATGCAGGTACGCAAGTCCACGTGCTGCTCCAAGAGCAATCCGCACTCTTGTAACCCAGTCAACTGGTGTGTGAACCCCACTTCTCTTGCCTGCCAGAGATTCAAAAAAAAAAAAGCAAGCAAAGTGTTTCTCAGTCAGTCAGCAGACTCTCACCAGCAACAAATCCATGCAGAAGCAGATATTTGAGTCTGTTGCAGACAACAGTATCAATTTATCAAAGTGCACCACCATACAGTATGGCAAGAAAAGGAAAATGCACTTCAGCAACTGAGAAGTCAAAACCAACGAAGTTGAAAAATGAAGGAAAGACCCAGTAAGTGCATGCATCTAGACAATCTAGATGAGGTAGGGATACTGCAAACTCTTGACAGGACAAAATTTCATCTCTTGATATGGATACTCATCAAAGCAAAACTGAGTCCCAATCTAAAATGTACCCAATTCATCAGAATGTGGTTGAATCATCATCATAAGGTGTATTGCTGTTGTTTAATTGAGAGAGGGGTTTGAACATTATACCATGAAGGAGGGCAGCGACACTGCCCATAGGCATGAAATCGAATACCAGCAGCTTCTCATCTTTTGAGAAGTAGTAGGCACGCAAGGGCACCAAATTCACATGCTGCATCCGGCCCACCTCCTCAATCTGCATCTCAAACTCCCTCTTAGAACTTGTAACCACATCCTTGAGTCGCTTGACAGCAACAATGGTGCCATCCTCCAGCACTGCTTTGTAGGCTGTGCCAATACTGCCCTTCCCCAGAATCTCTGCAGAAGCTCGCAACAAATCCTCAAGATCGAAACTGTGTGCTTTCTTGTCAACAAAGACAAGCTTGTTCTTCTCCAAATCCCCAGTCACTGAGCTCGAAATGTCATCCTTGGACTGTGCCTCATCTTTCGAGTCAGACCCAGCCCCTGCTTTCACACTCTTCAAGGCTGCTGCTTCCTTCTTGGTTTGCTTGCTGCTGCTGGAATTGTTCCCTTCTTGCTGCCTTGCATCAACTACCCACTTCCAGCACCAAAGAACAATCACAATTATGAGCACAATCAGCAATGCAGCTCCTCCCACAGCTATGGCAGTGATTGCCCCAGAACCTAATGCTCTGCTGCTACCAGACCCAGCTGGTTTTCCACCCAACACAAGTTGTGGAGCTGGAGCAGGAGCAGGAGTAGCTGCTGCTCCACTGCTGCTGCTGTCAGGACAGAGGAGCTGACCAGTCTTGGGTCCACAAAGGTGAGCATTGCCGGCAAAAGCTTGAGCTGGGAAGTGCAAGAGAGAGCTTGGGATAGCACCAGAGAAGTTGTTGTTGGAGACATCGAACTGTGTGAGATTGATGGAGAGTGTGAGGTTAGGGATGGAACCAGAGAAGGAGTTGTTACGCAAGTCCAGGAAGTAGAGATGCAAGAAGGAGTTCAGAGAGGCACTAGGGATTGGACCACTGAAGTTGTTGTACTCCAGACCCAGGTGCGTGAGGTGCGGCCAGAAGCTGGAGAGGTCGCTTGGCAACGGCCCGTAGAAGGCGTTGTTGCCCAGAAACAAGCTGTGCACATGGTTGCAGTTGCCCAGCTCCCCAGGAAACGGACCCGTAAACCTGTTGTTGTGAAGGCTGACGACGCGCAGCTGGTCCAGCTGCCCCAAGCTCCCTGACGGTATGATTCCTCGGATCCCAGCTCCCGGCAGTCGCAAGGCCACCACTCTGTTGTTGCCGCAAACGACGCCAGCCCAACCACAGACGTTGCTGTTGCTGTTGGCCCCCCATTTCAACAGCTCCCCTGTTGGGTCCAGCGCGTCTCGGAAGAGCATCAGAGCTTGGGCATCTGATTCTATGTCTTGCAGTGCTCCAGCAGCAGCAAACGTCATTACTACTACTACTACTGCCAAGCTACTCGCTTGCCCGATCAGCTTCCGCATGATCATTGCTGTACAGAGAGAGGGCGATGGAGGATATGGTCCTTGTTGATCCAAAGATGGGTTTTTTCAGCAGCAACAGCTCCAAAGTCGCTTCTTCTTCTTGCAGTAGAATCGTGCAATACCGCTGTTGCAGAGATGTGGCAACTAGCGTTCAAAGCATCATGCAGCCAAATGTAAGCTTTGTCTCCTGCAATGTATGTCCAGCAATAGCTTCATGGGTCATTAGCTATGCCGTGATTCTGGCTTCCTGCTGTTGTCCATGGTCGCTGAACCCCGGACGAGCTGCAGCTGCTAGAGCTCCTTCTCTGTCTGTCTGTAGAGCTCTAGTAACATGACACTTCCATAACGAGTACGCCTCCGCCTTCCCACAGACAACAGCAACACCGCCACTGCACGTAGAATGCACGTTGCTAGTGCAATGAAGAAGAATTAGGCTGGCGCTCTGACACGCTTCTCCGCTGCTTCTCGCCTCACAGCGAGACCATCGAATCCTTGACGAGGAAGAGTAGTTCTGTACTAGACCATTAGAAGCTCGAGAAAGAAACCCAGCTAGCTAGCTAGCTTGCTGCTGCTCGAGCTCTAGCTACATCCAAGGAGCATTGTTGTCAGGACAGGGAAAAAAGAGCAGCAAAAAAAACACAGAGCTCGACGACAAGAAACTACACCTCCTCAACAGCAACAGCAGTTCACAAAACACGAAAAAGAAGGAAACTCAAAAATGGGTGCCAAAAAGAAGAAAGGACACAAATGGGTACAAAAGAGAAAGAAGAAAGCACACAAATGGGTGCAATGCAGGCAGACAAAGCTAGAAGAGTGACAACAAGCTAGTCACAGTTGGAACCTGTGAACATAACAGACTTCCTTCCTGCAGCAAGCACACAACTCTCTTTCCTTTCCTTTCCTTTCCTTTCCTGTCAGACAAGAAGAAGCTCCAGTAATAAGTTACCTCCTGCTGCTACAAAGCTCACCACTATTTCTTACACCAAAACCTCCAAAGACCAAAGTTGCAGAAAATAGTGAGAACCCAGAAGACGAAAGGAGGAGGAAAAAAAAGGGGGAAAAAAAATCCAAACCAATCCAAAACAAACCAAACCAAACCAAATAAACCAAACAAACCCAGTGATAATAATAACTACTGTCTTATGCACACACACACACAGAGAAAGAGATGACAGCAGCTGCTGAGTGCTATTGCTGCAACTCTGTTGACTACAGAAGAGAGAGTTGCAGAACAAAGATGGTGGAGATTGATGAAGCTCAAGCTCTTCACTCCCAAGAAAGAAAGAAAGAAAGAAAGAAGATGAGGGAGAGGGAAGAGGGGGAGAGTTCAAGTGAGGGAGAGAGAGAGAAGGGGAGTGAGTGTAAAGAAACTCTCAAAGGAAAAGAATGCCAAGTTTTGTGCACCAAGGATTTTAAATGCACAGTTTGGGGGGTTTTAGAAGTGGGGTTTGAACTTGGAACCTTCTGTTGTTCAATTTTATTTATTATTTTATTTTAAAATTTTCTTTGGGGGCGGGGGGAGAGGGGGAGGGTGGAGGGGTGTGGTTTTTGCTCCAGAAGAAAGTGGGTATTTTCAACCCTGCCCTTTCCACCCCTGGGGTAGGGTAGGCCCAAACCTCCGCCCGGGAATGATGCGGTGTGCCTGGCATAGTGCGCTGGCATTCGGGTGGGTTATAACAGGTTCTTCGGAGGCCTGTTTCAAAGCATAATTGGTTTCCTCAGCAAGCAATCGATCGATTTTGTATTTCAATTTCGCATTTCAATTTGTTGTTCTCACTTGTTGTTGATTCACATTCAAAACGGACATTGACCTAAATTGTTGGAATAGAACCCAACGATGGGTTACTACATGTCGGGTAAGGATCGAGAATGGGGCTGTTCTGGTAACAAGGGCCAAATGTGAGGCGGGATGCGAGTGAATCCCAACATGCCCCATTTGAGATCCTTCTTGGGTGTAAGGATCGCAACCTGCCTCACTTTAGGTCCTTCTTCGACGTAAGGATCGCAACTTGCCCCCTTTGAGGTCCTTCTTCAGCATAAACATATCTTGTAGAATTTTAAACGGTTGTGATTTTTGTTTGAGAAGGAGAGAAGGCACCTTAAATCTAGCAAATTTGGGGAATTTTTTCTCAAAAAATCATTTATAAAAACACGAGGCCCTCTTTATTTTTAAATTTTTTTGCCACCAAGTGGCGAAATTCACCCCCCTCCCAAAAAAAAAACACTGCCTACTATTATAACCTTCGCATTTTCCACACTAATTATATTATTTTCAAAAATGTTGAAATTTTCAGATTTTTGTTTTTTTCGGGGGGCTTCCAAATAACAATAATTTGTGAAAGGAAATATTGGATCTTCAACAATATTCCATTGGTGAAAATTTTAAAAATTCCAAAATTAATTAAATCATCCAACTAACATGTGTGTGTGTGTGTGTGTGTGTCAAAGTTCAAAAGTGGCAAGGTACTATGGTAATAGAAGAAGAGGGGCACCTTTTTTTTTTTTTTTTTGGCGGGGTGTATGTGTGCAATTAATTGTTGGTGAATCCAAGGATTGGTTTTACACATGGGTCTCAAATTCAAAGCACTAGGAACATAATCATAATTAAATATGAAGTCAAAATTTTGAACTAAGTAGAACTGGAATGAAAATTATACCCAACAACTTTTCACCAGTCCTGTTTTGGCTGGTTCTAAGTAGGTTTCATTCATTCATGGGATGAAAATCATTCACTCCATCAAAGTTTTAGTCCCAAAAACACAAAATTTGGGTGTTTTTCTGATTTTTTTTTCCTCCTGTTTTTCTTTTTTCATTTAAAAAAATGAATTGAGCAACAAAAGTATTAGGTATTTAGAAGAAGAAGAAGAAGAATACCCCTTTCTCTTTTGTTGATTTTTTTTTTACTTTTTTTTTTTTTTGATTGGGGTGTGTTTGTGAGAAGAACAAGAAGAGTGATTAAAATTAGAAAAAAAGAAGTTTTCTTATTCCTTTATTTATTTATTATTTATTTATTTTGGGGTTTGTAGCAAAAGAATAAGTAGTAGAAATGTATTTACTAGTTTGAAGAAGAAAAAGAAACAACAGGAATTTGATTTTTTTCAGGAAGTAGCAAGCAATTCAAAAGAAGAACAAAGGTACCTCTAAGCTCTTGCCCTTTGTTGATTTTTATCTTTTTAATTTTTTTTTGAAAAGAAAAGGAAGGACAGAAATAGAAGAAGAAAGAAGGTACTCCCTTTTTTGTTTTTAAATTTTCTCTTTTTTAAAAAATTTCTTACAATGTTTTTTTGGTGGATAGTGAATAGACTACACCCATGGAAGACCATGAAAGCTTGACATTTTTTTAGTGTGTCATTTATAGAGAGTTTTGTAATTTTTGGGGTTGTCAACATTAAGCAAAGGCAAAACAAAAATGATAATTAGGTTCAAACTAGTTATCAAGGGAGTTTGCATTTTTTTAAAAATGTTTTCCATTATTATTGTTTTTCGTAAATGCAATATTTTGATCCCTCCATTTTCCTTCTTTTCAATAGTTTTGTATAATCCTATGTTAAGCTTTGTATTTACTCTTATTTTGCATTTGCATCACACATACCCTTCATCCTAACAACACAATAAAAACCGTTGTGAAAGTTTTATAAACACCCATGCCATGGTAGATTGCAATTATCATTTTTGAGTTTTGGGTTTTACGTATGTGGGATTATCATTATTATAGATGGATATGCCTTAATGTAATTTCATACCTACACACTTATATCATATTTTCAAATGATGAATGCATATGATGTATTAATGCAATGCTTCAATTTTGCCCTCATAATGATCACTATGAGTTTGTGACATAGTGCAATATTTTAGGACATATTGCATAAAATCTCAACAAACAAACATGAGGTTTTTTATGCAATACCCACATCAAATAACAAATCACATGTGTAATGTGATTGCAATTGCAATTTGCTCATGATGTGCATTGGGTCTTTGGGGTTTATGTTCTAATACTCGCATATGATTTCACAATATGCTCTAGTTTTTTTGTTTGATGTTGCAATACTTGCATTGAGCCTGCTAGTTTCTTCGACATGTTGTCAAATGCTAACATTGAAAACATCAAATGATAATTGGTTTTTTGGCAACTCATGCAATAAACCTACATGTGAGCACAAAATATGCAATCACAATGAAGAAGAAAAAAAAAAAAACATAATGAGGAAATGAAGAAAATGAAAAAAAGAAGTAGAAAAAATTGGAAGAAGATGAAAACAAAATTAAATAAATATGATTTTGGAAGAAAAAATTGAAGAGAAAAAAGAAAAAAAAAGAAGGGTTGGCCATAATTTATAAATATTTTTTAAAAATATAAAATTAAGCCACATGTGAGTATTGCATGTTGTGAGGTAATGTGAGATGAAGTTTCACAACCATCATCATGAGATGGCCTTAATAAAAAAACTGCCTTTTAGTAGGCTGGCTACAACACAATGATTGTTAAACACAAACCTGGAAACCCTAAACCCTAAACCCTAAAAGGACCCTAATTACACCAGTGCACCAGTCAGTATGTGAAGTAAATAGTGCATGTGGTGAAAGGAAGACTTATTACCCTGGATGCACAGCCATTATTATTGGGTTCAAAATAAATGTTTTCTTTGTTCCTTGCTTGTCTTATTAGGATTTGAGTGCAAGAATGCTTCCTTGTGCATTTGGTTGCGCCAGTTTTTTTTTTTAAACCCTTTTTTGTTTTTTTTCAACCTATTATATCACAAAGGATTTTTAATGGAAAAAAAATTTATGAGCCAAAAAAGTTGCTAGATTTTGAAATATATAATAAAAGCATATCACGAGACTTCTATAATAGGTTCCAAGTAAGTGGTCAAATTATCCAGCAATTTGTAATCTCTTTGTAATTTCATATATAGCTTATTGCCAAATTTGGCTAAATCATTTTTTTATAATGAATTTTCACTACTTTGGTTATATATCATGTTGCACAAAATTGAAAAAGAAAAACATGGCTACCTATGCTATTTGATGTTCCTATTTCCATTGCAAGAGGGGTGTACCCACTTTGCCTCCACATTGACTCTCTACTTTGGCAAAATTCCACAAAAATTGAACACCAAAATTTTTTTAAGGGATTATTCTACAGAAAATTCCTTTTATTTTTAAAAAATCTGCCAAATTCCAATATATACATATATGTATATTTATATGTAATTTTAAAAATTTCTAGATCATATATGAAGTTCCAATCGGTAGCCAAAAATATTGAAGCATGCTTAAATATTTTTACTTGTATGTTTTATTTAAAGCCATTTAAAGGCTAAATTTCTTATGGCTACAGCCATGAAAATAGAAAAATGAGAAGAAATTATTATGAGCTTTGTGGGGGAAAAAAATCAATAAAGGAAATTCAGGGTCAAGATTAAAGTTATGAAAATGAAAAATAATCATATAATTTTGAGGAATTTTGTTTTAATAAATTGATGATAGTTTTGAGCATGGTCATCAAAACATAGCAGGGTATTAAAAAAATTTAAAATCTACTTTACTCTCTGGACTGTAGCCAAATTTGGCTAAAGTCCTATTGTGGATGATTTTGCCAGTCCAGCTAGGGTTTAGGGTTAGAGAAAAACCCAATTTGGTTGCCCACAAATGTGGTGTGCATTTTTGTGGCTACTTAGTTAGTTGTTCATAAGAGAGGCTGCCATCCTCCTTTAATCTAATGATGTCCAAGGACAGTACTAAACTGCAGTGGCAATTAAATGATTAAAATAAATAAATAAATATTAATTAATTAACTAATAACCATTGTGCATGATGATTTGAATCATTTGGTTGATTGATAAATCAAGTAGCCTAGCTGAATGGGTAGCTTAGGAAAAGCCAAGAATCAAATCCCAATGAAACTTACACACAACTTAAACCCTAAACCCTAGGCTACACAAAACCCCAACATGGACTTTTTTTTGATTTAAACTTGGTGGAGGGAGGGAGGGATGTAGGGAGGGAAATTCAACATTGAAATTTTGGGAAGTGTAATTAGGTAGTATAGCTTTTTTATTTTTGTATACCTTATTTATTTTTATTTATTTATTATTATTTATTTATTTTTTAGTATAGCCTATGGAGCAAAGGACACTTACAACAAACACACATGAAGAAATATGGGTAGATATATAAGATATCAAATGTTTAATGACTTTGGGTTGTAATGGTTTCAAATTTCACGCCCTCAAATTACACAAACAATGAAACAAAGTGTTGATGTTATAGGTGTGGGGGCACACACTAATAATCTAACCGTATTACACCATATTATACCTTGGTCAGCTTCAGCACCGATTATATTATATATTTTTAGAAAATGATTAAAATTACTCTAAAATTACTTTTCTCAAAAAATGAATAAATAAATAAGAAAATAAATATTGTGCTGGATAATGAAAAATGTTTCGGAATAGGAAGGAATATTCCATTTTTTTTGAAATGGAATCTTCACAATTAAATTTTTTTTCAATAGAGACATGTGCTGAAGCCTGACGCTCTACTTAGAGTACGCTACTTGCCAAAAAACAAATTTGCACTTGTTATAAAGCTTTTTATGCATATTTTTTGAACAATTAAGTGGGAAGTGTCATCTCCTTGCGGCACTGAATAAATACCCACTCGCGCCATGTTAGCTCTGTAGCGTAGTATTGCAGAGATGAACGGTGTCATCAATTGTTGGGTATATATCCGTTGGTTATTGGTTTTCATCCAAGTTATTATACCCAGCCCATAAGGATCTCACCGTGAGTCTTTTTGGCATGTTATATCGGATGAATAGAGTCTCTCTAGTGTCTATCGAGTTGGTAACCAAAATTTTGGACCTTACACATATGATATGAATAACCTACCTTTCAACCCTTGTTAATAATCGACCAACAATGGTTTTTGCATCGGTGTTAAGGTTAGGCCACGCTACTTGGTTGGAATAGGGGTGACAATTCACAACTAAAAGATGGTTCAAAGAATTTTACACCTTTGAAAGTAAGAATATATTGAGCACCGGATACCAAGAATTGACATTAATAATTAATTCAAAGAGAGCCATGTTTTGAAACCCGTGAAAGTGAGTTGGATAGCAGTTAGATTAAAGTAGCTCTAAATGATGAGGGGGAAAAAAAAATTAGTCATATAAGGTGGTGAAAAGGTGGGTTAAGAGAAAAGCATTGAGAGAGAGTTTGAGTGGGCAAAGAATTGAAACAAAATTTACACTTCCAATGGAATTAATTACAAAGAGAAGTGTTTGAGAATGTGAGTTGGTAAGAATTGGAACAAAGTTTTACACTTGAGGAGAAAAGGATTGAAGAGTGTGTGGGTTGGTAAGAAATGGTAAGAAAATTTTACTCCAAAGGAAATTAGGGAAGAAAAGTATTTGAAAGAGTTTAACTTGGTAACTTAAAGAATTGTAACCCAGATGTAATTCCTCCAACCTTACAATGGGGTGTGTACAAATCCAACTAAAATGTGTTAGTTGTTAGATTCACCTAGGGAATGGCATAAAGATTTAGGTTCTGAGTCGCCTAACTGTTATCTTACTTGTAAGTTAACAGTTACATGTTTGTGTTTTAGAGCATCTCCACCAATGCTCAGTATGTATGTGACCCTCCAAAAATGTTTCTGACATCCAAGTTTTAGTTATTTAAACTTTTTTTTTCCCAACCCCCACCACCCATAAAAACTGAAACTGGGACTGCAAGTAAGTAGGTGGGAGAGAGACTACTACGTAATAATAGCAACCCACTTGGACCAATCAAACTATCTACCCAATCAGAAACAGGGAGCACAGTCAATAAATACGATTTGACTGTGTTTATTAAATTACATTGTTCCAGGGCTCTGAAAACAAAGCAAGCTGTGCTTGTTTTCAGCGTCCCAGTAGTCTTCCAGTGGAGTTCACTGGATTGGACTGATGAATGTCATCCAAGATTTCCTCCAGTGCTCACATGCTTACCCCCCTTTGTAACTTAGTTTTTGGGCTTGCCTACCAAGGCAAAGGATATTGTGTTTAGATTCATTATAGGAGTATAGTAGCTTAAGGGAGTTCGGCCCCTAGCCTGTAGGCCTATTTTAATATGAGGATTTTTGAAAGATGATATTTTGGCTTGTGTTGAAACTTGAGATTAGTTATTACAGAGTTATAATATCTTGAAGGATTTTGGTTTCTTTCAGAGGATTTTTTCTGAAGATTATATTTTTGCATGGTGAAATATTTGAGTTTCCATAATCCTTCTTGTGCCCTAAAATATATATTTTAATGTAAATGGCAAGGCCACAAGTGTGACACACACCCCCTTGTTTACATTTGGGAATATCTAAGTATCAATTGTGTAGTTCATCTTGAGGAAAACAGGAAAGAGATCATTTTTGGAGTTCATTTGTGTTACTTATTATAATGGAAGGAAAACTTAAGAACAACCCCATGAATAGGACAAAATCATGACCACTTCTTGCAAAAGAAAAGAAAAGTTGATATATATATACCTAGCTTGCTTTTACAATAGATAGGGTTCATAGAGATGAGTTGATTGTAGGTTCTTTGACAAAACTTTGTTTCTATAAAACTCCAAACCACACAAATCATAGAGTAAGAAGTCAAAGCTTAAACATCACTTTGTTTTGGCCAGGTGTGTGTGCCTGGCAGGTTTTGTATTGCACTTATTAACCTTACAAGTTAGTTATGGTTCATATGTGGCTCACCCAAATCATTACTCCATTGGCTCCTGGAATTGCATTTACTTCACTTTTGAAGTTGACTCCCTCCATGTTTACATATGGCACAACATTCGTTGTTTAATAATACGATTCAACTCATCAATGTAAAACACTATTTGACATACCCTCGGTACAATTCCTTGGACAACCAAAGCCCATTGTAACTTGTTGTTGGCTTATGGAATGGAGTTTTTTACTTGTCAAGCTGAAATAATGTGAAGGTTCCTCTTGCCTCCTTTCATAGTTCTCAATCTCCATTGAATTAACAAGGTCTTGTGATATCCTCAATTATCTTATCATCTCGGAGTTTTTTACTTAGATGTGGTGAGTTATAAGCACCTTTGCAAAGGTCGATGAGAGACCACAATGGTTCTTTCTTTCACTCCACCATAACAATGTTGTTATGTGACTTGGAGAATTGGGAGAGTACATATGTGTAAAAAGTACGAGAATGCAAAAAGATTTGAAATCGGCGGGTTTGTGTTAATGTTTCTTGCAGTCTTCAGTTTTGATTGTCATTGTGATGCGAGCCCTTTGAATACGAGTATCCTATCCTCCCGCAAATTGATGAGTTGACTTGATCAATCGAGTTGACTTCAAATTGCAGATCTAGAATTACATTGATCAATATCATCCATAGTGAGGGAGGGGATTATGTGTTGGGTAACACCCCGGGATGAAGGCCCTGGATGAAGGCATTATCAGAAGGTGAGCCCACCATCCATGCGAGGCAGTAGTCAAGCACTTGTAGCCATAGTGAACCAGCACCCACCAGTGCACCCATGAAAGATGAATGGTAAGTGGTCAGGAAGCAGTTTTCTGTTGGGTTCCAGTTCCCTAGGTAACCATGGTGGTTAGCTCAGTTGCTCTATTTTTTCCTACCTACCTACTAGCAACCCACAAGCAGGTTGTTAGTAAGAAGGTAGTAAAAACAGCCCTTTACCTGTGTATAAACTATAAACCATTAGTAGTTGCCAAATTTCCGATCTATTTTCTTATATATGAGATCTATTTCTTACCGAGTTGGTTACCAAGGTGAAACCAAATTTTAACTGAGTTGAGGTTCATCCATAGCTGAGTAATAACGAGCATTGAGTGGATGGTTCACTGGTGTGTGCTGGTTCCCTGTAGCCCTTACTTTGGAGGTAGGTAGGTAGGTTAGTAAGATAGGCACTTGGTGGTCATTATTAGTAGGTAGATGCATGTGGATGTTTCTTACATAATAAAAACACCTTGGTTAGCTATTGGGACAAAAGTAGTTGAACAAAAGTTGTATGCTTTTTAGACGTAATGTGATTTTTCCACATGTTTTTTTGGACACCAATTCCAAGTTATATTAGAGTTTGTTCTTGTGAAGGTGGTTATCACTCACACCTACTACCTTAATACCAGCACATTATTCCACATTGTGTCTAGAGGTGAGCAAAACTTAATCATTTCTTCTAGGGTTGCATCCTTCTAGGGTGGAAGAAAATTGGAATGACCTTGTGCTAGAAGGAAGCTAGAAGACCATTACACCATATGGTTTCTATATAACCTAGAAGATCACCATTTTGTGTATACAGTGTACTTATTCATTTTGTTTCTAGGGTACCTTACGTATTCATCTTTCTATAGATTAGATTGGGGTGTCTCTCCAGTTCAATTTTTTTTTTTGCAATGAGCCATTTCAATTCACCCAATCACAAAAAAAACTGAAGTGTCCCATTAGTGGCAACCCATTCAACAATGCTAGAGCAAAAACAAAGAAATAGTGATGCTTCTGAAGTCTGGTGGGTTGTTGGGAGGAGCAACTAAGATGGCATGGAATCTCCAGAAACCTAATAAGTCAGCATGATGGAGTGACACATAATAATGCTCCTACAAGACCTATGCAAGATGGAACTGGCACTTGCAGTTGTAAACAAAACAGGAGTGACATTTTAGTTACAAATGCTCAGTTGCATACACAAAAATGAAACCAATGGCCTTGAGCTATATGCCCAAATGAAACCTGTTCCACTTAAGAGGTTTGGTTTCAGTAGAAAGGCCATTCCATTCAAAAGATCATTGTGACCAATTTATCAACATGACCAATGTATTTGACAGACAATTCTTGGCTAAAGCACAATAATGCATCTAAACATTGTTCTTGTATTCAAACATTGAATTGCATGGCCTGCTTTCAAACTCATCCAATATGTCAGTGCCAACCCATTTGTCCTGTGTGATGATTTCAAGGACGTGTAGCTTCTTGCAATAGGAGGAACACAAGGAGAAACACACTCACTGTCATATGTAAATAACTCAAGAGTGAGAAGGATTTCAGCTGTGTAGAACTTATAAAATGGGAACTCTGTGCTTACATTTCTAACCTTGAGACATCTCATCTCAAGTCCACCAAGGTGATCAAGACAGTAAGCAGCAAGAAAGACAAAAAACACATGGAACTTGTCAATTTACCTTTGCTTCTAGCTGAAAGAAGTGCTTCCCCAGGCTGCTGTAGTTGGTGTCTTTGTGTGCAAAGCTCACCATCTTGAATAGAATTCCATAACTAAAATTCAAGGAACTTTTTGACCTTTGAAAATGAGTGTAGGGTGGTGGAAGGAATGGATGGTTAAGAGACTGAAAAAATAGATCGATTGATCTCTCTTTCTCTCTAAACCCTAAACCCTACAAAACTCTTAACAAAGAGAGTTAATGGAAGGTAGTTCACCTTGAGGTAGTTCGCTTTCATTGTAAAGTGGCTATGGTTTTCCTTCAAAGCTGAGTAAGATACACATTGCCAACTATAACTCCATCGCCAAACTTTCTTCTTCCAAGGGCTTGAAACATGACAAGCTCCTAAAAATCCATGCCCTACATTCTGATTGTTTTTTATCCCTCCCACTTATAACACAAAAAAAGAAAAATATTCTGCTTACGATGATGATATCAGGATCCCAAGCGGAGAGCAAAAATAACTAAATAAGTAAATAAATAAAACAGTGATGAGGGAAGAGACGGACATTGCTCATGGATTGATTCCAAAAAGGTTTGACTGATCTTGTATTCTACTTCAATTGGGAAATTGTCGATCCTCTACGCACCCCATCATTCATGCAGCTTCAAGCTCCTATAGACATGTCGTCGTTCACGTTGACAGTCCCATCGCCATCTCCCCGTGTCCTCTTCCTCATCTGTTTCACAAGCATTGTTGTATCCACTGCACTCCACTAACGGCCATCGCTAGGGTGTAACGAGCTTTCACTGCTATTGGAAAACGTGCCCAAATATTGAAAACCCTAATAGGACAATAACCCTACACTCCTAAACCCTAGAACCAGAAACCCTAAAACCCTAAGTTTATTAGCACTAGGCTCTGTCTGTAAGGGAGGAGAGGTCCCACATTTTGTTGGCTTTGCCTACCAAGGCAAGGATATTGTGTTTAGATTCATTATAGAGTATAGTAGCTTAAGGGATTTTGGCCCCTACCGAACCGGTCTATTCTTATATGAAGATTTTTGAAAGATCATATTTTGGCTTGTGTTGAAACTTGATATTAGTTTATAGAGTGTTATAATATCTTGAAGGATTTTGGTTTCTTTTGGAGGATTGTTTTTTTTTGAAGATTATATTTTTGCATGGTAAAATATTTGAGTTTCCACAATTCTTCTTTTGCCTCAAGATACTGTTTTAATGTAAATGGCAAAGGCCACATTGTGACACACCACTTGTTTGATGGGTTTAGGGTTTAAGGTTTTGATTTCATTTGGTCCCACATTTTGTTGAATGTACATAGATTTCATTTGGTACCACATTTTGTTGAATGTACATAGATTTCATTTGGTACCACATTTTGTTGGGTCCATGAGGAATCAGTGTGTGTGCGCACTGGGAGTTCATAATTTTTCAAGGAACATTTTTTATTTTCATATACCTCAACCGTTGGTGGGTTGAACTTTGAATCATCGATGTTCAAGTAGGGCAAGAAGCCTTTATTTTGGAAGCCCCTTTCTATGTGGGAGTTTGGGTGCATCTCAACCTCAAGACAAGCTCAAATGCACACAAAGCGATGTTGGGCAATTCCTTGCTCTTATGAAGAACCTCATCCATAAAGTACATCACATGGCTCCAAGGAAAGGAAAGTCCAAGACATGGCACAAGCATGGTGGCCTATAGATCAACCCCACCCAAGTGAACTAGCACCCACAAGTGCACCAATCCGGATAGATGGTACACTAATGAATTTCACTTTTTCATCCATGTGTCAACCAAGCTAGTTAGCACATGTTGACATTTTTTCCCCTTGCTCAACCCTAATCTCCCCCTCACCTCCTTTTTTTACATCTTTCCCAACACCCCCCCCCCCCCCCCCCTCTCACACCTCAACCTAGTCTCATGTACCTACTTATTTCTTTTTGTCAATTACTTACACGTCCATCCATCTACTTACCTACCTACCCACCCACATACCAATGACCTCAACTAAAAATATTAATATTTACCAAGTAATTATTTCTCCCCAACCTTCCACCTTCCTACCTACTAACCATTGAAGTAGGTACCTATCAAACCCCACCTACCTAGTTGTCTTTCTAATTGAACCCACTACTACCCAAAAAAATGATAAAAGAAACAAAATGAAGGTAGTGCAAGGAATTTGGAATTGTTTAATCACGTAATATTTAAGGTCATGATTTTTTTTTGGTTAACATTCGTATGAGGGGATTGCATAAACCTAAAAAATTTAGAGTGTATGCAATACCTTCAAGTGGGTATTTTATATATTCCTTGGATTGGAACATTGTGTTTAGACAATCATAAGGATATTACACAAAAAAATAAATATCCAATATTTGTGCAATACCCTCTTGTGAGTATTTCATATATGCTTTGGGTTGAAACATTGTGTTCAAATTGTTGTAAGAATATTGCATAATTTATCTTTTTAAATTCAAAGTGTATGCAATATCTTCATTTGGGTACTTCATCTATGCCTTGGGTTGATAGGTCATGTTTTTTATTATCATGAAGATATTACATAAACCATGAAAACATACAATGAATATGCATTATTTCTATGTGAATATTGAATTGGGGGCTACCATTTAAAATGGTGATTGCATGTAACAACGGTTTTGCATTAATGCAAGCTTCAATGATTCAAGATTTTAGCTTAATATTTGGAATGTGCAATTGTAGCTTAACAATGCTTATAACATTAACAAACAAGTATAATTCAAGACAAATAAAAGAATTTCAACAAAATTTTGGAAGGATAATATAATATCCCCACCATTCATTAAGTATTATATTAAACATTAGTTTTGACATTATCTTTTGCAACCCTTCATGCACGACCAATGTACTATGCAACAAAAATTTAAAATCATCTTTTTAAAAATGTTGGGATACAACCTTGTATACACACACACAATGCTATAAAAAATAAAAAATAAAAATATGAAAATATGCAGGTGCTACCCCATGCACCATTGTACCAAAATGTTTGTCCAAAAAAACTTAACCAAAATGGTGAATGTCTACAAGCTAGTTATAATAAGTAAGGAAGAGGAGATCCCCTATCCAAACCTTCCTCCTACTACTATTACTACTACCACCGCCATGAATCTATCTAGGCCCTCCTACTACAAAAAAACAAAAAATAAATAAATTGTAAAGGAAAGAAGGAAAAAGGAATTTTTTAAAAAACACTTAATTAAAAAGAAAAAAAAAGCAAGAAAAGAAGCTCTAAAGAAAAAAAGAAATAACAATAAAACAAGCTTTCAAGAAAAAAAGAAGGAAGGGCAAGAAAACAAACTCTCAAGGAAAAAAAAAAAAAAAAACAAGACAAAAGACTCTAGAAGGCTAGAAAGGAAGGGCAAGGATACAAACTCACAAGAAGAGAAAATGAAGAAAACACAATATAAGCTTGAGGGGAAGAAAGTAAGGACATGTAAGAATAAAAGGATTGGCTAGGTAGGAAAGAGGGGGTAGGTAGGAGGGAAGGGGGTTAGGAGTAACCATTGGGATCAAGGGGGCCATCGGAAAAAAAACAAAAATTCACCTTAAGAGATAGTGTCCTAGGGTTGGGTTTCATTAAACCCAAAATGCCAATTGATCACATCTACCTATAATTCATATGTTGCATTATAACTTTTCATTTTATGGGCAACAAATGGGATCCTAAACTTGGACTTTTTCTATTAGAAATTTTGATCAATAAGTATCATTATTAGACACTAGTTCAAAAATCACTTAGTCATTTTAGTCAAGTCGTTTTTGACATGATTGATTTGATTGGTGATTTTTTGACTAGTGGAATAGTGAGCTATTTGAATAATTATTTTAGTTTTTAAAATGTGTATCTCAAATTTTTAATTAGATGTAAGTAAGTGGTCATAAAATATGTTCAAAGGCAAATGTTAACCAACCAACCTAGGTTTCGATGGGTAGTCATACATTCCATAGCCTAGGGTTGCACACTATCTTCACATATTCCCCTAAGCATGTAAGGAATGGGAGTTGAACCCTTAAAATCTCTTTGGCCACATGAAATTACCAACTCTTTTAACCAACTCACCACATTTTTATATTATGATAAAAGTTGTGAAACTATTATATTAATTTGTTCCACTTCAAGCTTTTTCGATATTCAAACTTTGAAATGCATTTTCTTCTTCATGTCCCACTTAAATAAAACAAATGAATACCTTTTTTTAAAGATCTTTCAAAGATCTATTCATTGATGTGCACAATGATGTTTAAAATTTAAATGATTTGTGAAGAGAAACTTTCTTGAAATTGAATTGTTTTCACAAATTCAACTTATATTTTTATTTTGAGATTTATAGTTGTGTGTACATGTAAACTTAGTAAGTACTATTGAGTAGGAACAAATAAGTACTAGGAAGTACAATTATTATGTAGTAGTTAGGAACTAGATAGTAGTTAGGTAATACAGGCTACTTAATTAATAGACCTACCTAGTTACCTAGGTAATAATTAGTAGCTTGCTAATAAACCTAAGTATAATTCTAGCTACCTAATAAATTAGTAGGTAATTAGGGAGGTAGGTATAAGTAGTTAAATATAAGTTGGTAGGTAAGTAGACCTAGGGTAAGTAAATAGGTTTAGGTGGGTAGGTATGTAAGGAGATTGTTAATAAGTAGGTAGGTAGGTTGGCTAGCTAATTGTTGAAGGTAGGTATGTATGTAAGGTAAATAGGTATGTTTAATCAAATAGGGTATGGTGAGTGGGTAAGTAAATAAAATAAGGTAAGTAAATAAGTATAGGTGGGTAGGTATGGAGGTAGGTTGTTAGGGTATGTAAATAGGTATAGGCAGGTAAGGTTGAAGTTGTTAAGGTAGGTAGGTTGGCCAATTGTTGAAGTAGGTAGGGTTGTAAAGAGGTTGTTAAGGTGATTAAATAGGTATAGGTAGCTCACTAGCTAATAGTTAGGTAAGTATGTAAGGAGGTTGTTAAAGTAACTAAGTAGGTTAGTAGGTTGCTAATTATTAAGGTAGGTATGTAAATAATTATGTTTTAAGTAAATAGGGTAAGGTGAATGGGTAGGTAACTAGGTAGGTAGGGTGGTTGATTAGTTAGTTGGTTGGTTGATAAGGTAGGTATACTTAACCTATTTAAATAGCCTAAAATTAGGCCTTTAAACAATTATGTACCTTGTTAAGCTTAACTTGGTTACTTAACTTAAATTATTAAATAATTAAGTAAATGGTAAATACGTAAATTTTATTAATAAATTACAAATTATGTTAGGTAGGTAACATAGGCCTAATTAATAAGTTAGTAGGCTAGTAATAATAGGTTAATTAATTATGTATGTTAAATATGTAGGTAACCTTAACCTAGGCCTACCTAACTAATGTCAAATCAATATGTTCAATTTGATTAAAGCATGGTCGTTTTGATTGACTTATTCTTTTTGTTTGTCCATTTTGACTAGATGATCAATTGACATTAGTAAAAAAGGTCACTTTAGTCAAATGTACTAATAAAAAAAAACACATCTTTCATGCTTCAACCCACTAGTCAAGATGGACATCACTTGTAGTCAAAACAAACATTTTGGTCATGTTGAACCTTTTAAAAGGTCATAACTTGTGGTAATGATAAATAAGAAACAAATTTCAGGTGGAGAATCCTTTAAAAAACATATGACCTGTTTCCTAATTATAGGTTTTCATATTAACACTTCAAATGACCCAATCTTGAAGAACTTAATTTTGGCCCCAACCATCCTTGGAAACATTTTACAATCATTTGAGACCCTTGTCAATTAGCAAAGTCTAATAATCTTTATTAATAAAAGCTTGGCAATTAACTATCAAATTGTCACCTATATGAATGTTCTTAACCATTTGTTCCCCCCTATTGCCATACTCCATTTAATCATCCAAATCATTACATTCTAAAAAATCACAGGTTTTCAAAAGGCAACTAATTCACTAAAATGTCCACATTGACCAAAAGTATGTCCATTTTAACTAAAAGTGTGGGACAAGTTGAAAGACACATAGTTCTTTTGATTGGTTTTTTTGAATAAAATGACCATTTTGACCAAATGTTAAATTGTACATTTAATAAAAAAGGACAAATTTTTTAAATGTTCCATCAAGATGCCAATGGCTTAATCAAAGCACCCAAACTAAATGGCCATGTTTAGTTAAATTAGCCATATTAATTTGGTTAGTTAACCTACTTGCTATGCCTATTAGGCTACCTACCTACTTACTTACCTAGCATATACCTACTTACGTCCTACCTACCTAATTACCTAAATATGTTATACCTACCCACCTACCTACCTATTTATTTATCTACCTACATACATGCCTATTTACCTAATTAAATACCTACTTATTTACTTATGAAAAAAATTACAATTCAACTATTGTTATACACATTGAAAAAAAAAAATCATTGAAGTTCAAAGAAACATGTTAAATGCATTTGGTATCATATTGTTTTATAAAGTGATGTGATGGTTTGATGGCTAAAACATTGGTGTGGAACCAAGAAAACCAAGGTTTAATCCCCTTTACCAACATATACTATGTGAAATTTGTATATATTGTATAGGTGCGTAAATGTATAGTACCTAGGTGGATTGTGGATAGGTAGGTAGGAGGCCATGGTGGGTAGGTAACTATTTATTATTTATTTATTTATTACATTTTTACTATTTAAAAATGGGTGTTTTTTTTTGGCTACTTAAATTTTTTGCCCGATTTGACCTGTTACAAATACTATCTTATGGTTAGTAAAAAAAACCACCAATCAAGTTGGACATTTTCAAATCGACTTGTCCGATTTGACCAAATGGTCAAATTGACAAAATATCAAAAGGACTAGTTTTTTGTTTAATTTTCCAATCAAATCACAATTTCTTATAGTGTTAAATGTTTTCACACTTCAACTCAATTAATAATGTTTCAACTTAATTAATTGCCAAAATTGAACATGGTTTGCCTTTAATCAAATATGATAAAACATATCAATAAAAACCAAATAAATTCATATACATAAAAATTGATATCATAAAAAACTAAAAAAATGCAATTGTAATTTAATAAACCCATAAATAATTGTTAGGAAATATTCGTGCCATTAAGAATCCATTATGCCCCATTGTGAGGTGGAATTGCGATGGAATTGGTCCAATAATAAGTAGAACCTAATGCTTTTAGTGAGTTCCATTGAACTTGGTCAAACATAAATGAAATTGTGTAGTGGACAAGGGGTGTGTATTGTAGGAGAGCAAAAACTTGAATAATTCATATCTTTTAACCTCATGATGAACCAAGGCTTCAAGTTTGGAAACATTTTAATTAATATCAAAATGATGTTTAAATGCTTACATTTGAATGATGTGAAAAATTCAAAGTGTTAAACAAAAACAAAATCTTTATAAATAGACTATCAATAGATTTCAATGTAGGAAATAAATCATTTGACCCAACTAAATGAAAATAATCATCAGATTTATCAAGGTCTAGAGGAAGTACTTAGAGCAATGGATCATAATACAATGGCATTTACATAGACATTTAGATATGCCTATGCAAAGTAGTTGTTAGATTTAGGAATATTCACAAGACACAAGTAAACCAATGACTTAACAACACAATTGTAAATGCTTGATTTGAGCAAAACAACTATTAAATTTGTAAGTAATCACAAAACACCTGGAATACAATGACTTAAAGCTACACAATTGTAAGTTTTTTTTTTTTGGCAAAGCAATTGTTGGTTTTACCAATATTCACAACAAACCTAAACCATTCATTCAACTTGAAATTTTTTCAAACCAAATCATTAACTTGGTCCATTCAAAAGTTATAACAATTGGCATGGTTGCTATAACACTTGAAGAAATCACTCATTACACACTTGGAAGTAAAATTGTGTTTAACTTGGTCCATTCCAAGGAAATAATGGATTTATCAAGATTAAAAAAACACCTGACTCAAAAAGCAACATTGTAAGCACGTAATTTTTCAACTTGACCTCCTTTGAAAACAATCAATGGAATTAACACACCCCATGAAGAACCTAAAGCAATGACTCAAACACAATTGAAATAACATAATTTATTAGCTTGGTGGACTATTCAAAGTGGTCATTGGATTCATCATGAGGTTTCACAAATCACTTAAAGCTTAGTGATTTTAAAACATAATATAATTTGTAAATGCCAAAACACTTAGCTCAAGGTCCTTTCAAAAGAGTTGTTGAACTTTTGCATGATCACAAATTAACACTTTAAAAATTACTCAAAAACACATTTTGTGAAAACAAAATCAGTTGGTCAAGTAGTTTCCAAGCAAATGATGGATTTATCAAGGTTCAAAAAACACCTAGATGCGAAAACCACATTATAAGCACATAGTCATTCAACTTGGCCTTTTAAAAAACAATAATTGGATTTATTGGAAACTTCATGAAACACTTGTAAAATAATGAAATAAGATTTTTTTTTAAGCATAGAATCTCTTAGCTTCATAGATGACTCAAAGTGGTCATTATATTCATCAAAGCTTGCAACTTACAACTTAAGTAATGATTTGAAAATAAAATAATTATGTAAATGCAAAAACATTTAGTTCAAGGTCCCTTGAAAGGTTTTGAATTGGACTTATGCATATTCACAACTTACACATTTTGTAAAAACAAAAGCATTGGTTAGGTTTCCAAGCAATAGACATGGATTTATCAAGATTCAAAAACCATCATGGTCATTCAACTTAGTCATTTTGAAAGTAATCACTAAAATTTTACTAGATTCTTCATGGGCACTTAATTTTGGACTTAAATCACATTTTTTCAAAAAAAATCTTTTGATTCA
The DNA here is from genome assembly GCA_963920785.1 of Sphagnum contortum. Taxonomy (NCBI): domain Eukaryota; kingdom Viridiplantae; phylum Streptophyta; class Sphagnopsida; order Sphagnales; family Sphagnaceae; genus Sphagnum; species Sphagnum contortum. Next base: position 9,335,128 of record OY987291.1, on the reverse strand, counting down.
ATCCTATTCAAAATAGTCGTTACATTTAATTAGGTTTATAAAGCACCCAAATTTTAATGACTTGAAAATATATAATTTTGTAATTGTAAAATCATTTAATTGAAGGTGGACCTATTTAACGAATTTTGGATTTTTTCACTTTCACAAATTAGGGTTGATGCATGGTTGGGTGGGCCAATTTGGGTGTCACGCAAGCCAATTTTTGTTTTATTATTGCCATTTCAATGCCCCATGTTGCTTTGTAGGTCTTAAAATTTATTAAAATGAACTTGGCTTTAAAATCTTAACTCGAGTATTACATGATGGACAAAATCATTTTACAATTATTTTAAAATGGTAAAAGCCATGAAATTTTGAATTCAAAATTTATGAACTACACCTTTGATTGCCATTTTTATTTGGACTATGTTATAGTCCATTGTCTAATGGGGTGTGTGTTAGGGACTTAGATTAGGAAGATATCATATCAAAGAAATGTAAGAACAAAATAAATAATGAGTTGAATTTTAAAACTATACTTATGGACTTTTGAGGATTAATCAAAAAACAAAATTCATAATTCCAAATCATAATGGAGGAAGAAATATTTTATGATTTTTTTGCTTGGATTCTTAAAGAAATAGAAACTCTAGATATGCCATTCATGACATGGAAAAAATATGGAATAAATCAATGAAAACTAGTGTAAACTAATTGTAATTCTCAAAAATTGACCATTATTTTGAGTAAACATGGATTTTGGTTCTATGGCAAATTGGTCAACCCATTTGTGCACAATCCCATTAGCACTTTATGCAATGATTTCAAACACACTTTATAGAAACAAAAACACATGATCAAGTTTCAAAACAGATGATGGATTAATTAAAATTCAAAAAACATGTAAAGTAATGATGCCCAAAACAACATTGAAAGCACATGGTTGTTCAACTTGGTCCTTTAATTTAACAATCTTTAAATTTGGTAGACACCTCATGAAAAACCTTTAAATGATTAAACACATTTGTAAGAATATAATATCTTGCGGTGAATTACTCAAAGTGATCATTGGATTCATCAATGTTCACAAAACACTTAACACATTGAAAATAGATTAAATTTATAAGTGTAGAAACACTTAGCACAAGTTCCTTTCAAAGTAATTTTTGGACTTATGCATATCCACAAATCATCTAAAGCATTGACTGACAAACAAACTTGTAAGAACAAAAGCACTAGGTCCTTTCAAAATAGATGACATGAACTTATTAAGATTCAAATACAATTATAGTAATGGTCTCAACCCTTTTTAAACACAAAATACTTATGTCATGGTTTGCAAAACACCAACACCTTTCATTTGGACCTTATCATAACACAACCTACTTCCATATATCCTTACCAAACACCAACACCTTTCATTTGGACCTTGTCATAACATAACCTATTTCCATGTGTCCTCACCAATTCAATATAATAAACTATGTTATATGCAATCATTGAATTTGTAGCTAGATGCAATTGTCACATGCAATTGGTTAAATTTGTCTTTGTAATTAAACTTCAATTTTAGACAACGTTCAATTATGTCTACAACTATGTTTGTGATTAATTGTTTTTTCATCCTTTCAAATGAATGATTTTTATATGTGTGGTGTTGTTCAAATATATTATGGAATCTATCTATGAAGGACTTAGGTAGTTTGTTTTGTTTTGTTTTGTAATTATGAAATCCTTTGAACCGGGATGCTTTAGATTGTGTTCTTAGTGTCCTTAGAAAGCTCTCAATGAAGAGGGATGCATGGGCTTGGTTCCATGATATTTGGACTTGTGGTGCAAAAGTTCTTGAATATTGAATGATTTGTTCATTGAAAATTAAATTAAATCATAGCTGAAAATTTTAGAGGAATTGGAATCTACCTTTGGTGTTGTTGGAAAGATCTTGATGATCAGGATTTATTGGAATTTATTTGGTAAGATTTGGATTTAGATGTGGGAGATATTGATTTTAAAGTGATTTCTCCTGCTGAAAATTTAAATAAATTCCAAGAGACCAGGTTTTGGAAGGAAAAATTAGTTGAGGACGCGGTAACATTTGAATGTCTACCATTCAATTCAAGTAAAAGGAATTGTGATGCGCCTTTGGTGTTGTTCAAAAAATCTTGACGATTTAGATTTAATGGAATTTATGTTGTGAGATTTAGACTTAGGATGTGGGACAATGTTGATAGGTTGAGTTCATGTTATTTTGTAATGGGTTCACACTTGCAAGTCTAATATTCAATTTAAGTATATGTTTACCTTTCATATTTGATTCTTAAAAAATGGGATATAAATACACCTTGCAAAATAATGTCATATGTTATGTCCACCTTACATTATAACAAGTTCACACTTGGGCCAACAACACATGCCACACCAATATATGTTACTAATCACATGGGTGATCGTGATGTGGCAACTAATATGATGTGCACACCTTATGCCTTTTGTATAGGGGTAAAGTGAGGGCTAAGGAGGTGAAAAACAAACTTAAAATTCATATATAATGTTCATTTGGTGGGGTGCCCAACAATGATTTTTTATTAAAGAATTTGAGTTTTTCTAGTTATGAAAAAACTTAGGGGCAAAATTTTGCATTGTGATTCCAAATATTTTTGAAAATTTTCATTTTTAATGTAAATTTGAGAAACAATGCTAAATTATTTTTAAAAATCACCTAATTTTTAAACTTGTAAAATTGAAAAAAATCCCCTAGTTTTCAACCTACATAAAGGATTTTCAAAAATGAACTTGGCATAAATTCACCATATGTTGAAAAAACAACCCAAGTCACGATATTTTTATGTTAAATTCTAACAAGTAATCAAGAACATGGAAGGATCCATTTGTTTACCATAACCCAATGCAAACATATACCTAGCATTGCAAGTGGTCCATGCGAATAATATGGGCAATAAAACGTTATATATATCCATAGGAGTTGTGCCATGGTGAAAGGATGTTGAAAATTTGTTCACCTATTGTTTTAGCCAAGAAGTTGGCTCTATTTTATTTCATGTAATTTATTGAAAGCATGATCCATGTTGGCAAAATGCCATGATAGCTTCCATCTTTGTTTTTTATTAAAAGTTCATGTGAAGTACATTTTTAAATGTGTTCATCCCACTTTACCTTTCTAGATTGCACTTGCTTTTCATTTGTTTTTACAATTGGATCCATTCACCTTTTTATCCTTGTTAAGTGCAATCAACATTCAATTTGCCATTCTAGGTTTCCTACCTCTAATTACATTTGTGTAATTGTTTGTTAAAACATATTTTCTACACCCCATCCCCCCTTACAAAGGGTTTTTTTGAAGAAATATTTTTAGCTCCCATCATTTCTCCTTTCCCCCTTTGTTGGCCTTGCCTTGGTAGGCAAGGATATTGTGTTGAAATCCATTACAGAGTATAGTAGTTTCAAGGTACTTGTCCTTTACATGGTAGCACGTCCTTTTTATAATCTCATCATTCAATCTTCTACAAATGTAAGGTGAGATGTTGCACTCACCATTTGAATGAAAATATTATGTTATTTATTTTTAACATAGATAATCATCCATTGCGAATAAAATAAATGAATGAGGATTGTTGTTAATTGGTTAGGGTTTAGGTATTCAAGATAGGTAGTATGCGGCAACAATAGGGGAGTGCGTGTTGACACATGCGTTTATTGTTCGTCTCCAAGTGCAACTTTGCTATCATGATGATCAACAAAAACAAGGGAGCAAGGTATTTCTATTAGGCAAAACAACCCTTTGAATTTGATTTTATTTTGTAATGGAAGTTCATTGATGACACTAATGTTCATTTTGCATTACATTATGAATACAAAAATGGTTCTTTGCAAGGCCTATAGATGTGGGCAAAAAGAAGGTGACATTTATCAAATGTGAAGCTAAATATGTTTTGACCAAAGATTAGTGTGGGCTATGGTGTGAAGTTGAGGTTGGGGCTTGTCAAACACTATAACAATTTGCAATAACATCATGAAGGACGCTACTAGTATTCTTAAGTCACTTCCTTTATTATTGTTCCAACAACATTTGTTGCATTGTTACTAAATCATATCATAGTTCAAAGGAAACAACCTTTTTTCCTCATTCACAAAAAGGAACTCTAAAAGGGAATGTGAAGAAATGTCTACTGGACATTTCCATTAATGTTGATGTACTTTTATGTTTATCTCCAAACAAAGATTCCTACAAATTATTCATGTTGAAAGGTGTTTCCAATTTGATTGTTAAGTGTCGGCAAGGTAAAATAAACAAAAAAAATAGTCCGCCCAAAGTTTAATTAAAAAATGAAACAATTTGTGATATGGATTCAAAATATTTTGAAATACAAGTATAAAATTGTAGGGCCTTACATTTAGTTTATGGGAAGTTGGACACAAAGTTTGAACAACATTGGTATTATAAAAGTAGGTTGAAACACTAGTAGAAATTGGCCAAATTGTAACCATTACATTTGTAACTACATGCGACTATTAACTATTTGCAACTACATTTGGACATTTTTGCAACTATTTCTTGTGTTGGTCATATTTGCGATTACAATGCAACTAATTTGCGACTATTTTGGTGTTCATCCTTCCATGTGAACAACATTTAGTTTATTTTTCATCCAAGAAAAACAATTTATGTCCCATTAGTTGCAAATGTGACCAATTTAGTTGTAACCTTATAAATATACAAATGTGTATTATGTGAATTTTAAGGAATATAGTTGAATGTATTAAGATTTATAAATATATATTTTGAATTTATATGAAAAACCATATTATATGTCTATTCAAATATTATGATTAACATAAATGGCCTTGATATTATGGTTACATTAAATAGTGTGTATTTTGAATATATTGAAAATTTAAGTAAGATATTTGTTAAATATATTAAGCCCATATTTTTAAAAAATCCATTTCATTATATTTCTTCAAATTATTAAAAATGATAAAAAAATTATTTTTATTAAATATTATAATCTATATAATATTAATTACATGTAATTAAAATTTTATATTATTATTAAATTATTTTCAAATGACTAATGTACTGATTAATAATTTATTTATATTTTTTAAATGAATTTTTTTCAAAATAACTCATAATAGCTCTAACAAGTGACATAATAATATATCATAATATATTATAACAATTATAATAAAATTGTTAACCTATGCTAACTACAAATTACATTCTTATTATTATTATAAGTAATCAATTATGAAGTATTATTAGATTAATATAATAATTATTGTTAGAATGGAAATTTAATAAATTACTATACAAATGAAAAAAATATTTTTGAAGGAAAAAAAATTAAATAATAAAAAAAATTGTAATAGTTCATAAATAGCTTTAATGAGTGAAGTAATAATATGAATAATAAGAATAAAATAGTTAACCTTGGTTACCAAATCACTATAATAATGATGAAATTAATGTTATTGCTACTATTAAATAGTTACATTTATATTTATTGTTAATTATATAACTGCAAATAATAATCCAAATAATAATAATAAAATAGATAACCTAAAATAGGGTTTGATTATATTATTAGTCATTTAAAAAATAATACTCAATATTTATAACTAATATTTAATCAATATTAAATACTGAATATTTTAGATATTATATTTATTTATTTGATTACCAAATAATGATTTATTAGTTATTAGTAATTAGTTAATAATTTCAATATTAGCCAATTACTAATTAATTAAAGTGGTTGATAGATTATTATAGTTTTTATATATAATTAAATATTATTAATGTTTATCTAGCTAATAAATTAAGTAATATTTAATAACATAATTAATTTAGTAATCATAAGATATTGATGATTATTAATATAAATAATTAGTTAGCTGGACAATTTATAAAGTGAATTAGTTAGTTTCTAATTTAGTTGTTAATTAATCAAATAACAAGTTAATTAATTTTTAAAAATATATTGTATTCATTAAATAATTAATAATTTTATCAGTTTACTATTTAATTAATTAGTTAGTTAGTTAGTTAGTTATCACTTACCTACTTAATTACATACTCTTGAAGATGAGAATGAAAACCAAGACATATGTGATAAAAATTTTAGTTACAAGTCGTTTGTGATTAAACATTTTTAGTTGCAAAAACTAAAACTTTTATCCCATATGTTTTGGCTTTCATTCTCATCTTGAAAAGTATAAACAAGGTGTTTTGTCTCACATTTTCATAGCTAAAAAGATGGGCATATGGGATGAGTCAATAAAATGACTTATCTTAAAATAAAATAAAAATATTCATGTATTTACACCTAACTACCTACTTCCATAACTTATGCACGTACTTTTTTACCTACCTACCTACCTAAGTAGGTATTTGGCCTATGTAAGTAAATAGGTTCTATCTAGATAGATGTTTAGCCTAGATGGGTAGGTAGGTATATAGATAGGTAGGTACCTAATTTAACATACATACCTAAATATCGATTCAAGTTTAATTTGGAAAAACAATTAATATGCCACATGGCAAATTTTTATTACACCACGTATCACAATTTAAACCCCAAACATAAAAATGAAATATTTTAGATTGTTTCAAAATAATAATTAAATATTTTTTAATTATTAAAAGTTGAAACACGTGGCAAGACATAACTTGTTCCCATTGTTCACCAAAAAAGTCGCATCTTAATTGTAAACGACAATACATATATGATTAATCAAAGGATGAAGATGTATTTTGTGACTTTTTCTTTCATCCAAAGTTTGTTGCCATTTGTAACTAGTGTTAATGCAACTTTTCCAACGTGACTATTGAGATTTTAATTGCAAATGTCACTTGCAACTAAAAATTAGTCACATGGATCAATTGTAAAATGGCCATTTTCTACTAGTGAAAATATGTTCAAAATTAACTAGGTTAAAATGGTGTTCAAACCTACTTGATATTAAAAATCTAATATATTATGGTTATATCATTCATAATTTGATAATACATGAGTATTTTTTAGGGTTCCACTAAGTTGAAAATTTTAAAAATCAATATTTCATCTACATGTAACCCATTTTGTACAATTGGACATTTTGTGTAAGTAGAAATTATTTTAAAAATTCTACTTGATTATACTTTCAAGATGGGGTTTTTCAACATATAATAAAAGATTATCATCATTTTAATTATTGTAAAAAAAATAAAAATCTACTTTCAATATATTAAAACATTTTCATGGTTACATGTAATTTTTTTTTGACAAGGAGGAGTGAGTTGTTTACTTTACCTTGCACCTTGTTGCACATATTTTCATTCCTTAATGACTATTGGAGTTAGATCTTCAATGAAAAGTTTTCACTAATGTAAATGCACCAAATGAAATACAAGTTTGGCCATAACAACGAAAAGGTTTATATTTTTCATTTATTTCTATCTCCTTTTTTGTTTTCACTTCATTGAAAGGAGGTGGAAAGATGAAATCTCTGCTAATAAGCCATAAGAATATAGACCAAGTAGTACATTACCATTAATTTGGCACATAATACTTTTGAGCCTTTCCTTTTTAGTTGCTTGCTTGCAAGTGTGTGCATAACAACACATTTCAATGCAAGTGGAGTTCATTTTTTGTTTGACCTTTCTTTTAAGAGTTTCACTTTAACACATCGAATTCCAATTCCTTTTTTTATTTGTAAAAAGTTGCTTAAACAACATAAAAGTGCATTCATGTTTTTATTACAAATAGGAAAATTTAATTATACTAATTTTAGTTTTTGTTTAGTTCATTTTGAAGAATGCTCCCCCCCCCAAGCCAAAGTACCCAAGACCCATGGAAGACACTACACCTACAAATGCAACAAAAACACAATTTTTGAAAATTTCAAAAAAACATTTAAATAACCATAAAAAGGTGAAAACACATTAAGGGTGAGCCACTTTTGTTCAAAAAAGGTGATGTATAACAAATATATAGTACACAATAAGCTAAAATCTTGATGGCATCTTTTTGTTATTTTAAACACAAGTAAAAAAATTTAAGACTTGCACAACAACATTTTTGAATTCAAAATTAATTTTGATCCAACAGTTAGATGAGAAGGATTAGATAAAGTCAATGTACACAAAATATATAACTTATAGGTTTTTAGCAGCCATAAGGGATCATGATTATGATTCATGAAACATTACCAAACAAAAGAAAATTAAAAAAATAATGTAATGGCCATTTATAAAATCTCCTCCTCTTTGATATGGTAGTGGTTTTCCTCTAAATCTAGGATGTTATTATGCATTCATTACTAAACAAATGAAAAAAAAACACATTTTTTGAATGGAATTTCATCCAAAATTTTTAAAATTTTAAATTATCCTAAATTTAATTGATGTATATCAATATCATACACAATAAAAAAAATTCACCCAAGAATTCCATCCAAAACCCTAGTTTGGTAGTATATATTCAAAATTTCAAACTTTATGATGAATATTATTTTGTCACGAATATATTCCATATGTTCAAAATCTTCAATGTTTATTGAGATTTTCAAAATAATTGATTAGATGAAGTCTAAAGCTAATCAAATATACTTAAAACAAGTAAAATAATTCAAGATGTGATGTTCATACATTACCAAAAAAATTAATTGGAGAAAGATTATATGTGTGACTACAATTTTGGGGGGGCTTGGTGTGCTTTCACCCAAAAAGATTATAACTTTGTGTTATATTAATGTGGCTTTTCAAAAAGAGAATTATAATTAGGGTGTCAATTTTGTACTATAAAAACAAGGAGAAAAAGATAGTGTTGAATTGAGTTTACCTTCACAAAACTAAGAAAAACTATTCCATGAATTTTCAATAAATTCTTGTTCCCAAAGAAAGATTGAATTTGTATATCTATTATTGGCTGTGTTGGTGAGAACAATAATAATGAAATTACAAAAAGAAGGGAAAAAAAAATCAAAATATCAATATAAACTTATTTTGACCATACATTACCCAACAAAAACGTCTATTGCAAGAATATGAATAAGAAAACACATTCACACCTAGGGAAAAGCTACCATAGATGGCCAAGTTTTGTTCAATTGTTTCTTCATGCAAAATTCAAAGAAGCATATAAATTAAGAGCCTGAAAGCTTATTAATTCACTTTTCACTAATTTAACATAATTGATTTAAATTAGGGTTCATGCTAAAAAAATGCATGGTTTTGGTGGGAAACTTGAATTCAACTTTTTAAATGATACTTGAACCCAATTGACTTTGCAAGTGTTAACCATATCATTGTGCACTATTTGTAACTTCAGAGCAAATTTTTCCACATTATTACCTGCATGTTAACAACTTGTTATTAAGTTTCAATGTGGTTGTCAATTGCAACTTTTGTTGAAATGAGTGGGAAATTGAAACTTTTGTACAAGATTGTTAATCAAGAAGATGTAGTTGGTAGTGAGGTTGCTTAGGTGCTCATGCATTGGTTGGTAGACATGTTGTTCCCTTGTTTCTACATTCCATGCCTTCCAAGGAGGGTGGGTGGGTGATCGATCACCATGTTCCACCAACTTTGCAACCTTGGCCTTTTGTAATTACAAATTGTATAAGGTTGTTTATACATGTGATTTCCTAATGTGCTACAATCAAGAATGTTGTGAGCAAAGTTCACATTGTAATCATAATCAAATAAGCTATAAAACATATAAGTGTAGCAAAAATTACAATATTAACATTAACGTGATGTACATGTTTTTATATGTTCATTCATATTTTACATTTGCATCTTTTACATGTAAGATGATTTATTAATGTACGATTAATATGGAATGATCCACTTTTTCAGCTTTTAATTTTTCTAATGTTTCGAGGGAGCTTAAGTAGAGAGTAATGCACAATCAAGATTTTTTAAGAAACTCAATAAATAAATGTACTTCAAATAGTATTCTATGAAATGATACAAAACTTTTATGGTGTTAACATTAGCTTGAAAGTAACACAAACAATAATATTATATCATCATATTTTGTGCATTCATTTGTGAAAAATTAAATCTGAACATTGTTTTTAGTATGAAAATGAACTCAAATGATAACAATGTACGATACATACATACATATATATTAAGGCACTTGGAATCTAATATTGCAAAATGACAAATTATGGTCCCCTACCTGCATAAGTAAAAGGTGTTATTCAATGATTTTTAGTTAGATTGACAAAATATTTAAAACATTTGGGAGTTCATGGTTTTTTTTTAACATGGCCTTTGAAAATATAAACAACATTCAAATACAAACAAAACTAATTATTTGTGTATATTGTAAGCTATTATAAAAATGGTTAGAAATGGTAAGAAATCATCTTTTTGCCTTGGATTTCCTTCAAACTAATTGCCATAACTTGTTTGATTTTGGTTCAATGTAGATTTAGTATAAGATATATTACTCAAAATTAAATCATAATTTTAAATGGACATCATAAACAATGCTTTGAATTTTCACCACTTGACAACAAAGACAATATAGTCGAATTCATACAAAGAATTTTTGGGGAAAAAAAGAAGAAGCTAAATTTGCCAGATTTCAAGGATTTTTAAAATTTTAATCAAGACAATAGATTCTAGCAAGTCACAAAAAAATTTCAGGATTTCTTAAATTTTTCTACTTTCCTCTCACACATGTAGCCCAAATTAGCTAATTCCTCTTGTGGATGATTGCTAGTGTGGCTACATCACACAATTGGAAAAAAATAAATAAAACACCCTTGTCGGCCAGAAACCTACATGGCAATACATCATTATTAATAAACCCCAAAATTAAAAAAATAGAAAAAAAAGAATAATAGTAATAATAAAAATATAGTTCCTTTCATAAAATCCAATGAAAAGTAAAAAAAGAAATTGAATGACAAAGAGAATGAAAAATCAAAATGTAGACCAATGAAAATACATTGTTCTATCCAATTCCCCTTTACTTTGGATGATGAACATAACAATAATATATTTGAACACTTTATATCAGGCAACAAATTCAGGTTTGGCTTTACTCATAATACGCCATTAAAAAACCTAATTAGATATATATGAATGTCATCTCTCTTAAATATAAATAAATAAATATAAATAAATATAAATATATTAGTATCTTTTCTGGTTTGCCATTTGGGTTCTAAATTTGATTTTTCAAAATCCATTTCAGCAGTAAAAAAATAATTTATGAAAATTTGGCAATACACAGCTTCTTCTGGTAGGTTCCTCCTGCATTCTAAAACTCCCACATAATGAGACCAATTAATTTTTTTTCCCCTGCTTTTTAATTTCCTTAAATTAAGGGGTTTCAAAGCAAGTTTTTTTTTTTTTTTTTTTTTTTTTTTGAAATTAAATTTTTTTTAAATTACTGCTGAACCTGAAAAGTACTACGCTAATAAGTCATCCTTCTATATTTTTGGCTACATACTTGAACTATGTTATACATTTATGAATATTTTTCTTAAATTTAGGTCAAGTTATGGCTAATGAAAATCTAGAAAAGGAACTTGATTTTAGCACTTTTGAATATTGGCTATAGATTTTTGGCTATATATTGCCAGCCCAAAAAAAAAAAGGGCTGTGCGAAACTGACCTTTGCCCGGTATGGGCAACAGCGGTTACTGAGCGACCCAAATCCAACGGCTCCGATGCCGCCTGCTCCGCCAACGGACTCTTGTCCGAACCTTAAATATCTTCCAACCGCTCGTGCGCTCGAATCCCGACCAACACAACCGGGCCCTTCCACGGGTCCAATCACTCCACATTACCCCGGGTGACCCATCGTCTCGCACCTCTCGCCTGCCCGCCTGCCCGCCAGCCCACCCGCCCGCTCGCTGCCCGCGACGAAGCCTGCAACTCTTCTGACTCCCGCACTCTCTCCCTCGTCTTCAAACTTCTCTTCTTGTTCTTGTTCTTCTTTTTGGATGTCGGTCTTGTTGGTTTGCTGAGTTTTCTTTTTCCTTTTTGAAAATGGGTTTGTATTGGATTCTTTGAAAATCTATTGTTTCGATTGATAGGAATCGAGGTTAGTCTCGCGGGTCGGGGGAAATGCTGCTCCTTTTGATTTCCTTCTTTCAAGACTGAAGGTTTCTTCAGGCTCGAGCTTTTAAGTCTATCGCAACTTTTCTGATGTTTTTGAGGTTTTGTCTCAGATGTTGTGTTCATAATTCTTGGGACAACAGCTTGGTCTCTTGCCGAGGCTTTTTTTCTGTGTGTCCAGAATGAGCTCCATTGCACATTGTGCATCGCAGCTTCCTTTGAGGTCCGTCTGCATACATAACATTCTTCTCATTGTCAGCCAGCTTAGTTTGGGTATCCGTGGTGAACGACTTACATTTTCTTTTCTTTTCTCAAGCTGAGTGCAACACTGTATGTATGTGCGTGGCTGCTTCTCCAGCTGCGAAATTTTCAAAACGGAAGTTGGATTTAGCCTCCGGTCTTTCAACCAGAGTGGTTGACGCAAGCTGTACGCCGTCTCTCTCTGGGTTGCATTTCTGTGAGTGTTTTGTGGAGCCATGACAGTTGATTGTAGCAATGGGTTGGGCGGTAAACCACCCAGAGGAACAACAATACAACAACAAGAAGCTCTGGCATCAGCAGCGGTGCCTTGTCCAAGAAAACAGGTGCCACATGCAATAGATAGCCCAAGACCACCACAGAAAGGGAAGCGTGTGATGTGGGAGAAGCAGCAGCCCGAGAATAATGATATAAGAGCAGAAGAAGAGTGTTCGGTTTGTGAAGATCCTACAGGAAGAAAAGGTATGTTGCTGAAGCATGGAGGAGCAAGGAAAAATGCTCATGTTGTTGTTAAGGGAAAGCTGCAATGGCTGTTTGAGCAGGACAGATTGTATTGGGAAGTACCCACAAAGGATAACGTGAAAGGCTCATTTTCGTCAGCACATGCCACAGCATCTAGTGATGATGCCAGTCCATTAACAGAGTCAGAGCTGATCATGAAAGCAAATGTGTTGAATCGAATCAGTCCTGATGGTGCACCATGGTGTCCTGTAGACTACCTCTCTGACTCTGTAAATGTTGGAGAAGATTACCAGGAGGATGGTGATCTGCAAGTTGGTTGCCACAGCACTGATGATGATTATGATACCAATGATGGTAGCAGTGATGATGATGATTCCAGAAACTTTGACTTGGAGATGTCACACCTTGAAATGAATGCACCTGAGATTGAAGTCTTCATAACCACCCCACAAGCGCCAGGGGTGTCTATCATGGCTGAGTCAAGTGATGGTGTTTCAGGGTTTGCCTCCATGGATGAGGAGGGTTCGTCATGCTTTGAGACAAGGGGGGAAGCCATCAACAAAGAGCAGGAGTGGAAGAGGCAAGCAGCAATTCTAAAAGCTAAATGTAAGGTACTCAAGATGGAGAAAGCTCTGGTGCAGCAGCGGTGGAAAGAAGGGTGTAAACAGATGATGCAAGCTGTTGAGATGGCACACAGTCTTCGTGCTGCTGTAGAATCCATACTCAAGCCACTACAGAACACAGTCACAGCCTCCTCTCAACCCTGCAGCAGCACACTGTGCAGAACTGTGGACAAGGAAAATGAGTCTGCTGAAGGGCTGGTAGAGAGGCTTCAAAGGCTTCAGGCATGCTCAGATGACGGAAGCCACCAACAACAGCTTGATTCTGAAATCCAGCTTCACCTTGAGCAGCAGCAGCAAGCAAAGGCTTCTTTGCCAGAGAAGGGTGACAAACTGCAATGTAAATCCCGACTCCAGAACAAGGAACCTTCAAACTTCCACAATACCAAAGAAAAATGCGAGAAACAGAGGTCTCAACGTGCAAGAAGCCAAAATAAATCTGCCTCTGTATCTTCTATGTCCTTGGTATGTGCCAAATTGCAAATTTCTTCCTTTTCATGATATGGGAAGGAGTGGTCTTTTTCCTCCATATTTGAATGCTAGTACTTGAGACTTTCCAAGCCACTAATGGCCTGTATCATTCTCACTGTTGTCAGAAAACAATCAAGAAAGAGAACAAAGTGAAAGCTCTTGATGAAAATCCATTGAACACCATGTCTGCCAAGGCACAAAAATCAAAGACAGCCATTGACCGCCTGCTCAAGCAAACTGTATGTGTTTTTTTTTTTCACCACCTGTATTTGCTACAGTTTATTTCCAGCAGCAAATTTTCTGGTTCTTATCTCTTGTGATCCACCCATGATGGAAATAATGTAACAGGAGGCTGGATATAACATTTTGGAGGAAGATCAAGCCAAGGAGGTGCAGACCAAGGAAACAGTTCGCAAGATTCTAGCACAAGTGAGTTGTTTCCTACTATAATTATTTCTGTGAATGTCATCAAGAAACTTGAATTTAGATGCTGAACTTTGTATCTATTTTAGTTTGCCAAGCCCTGAGTAATCTTTGAATTGTGTGAAATACTTGAACAACAGATACAGGTGGAGGCTGAGCAGTGGACACAGGTGCAGGATGTGCTTAAGCATGTGTGTACAGAGATGACAACCTTGCAGCAAGCGTGTCAAGGATGGGAAAAGCGTGCCCTCAATGCTGAATCTCAGTCTGTGGCCTGCCAACTGGAGGTAATTGTTGGGAATTATTGCCACTCACTTCTTGCTGCTTTCAATTTCCAGTCAATTACATTATCATCATCAATGGAGACAGAAGATGGAGACTGCAGGAAGTGGAGTACAACATATACAAACCATGCACAGATCAGTTCATTGTGACTATGCTGCATACTTTTGACCCTTGATTGTAAAATTTAGATATTTATTTACTCCACAAGTCCAACATTAGGCTTACTGTCTTGGGTCTTGCCTGGAACTAGAGAGATGAATGGCAGGTGAAGGCCCAAACAGCCCAGCAGAGGGTGAAGGAACTGGAGGTTCAGCTGGTGCAGATTCAAGAAACAGTTCAGAAGCTAAAACTTTGTCATGCCCAAGAGGAACAGAACCAGTGGTTAGATGTTGGCAGCAGCAGTGTGGATCCCTCAAACATCCTTGGCTATACATTGGCCTTAGAGCCAATCTCAAACACAAACAGCAGTGACAGTGGTGGATGTAAAATTTTGAAGGAATTTGAAGGATGCAGAAACTGTGGGAAGTTACGTCACATAATGGTTGAGGAAAGACAAAATTTGGATAGGTTTGGGCTCCTTTGTGATCGACATTCAATCGGAGGATTAGTGCCAAGAATTCCAAGTCCGTGTAGGCAACACTCTTCTGCGCATGGGAGTGTGCCAAGATTTCCAAGTTCATGTAGGCAACACCCATCTGCACATGGGAGTTCACCAAGATATCCAAGTCCATGTGTGCAACACCCGTTGTCTATGTCAGTGCCAAGAGTTCAAAGTCCACACAGATCTGCAATTCAAGAAACTTCACAGCTCAGGAAAACACCGAGGTGCATGAACCACAATACCCAGCACCAGCAATTGACAACACCATTAACTGCTGACAATGCAAGAACTATTGCACAACAGTCTTCTTCTAACTGGAAACTCGGAATGAAAAATGACATCATGAGATCTTCATCCCAAGAAGAGTCACAGCAAACCCAAACAAGATGGCAGAAAAGTCCAGCACAAGGTCATAGCAAAAAATCTGAGAATCAAGAAAACACCAAAGGAAATGCTAATAAGAGTTTTGCAGGGATGCAAAGAAAAGGAGGTGCAGTTCAGGGCCACAGTCTCATGAGAAAGGTTCATCAATTTCCAGTTGGCAGCAACTCCCGACAGCCATATCATTCAGCATCCAGCATTCAAGATGCTCTTCCACAAGACCCCTTAAAAGAGGTGAGTGCAAATGTCATTCCATGCCGGAACTGAAGCACTATGAGTATTGTTAGAATGGTTTACCACCTCATCATTATCAGTGGAGAGGTGCCTTCCCCAACTTTTTATTTTTGGCTCAACTTCTTCATTCATTGTACAATAGCATACTTAGAGCACGTAGTTGCTCAAACACACTTTGTGTCATTTGTAAATGTAACCCTGAACCCTAAACTAAGCAAAGAGGTTTTGTTATGTGCGGGTTGGTGGCCTTTTTGTTAAGGTTTGGCCCTTGACGCTCGAGGCATTGCAAACCTTGTTAGCAAACCGATAACCTTGACATTTGGTAGTGTTTTCAGTTCACTCTGAAGAAATGTCCTCTGCCCCTGTTTCATGGATTTAGGATGTGTAACCTTCATCTCCACAACTGTAAACCAAGTCCTTAACAAACTTGTCGTAGTTTCAATTGATGATGAATAGTGTTAACACACAACTTAAACATGTTTATTTCAAATCCTTTTTGCATATCTAAACTTAGAATTGGTTTGTTTCATATCTTGTTCAAATAAATTAAAAGAGCAATTTAAAGAAAAAAGAGATTCCAAAGATTTATTGAGTTCGAATATAATTCACATCATTTTTGAAAATCATTTTTTATTTTACACAATGAGCTTATTGACATCATGTTTAAACTCATGTTTGATTGACACACGCTTGATCTTGTGAATGCTTTTAAAATGCTTTTTATGCGAGCATGGAAGTTCTGATTTTCTTTTTTTTAAAAATATACTGAAGGAATTTCAAAAGAAAATAGTCTCCATTACTTGATTTGTAAGTTGGTATTTTTTTTTACATGAATTTCAGAATACTTACTTTGGTTTATACACAATATTTAATATCAACTAGAATGTATCATTTAAAAATATCATGGTCTGCTAAACTGGCATGTTGTAAAACTTTATGATTTTACAATTGCTATGTAAATTATTCTGCTTGGAGTGTCCTCATAATTTTCACCATTTTGTGCAATTAATAGTGTAATACAATAGTGTAAAAAAAAAAGTCTCTAATTTAATTTATGCCAAATATATTTAAAGTATAGGTTATTGCTTTCAAAGTAGTCACCCAAATGAACATATGAACACCTACCATTATTGCATTGGCACTATGATAGACTAGAAAGGTATAACATTACACAATCATTTGTATCACAGTAAACATCATATATTGTATATTGTAATTGATGAAACCACAAAAAATGTTTCACACATGCCATGAACCATGGCCTATTATGTATAAAAAATATATGTTGTTATAAATGTAAATATTGTACATACTATGACTGACAATTGATCAACATTTCTCTGCTGAATATTTATTTATTGAAAAAAAGGTTCAATAATTTCATTTTTTAAAAAAACAATTGAATAATCAACATGCAAAATATACCTCATATTCTATATTTGTAATATTAGCACAATGGTTGGGAGGACTGTTGGGAGGTTTTTTCTTTTTAATAGAACCTCAAATATTGGTTTTGATGTTGAAAAGTTCATTTGGACATTCTTTGGGTGAGGGTTTGAATGAATGTTGGGTGGATATAATTTTTTTTTTGATATCCTTTGGTTCTAGTTATTTGCCTATTTGTTATCCATTAGTTTTGGTTATTATTATTATTATTATTATTATTATTATTTAAAATTCAATTGTAATATCCTTGAAGAATATATATGCTAGATTTCAATATGGCTGGATATCCGCCACCATTAATTTTTGCTGGATATTCTAGCATTTCGGATAACAAGATATATATATATATTTTTCAAAAATATTTCCAAATAAAATTACAAGTGCAAAAGTTCATCTTGCTTGAATTTGCTTTCATATTGTTTTAATTGTTCCTTTAAGGCAGCATCAACCTCCATCAATTTTATCTTACTAGAAGGTGAATTACAATCCACCCTAGGATCACTAAGCCAATTTTTACTAATAGAATTATCTTATCTAAATTATTTAACTGCAAGCAACATCTCCTTAAATTTGTAAAAATTCCAACTAATGAAATATTCTCTTAGTTTTTATTTGAAAATCAACAATGCCAAGAATCAATGAGCAAGAAATGCCATTGTTGGAAATAAATACTCATATTTTCCCCACAACTTTAAGAGATGTTTAATGTCCTTGACATTCACTTGAAACCTCTTAAACATTTGTAACTCCTTGTTCACCACCTCTTTCGTTAGCTCACTAATTTCAACAAACGTTTCAAAAATGTTCATGCTACTTTCTTCATCAATTTGTATATTTCCCACAAGTCCAAATTCTGCCATAGGATGGAGGATGTGGAAACATCTCAAAAACATAGTAAATAAGGATCATTGATCATACTTTTCCACAATGGAAACATCATGCTCTCAACCAATAAAAAATGAAACCAACCTTAAACTTTAAAATCTAGGGTTTAACATAAAGGACAACATGTTATGTGTTTTATTTTTTTCATATTTTTTGAAGAATGAAAGAAAACCATCTAAAACCCCATATACTTTTCTTCTAATCTTAGATGCAAGCAATGACAATTCCAAAGCTACAACAAAATCATCATTAATCAAATCCTCCAAATTAAATGAAATTCCATATTCATCTTTAAGTTTCAAACTCATAGTGATTGTTGCATTCAAACATTAAAAAGTAACCAATGCCCACAAGATTGGGTCAACACACAAGCCTTTACAACTCAAGACAAAACATAAAAAATTATTTAAGATATGTGCCAAGTTAAAGGTGAAGGGACACACTTAGTAATCCTCATTGCAGTTTGTCAATTATAATATTGAGTAATTATTGCTTTGAATTGTAATGCCTCTTCAAATAGGATGATTTTACTTTCAAACCTACAAAAAATAATCAAAGATCAACAAAACAACTTATAATTTATTTAAAAAAAAAAAAAAACCACTTGCAAAAATGGAACAAAAAGTTAAATGATAGAAAACAAAACAAAACTTGTTTTCATTGGAGTGTTCAATTTTCTAGGCCTTAAACCAATTTCAATGCAAACTTTGTTCCATTCTTGACAACCTTTACCAGATTTCTTTGGCTGAATAATGCATTTATGCAAATATATTTGGGCAAATTTAATAGATACGTATTTCAAGTTCTTACAAACTTTATCATTTACTGTGGCATATTGGCATGCTTTGGAGAAAACATGACCAAACAGGTTCCTTAAAAACTTTCCTCCAAACCTAAAGTTTCACATTTAACAATAGACTTCAAAACACTAGTCAATGTATTTAAATTTGAACCCTCATCCTTCACATATGCTATTATTTTATTTTTCAAGCCATATGCATGTCCAAAAAATCAATAAGATTTATAGCCAGTGCTTGTCATGTAGTTTTAGTAGTTTCAAACAAACCAATAATAATTTGTTTTAGTTTCCAATCAAATCCCAAAAAGATTATGACCAAGGCAAACACATCATGTGCACCCTTGGATGTCCATAGATCAAAATTAGCAGTAACACAACAATAATCATTTAGCAAAGGCAAAACATATGTTTCCTTAATTTTCTCCACCAATTTAGGTAAGACAACATAAAAACTATTTTCAAAAAGGGAATTGCACATGAGGACTTAATTGCAACACTAAACATTTAAGCCACAAATTTTCTACAAATTACAAAGCCAAGCGATTCTTCACTATTAAAAGTGCAAGATTCTCCACAAACATCTTTTGTTCCACATCATCCTTTTTGAAAGGATTTTTTGAATCAAACAAATCAGATATGGAAAAATTGGAAATACAAACCTTCTTCTTTGTAGGTTGTTTCTTAACATTTTCTTTCCCTTGATTATATTAATTTCTTTCTAAAACTTTTTATAAATTATTGAAATGTTTTGCATTAAGATATTTCTGTAAACATGTTATGCCACTTGTTTTATAATATGATAATAGACCTTTCCTTAAGTAATTATTTTTTTGAATTCATAGAAACAACATGTTGAGAATGACATGATAAACAATGCATCATTTGAGGAGCATCTAGGTTTACTTTTGAGGTTGATTTACACAATAAAAAGACCAACAAAGTGCATTTCTATTATGAGGACACCATTTTCCTCTTTGAATTTACAATTGTTGCAAAATGTGTTTTTATCTTTTCTTTATCAATTTCATCACATTTTCTTCAAACTCTACTTATTTCAATTTGCAACCTTGGATTTTCCCTTTCTTACATTACTTGAATAACTTTAGTTTTATCACTTATGCATATTATATACTCTTAATTTTGCATTGTTTGATTGACCCTTCCATCTTTCACAATTGTTCTACAATGCCAAAAGGTGGAGAAAACTAAGGAAATAAATGCAATGTGTTGTTGTGTGATGTGATGATAATACTCTTATGCACAACTAAGTATGATACAAAACATTTACAAAATTCTATGCACAATAAAAAATGATCCAAAACATTCACAAGTAAACAAAGATACAAAATTGTAGAAAATATTTTTCAAAGGGTTTACGTTTGTCTCCAAAACAAACCATAACAAGCCTTGCATCACAAACCAAAAACAAAACATATGAACAAAAGACATGAGAAGAAAAAAAATAAAATGAAAAGAAACAAAGAAAGGGGAAAAAAAAATGTGGGTTGTCAACTCCCAATGACTCCCAACTCCTACAAGAAGGAATGGAGGGGGGTAGTACAAGATCCTTCAACAAATAGCAACATAAGAGTAATATCAACGTGAAAAAAATCAACAGTGAAGAACTTTGTACTTGAGCGCGAAGAAGAAAGCAACAACGTGAAGAAGAGAGAAGTAGCACAAAGAGAAGAGGAGAACAACAACATAAACAGGAGGAGAAAACAAAAGTGCAAACAAGAAAAAAAAACATAAACAAAAATTGGAGAGCAACAATGCAAAGAGGAAAGGAGAATAACAACGTGAATAGGAGAGGAGAACAACAATACAAAGAGGAAATTAGCATTACGAAGAGGAGAGGAGAGCAACAATGCGAAAAATGTGAAAAGGTGAGGAGAATGACAATGCAAAGAGGAGAAGAAAATAGCAACATGAGGAAAGGAAAGTAGTACCACAAAGAAAAGAAGAGATCAACATCATGAAGAAAGAAGAACACGTGAATAAGAGAAGACAGTAGTAGCACAAAGAGGAGAGGAGAGCACTAGTGGGAAAAGGAGAGAAAATGTGGGGCTTGAAATGGGGCCCCATTTTATTTTAATTTTAGTTTTTTTTAGGTTTAATGGTGATGCCCATAATAATTTTTTCCTTCTACTGGCCTACATAGGTGCCCACAATTTTATTTCCTTCTAACGGCCTACACATGTGCACACAATTGTTTTTTCTTCTAATGGCCTACATAGGGGCCCACAATTTTTTTAATCCTTTTAATGGCCTACATTCTAAATTTAAACCCCCTCATATCCATATCCGTGCAAGGATTTGATATCCATCTTAAATATATTTTTTCAATTTTTTTTACCTTGTCTAGATATTATATAATATTTCATAATTTTGAAATTTGGAGACAAGGATATCACCTTTGATATCACAATTTTGATATTTAAAGGATTTCTGTATCCTAAGTGATATCTAGTTAGGATATCAACCCAACATTGGTTTGAACCCAAAATTTCTAAATTTTAAACCATTCAATTTCAAATTCTAGCACATTTTTTCAAATGCAAGATCCTTTTTTAAAAACCATGTCTAATTCTATATCATATTACACAATCAATGTACGAGTACAAAAATTTTCAACAAATTAAAATAGGTGTCTATGTAGGTATTGAGTTCAATAATTAATCAAAATTAACGTTTAATTATAGATTTAGCCTACTTATCATTTTTGGTAGAAAAATCAAATTTTCTACCCAAAGATCTTGACCTTGCTTTTAATAAAAAAATTCATGGTTCCAATTTCTATTTTGAATCCACAAAAGACTAGTTCATCATTAGGTATTTGTGTCAATTCCAACAAAAAGGTGTCTAATGTCCATGTCATAAGAACATAGACATGAACCCTTGGTTTTAACCTTTGCAAACCAAATACCTTCACAACATTGGTTGGGATTATAAACAATGGCACACAAGTTGAGAGTTTAATTTTCAATTTTTTTGACAAATATCAATAATGTTTTTCCTTTTTTTGGCTATATTTTTGCAAATTATTTTTGTATCAAACATCAATTGTAAGTATGGCATATTTATATACATCCCCAATGGGGTTAATATTTCTAGTATTCTCTTGTAGGTGGATTGGCAATCATCCATGAGGAATGAGCCAAAATTTGGCTAGAGGTGAGAAAGGACATTCAAAGTATTTTGGAATCTTGCCTAGTTTTAATTATCTTAGGTGATTTTTTGTCTAAATTTGGCAACTTTTAACTTTTTTTTCTTTGATGACTTTTGTGTATTTTTTCAAAAAATCCCATTGAACAATTCGTTGCACTAGATTACTTTTTTGTC
Source organism: Sphagnum contortum (assembly GCA_963920785.1). NCBI lineage: Eukaryota > Viridiplantae > Streptophyta > Sphagnopsida > Sphagnales > Sphagnaceae > Sphagnum > Sphagnum contortum. Next base: position 9,312,857 of record OY987291.1, on the reverse strand, counting down.
ATCACGATGCAAAAACTTGGAAAAAAAAAAGAAAAAAGATTCCCCATACAAAAATAAATACATAAATGTATGTATTGTAAATACATAGGTACATATTTATATATTATATATGTTTGTATGTATGTGTGTATTTTAATATGAATTAATGTTGTTTTGTATTAGGTTTTGGAGATATTAGAAAGATCTTGGTATCAATGTTTGAAAATTTTCAATTTGGGTCGAAGGATTACAAGGGTGTGAGGTGTTAAAGTTCAAAATCCTACAATTACAAAATTTGAGTGCAAAATGTAATGGATTTCTAACCCTAATCTACAAATTTTATATCCTCAAACCCCAAATTCATTTTTCAAAATATCCTACCATTTTTAGCATGTTTTCATTCTTTTGGACAACAAGGTTTTTTCAGCCACAAGAAATTTAGCCAATTTCTATCCATCAACAAGGTTGCAATTACTTCGTGCATTGTTAGGCCAATTCTTATAAATCATACAAGCTTGTCATGATTATCAACCCCAAGATGACATTGTTGTATGCTAATAAGTACACCTACAATTGAAAATATTCATTTCATTTTGATTTGTGAACTTCGGATGCCCAAAATCTATCATGCCAAGAAACCCACATTTGGGAATCTATATTGATTACTATAGCCCACCATTTCAATGGATCAAATTCATTTGCATTCTCCACATGAACTTGCAAACCAAAGAAAGTTTAACTTTGAGAAAACCTTAAGAGGCTTCATGTGATCAAACAATTAACTTAAACAACCCATTTGAAGGTGGATAAGGTGGTGCAAGAATTGAAAATGTTGCAACTTGATTTGGCATAGAAAACTCACATTATTGTTTAGGAAGGCCAACATAACTAGATCATCATATTATTACACCAACATAGCTACTTAATTTCTGCCTATGTGATCCATGATGTAATTCATGCTTTTAAAACATGGATCAAACATCAACGTGACCATCTTATTAACTTTCACTTGAGAGAAGGTTTTTGCAAAACCTAAAAAAGGACACATCACATTAATAACTTTTGTAACCATTTTGTTATATAAAATTTCTATCTTCTGATCAAATTCCCCACACTACAATGGAGGAACAAGAATAGCTTGATGTGCATATTCCTTTTTCATCATCATCATGAATACCAAAGTAGCAAACAATGCATTAGATATAAACCAATACCCTTTGCATTGATTCAATAAGCATTGGTGAATAATAGGGTGTAAAGTTTCAATTATCACCCGAGCAATTGCCATGTAAGACCCAAGGGAACCTTAGCTTGCAAAGATGAAATTCTATTGTGTGTAGCAGATGTTGATTGCATTAACAAACTCCAAGGAATCTTGGAACATGATGACATTGGAAGTGAAGTGGGTTTTCATAGGTGTTTTTAATTTCATGTGTTACATGCCACATCATGGCAAATTTTATGCCTTTCAATTTTGCCCTTCCCAGATTTCTTAATCTAGTTGATTGTTTTTTGAAATGTAGTTTGGGCATCTTTCAAGCCGATTTCCTTCATGCCCACACCAACCTCGGCGTTGTTGGTAACATATAACATGTTTTTGACATATCATGACCAAAACAAAAATCAACAAATGGTTGAGGTAACTACAGTTGTTCACAAGACACAACAAAAGTGAAGATAATTGTGATAGAATTTAGATTGGTTCCTTTGTTTTTAACATAGACTACAATATTTTTTGTTAAGTTGAATTATGCCAATGTTCAAAACCTTCACATGTTCTGCAAGAACTAGTACACCAAAAGTATTAGATGTTTCAAACAATCCAACTATTATGTGACAAGGAACCCAATCTTGGTTAATGAAATTGACAACCAAAGTGAAGGTGTCATAACTTGATCTTGACATCATTATTACAAAATGTGGGTATAGTTCACTAGTCTCTATTTAGTGGACCAATGAATTCATTGCATCCCCATCATATCATGTTCACTAAAAACAATGAATTCACTCAAAATCTCATGAAATCACTTGGTGTACATGGATACATTTTGTTGTATTTCATCCACAAGTCAAAATTTGTTATCACAATTACACTTTAACCAATGCTAGGAAGCACATCTATGTCCATGATTTTTTTAATAACAAAGAAGGAACGTATTCATGAATAAGTAGTTTTTGAAATGGAAATTGTATTTGACCACAAAGATGGAACATTATTTGCTTCAACCAAGGGTTCTCCACAACAAATAACACATAACCTTTTGCAATCATCAACACGAAATCTTGAATAAACTACATTTGAACAATGTGAGATTTTTTGTAAAACTTCATATTTTCAAAAAAATTGGAAAAAGGTGTTATAGATGCCTTCTTATTTTTTTGCCATATGCTAATGTTATTTTTAAAATCAGTCATGTGCACCATGCCCTTCAACAATTCCAAACCATGTTCATGAATAATGCGTTTGTTCATGGAAGTGATACCATGTTTAGGGTTGTAAAATAAAAACTTACATAATTATTAGGATTATGACCCATCCCACACCTCATGACTTGCACATTGATCTTGATGCTACTTTCATTAAACATAAAAAAACCCATGAATTTGATACACAATGATGTGGAACCTAGAACTTTTGATTTGCAATCAACTATGTTAGTTGTTACATCCAAAACGCCTATTCTTCAGCTTGATAATCTTCATCAACAACATTTTGGACCTACAACACTTCCTTTAACACAATGCTTTCAACTATTTATGAACTTATACCAACTATCCCTACAATGTGAACTCCATATTCAAGAAAGTTGAACATTTCTAATTCATCCATATCTAGAATGCACAACACAATTGAAACAAACAACAAACGCTTTTGAAATTCACAATGAGCTGACACATAAATGTTAAAAAAACCAGCGAAAGGTTGAGCAAAGCTTACCTCTTCAATTAGACTTATCTAAGTTCCAGGCAATAGAAAGCATCAAGCACTTTTGCCACAAGATCTCTTGTCAAATCTAAGTTACAATAGTTAACCACCATATCTAAAAATGTAGTCATAAATTCATATGCTTTAGCAATAGGTAAGTGCAAGCTATAGTGGCTCACTTTTGAACAGTTAAAAACTCCTTACAAGACCTTAGGAAATTCATAAAAAATGTTCAAATGGACATGGTTGTTACCTATTAAAATTTCATTATTTAATTTTTATTAGTAAGTGTTAAATCACTTAAAAATCTTCACAAATCTACATCAACACTTACATTAATAGAAGTTGATGTCATTTTTCGATTTGGAAGTCCTAAAAGGACAACCAATGAAATCCATATAAATAATGCCCTAAATAAAATTTTCAAAAAATATGTTTTTGGGACAATTTTTTGAAAAACAAACAAAAATTACAACTCATAGGGACTTATGAAAATATGGTCCAATTTTAACCATTCAAAAGTCACTAACTATTATATGGTTACAATTTTTTTTAAAAAAAATCTATCATCTCGTAATACATTATATATAAAGTCCCAATAACAAATTTAAAATGTGAATCAATATATATATATTTCATTTTACGATGTTCCAATCAAACAATCAATTCATATTTTTCAAGTTCATTATTTCTAACAATTAAATTTTTTATATCAATAACCACATAGTTTTCTTCATAATAAGGTTATTAATATAAATTCAAATCTTAATTAATAAATGTAAGGATATATTAGCCATCATATACATTTGAATGAAGGGTACCCAAGAACAATTGTTTATGTTGTTACAAAAGTGAACCACTCATTCACCCAATAAGCCTAATATTAAAAAAGCTCATATTATAGGTCAACCCATAATGTCAAGGCTTAATATCACACAAACTTTGCAAAACCCTAAACCTGACTGGTCAGGTAACCTAGTATGGCGATCTCGACTAGAATCGACAACCAAGTTAAAAAATAGTTCATCACTTTGATAACCCACTAGTAGGGTCCTCTAGACCCAAATGTATACCCAAATGTATACCCAAGTTCATACCCGGCAATTTGCTAACACCAGAACAACACTGGTATGATGAACCTTTGACTGCGGTTTAGTGGGTGAAGTGCCACTTGCATGCGCAAAGGAGCTTCCGGAGGCAAACCTAAACCTTTATGTGTTTGAAGGCGGCAGAATGTTGGCGGGACCCCATCACACGCGCAGCACAATGGCAACAACTTTCTTCGTATGAGTACGAAATATTCTTGTCCTTTCAAGGGCCAGATGGCAAGTTAACTGCACGATCCGGAGCTGGTTGCGAGGCGACACGGCAGTGGCCAGGAACAAACCGGCTAGACGGCAGGCGGTGAACGGGCCGCCTGCGTTGTGCTGGCAGGAGGCGGAGCCATCCCATGCCTCAACGTGTTTCCGGCAACACCCGCCACCTTTCCCAGGCGCCTGCAAGAACCGCCCTGCCCACTTGGCCTTTTTGTAGCGCATATACCTCACGACTCCCTTACTCGGCCTGGACCTCCTCAAACACACGTACTTACGTACTTCTGGAATCAAACTGCGTCCACTTCCAGGCTTGTTGATTGTTGTTGCATTTGGCTGCCGCGCGCTAAGCGATCGGGAGTTTTCTTTCGTTTTAAGTCAAGCTGGATCAATATCAATCTTGTGTCGAACTGCAGCTGTACCTGCCTGCCTGCCTGCCGGCCGGTTTTTAGATTCTGCACGGTGCAAAGAGTGCACCAGAACTTATAAATTTAAGAAATCTGAAACAACCATTTGAAATGATCAAATGATAGAGATTCGCGGATTTGCTACTACTTTGACGTTTTGTCAAGCATCGGGGGTTTTTTTTCTTCTCTTTTTCTGTTTTTTCGTGGGGAGGGGGTTTGGAAAGGTTCTGTGTAGAGCTAGCGGGCATGGGAGGTGGATTTGATATTAATTTGAGTGATTCTAGTGAAGCTGGAATCATTGCGCCTTCTGGGCATTTTGTTGCAGGGCAGTTTCCCAATTTGCAGGATATGTCGATGCAGCAGGGAAGTGAAGTGGAGTTGGTGAAGAGAATACGCGGGGCGCAGCTGTTCTTGGTTGACGGCGAGGAGAGTGTATTGATGCAGTGTGGAGATTTCTCACTACGTCTACTCAAGCAGGCTCACCCATCGCCGCTGGCAGCACTGGTGGCGTCGGTAGGACAAGTGCAATGGCCAGTGGGCAAAGATGCACCCATCTTGAAAGTGTGGAACCGGCGATATACGTTTGCGCTGCCGGGTTTGGTGTATGGGCTGTTGTTCCCGGAGATCAGCACTCCAGCGATTGTGCTACAGCAGCTGGAAAGCATCATGGATCAGTACTGCACATTCCAAATCCATCAAGAAATTGCGTACGCAGGTACTTACTTACTGGACATCTTGTGCAGGCACCATCGTGGACGGAAGAAGACAGCCCCTCCATATCTCTAACCATGGAGCAGTTTAAGTTTGAACTTCTTCTTCCTATTTATTATAACTTTGCTGCAGCTCAAGTTGCACAGTCCTAGAGCTTACTTCCAATTCTTTCCAAATGACTTGTAAAAAAAAGAAAAGGGTGCAACTTAAACCTTTTAACAAAATAAAATTTACAATTCATACTAAGAATTGGATTATGTATTAGATAATGGTCGAGCTTACGAGCTATTATTGTGGCTGGCAACCTAGTCACTGAACTCAGCAGAATAGGCAGTACAATGAGCTATTCTCTTGGTAAGGTAGCTGGCTAGCTGGTCACTGAACTCAGCAGAATGCGCAGTAGTACAACGAGAGACCATTACAGAAACAATTTTGGATCATAATGTCAGTTTTTTGAAATGGATAGCTGACCCAGATAGGCCAAGCTGGTCATCAAACTCAGCAGAACAGGCAGGAACCATTAGGGAAACAATTTTGTCATGTTTTGGAAATGGAAAGCTGACCATTTCATGTTAAAGTTTAAAAGACATAATAGAAATGGACAAGTGATAAATCATGAAGTAGAATCTCCCTTGGATGAGAAACTTGTGCCATTTAAGATGCCTATAATGTGACAGAATCTGACATCAAAATCAATGTTTACTATAGAATTATATATCTAAAATGTTTTTGGAAATATTTTAAATCTTAATAGAATATTTTCTTAATATTTCATTATTTTGTAGGATAACACAAATACCCCTTTTATCCCACATGTTTCATAAAAAAAATTTACAAAGAATTATAACCTCCCTGGCAACTAGGATAGGCGGTAGAAAAATCTGATATATATACATAACTTATGTATATTTTTGTGATGGTTTGATTTTGTGTCTTGCAGCACAGCGGCAGATTGCAGCAAATAGGGGAAGAGATTTTGCAGCAAAGTACTGGACGGCAGTAGCTCCGGATGTGGAAACAATGAGCTCTAGAATTGCAAGACAGATCTGCAGCACATCAACCATAGTGGTGGACAGTATAATGATGGCAGGCGAGTGGGCGAGTTTGGGTATTCAGCAAGCTGGTGGTGCAGCTAATTTTGTGAAAAGGAAACTATCAGCAGTAGCAGCAGCTGCTGCTGCTGCTGGCGATGATCACGTGATCATGCAGAAAAATCCTCGCATTCTGAAACGCATTCAGCGAGCTCAACGGATGTCTGCAGTTGCAAAGCTAATGTCCAAAACTCTTCTCAAAGGTGCTATCAGTGTTTCCACTCATGTCGCCACTGGTCTTGCAGACTTGAATCAAGTACATGATGATGTGCCAGCTTCTCTGAGTGGTGCTCAGCTCGGTCACCAAACTAGTAGTGCTGCTGCAGGACTAGTGGAATCAGCAACATTTCCAGGAGCTGCAAAACCTAGTGTGGCGGTAGCAAGCGTTGATGCATTTGCCAAAGTGGTGGAAGCTGTGGAAACAGCCGGCAAATCCCTGTATGCAGCTACCAAAGCCGTGGGCACAAATCTTGTTCAACAAAGATTTGGAACAGATGCAGGCCGGCAGATGGTGCAAGACAGTTTTGGTGTAGTTGGGAATGCGATTGATACAGCTTGGACTTTGAACAAATTGGGATTGAGAATGCTGTTGCAAGCAACTGCTGCATCAACCATACTCTGCACTACTAGTACTGGTACTGCAGCAGCAGGCTCCAGCAAAACAAAGAAACCATACATACCAACAACACTCAACAACCTCCAACAACAACAACCACAACAACCACCAGCTGCATCATCCATGCACTTGTTTCCTTCTAAATCAGAGCAGCAGCACCTGGAGGCAAGATCAGATGCTGAACATCAAACCTTGCTGCAATCAGCTGCTTCTCATCAACAAGAGCAAGAAGTTTCTTCTGCTAAGAATCTAGCAGCAGCTGGATCTGGTCATGCAAATCTATTTACAGATGCAGAGAATGATGTTTCCAGTCTGCCACAGACACATGTCTTCTTAGGACCTGCAATTCAGCACCCAAATGCAGTTAGTTCCTTCGCACCTGCTGCTGCAGCTGATTCCAGCTACATTCCACACCAACCCAAGAATGCATGTGATGCATCAGCAGATCCCTCCTACATTCCACACCAACCCAAGAATGCATTTGATGTATCAGCAAATTCTTGCTACATTTCACACCAACCCAAGAATTATGCATTTGATGCATCAGCAGATTCCAACATTTTACAACAACAACCCAAGAATGCATTTGAGCAATTCAACTTCCTTCAGAATTATGATCTTGGGGTGCAAGCAAGATCTGAATCTCCCTCCATATTCAACTTCCCTTTTAGCTTAAATAGGAAAGAGTGATTTTTGCTTTTCTTTTTTTCTTTTTTTCATTCCAAAGTTTATTTTTTATTTTTTTTCTTTTTTCATATGAGTTTTCATGCTTTTCTTTCCTACAGAACAATATCATACCTCTGTATCATCTCCCTCATTCAACTTGGCCTTTTAGCTTAAATAGGAAAGAGTAATTTCTTTGTTAATCATTTTAAGAATTTCAATGCTTTTCTTCATATACACCACTGTTAATACCTATCCATCATCTCCCTCATTTCACTTCCTTTTGGCTTAAATAGGAAAGAGGAATTTGTTTATTTTTCACTATAGAATTTTTATGCTTTTTTTCATAGTGTGCCCTAACAATAAGTCAAAGTAGAATAGAACCATGCATTGAAAGTTGTCCCTCTTTTGGATGATATATATCAATTTTAAAAATATATTATACACTATATGTATCATAATATGGATGTATCAAATAGACAGATGCAATTTAAGAATGGATGACTTCATTCATTTATTATGGATGAATTATATCCAGCCAAAGGGATGAAGAGAACATGACTGCATGAACATGCAAAATTCCTTGAAAATGATTCAACAAAGAATTGAAGCAGCAAGCAAAAAGTATCATTGTTTTTTCAACAATTGTGATCCACTCACCAATCAATGTGTATATTTTTTGAACTATTGTCAACAATATACTCATCAACACAAGATACTAATGACACATCTTTCCATATTAATTAAATTTTGAAAAAAGAAAATTGAAATAAAAAATTGACACAAGAAATGCTTAACAATACATAAGTAGGTAATCTATAAGCATATTCTTATACTCACTTAATACTCCTCAACTCCATGACACAATGGGCCATATTATCTGATGAAAACTAGAAATGTTTGGGGGATGGTGATGATTGTGAAGTCATGAATTGGTCATTCTTCGTCCCATGAATACTAAAGATTGGGCAGCACTGTTTATATAAGCAACAACACAAGAAGTTATTCTTGTGGTATTGGTAATTCTATGAGTATACCATTGACCAGGTGGAACATAGGTCTCTACCATTAGAATCTCAAATTGAGTCATCACACTAATGCAGTTGTGAGAATACATGGTGGGACTTAAATGGTGTTGTTGTGGTTACTACTAAAATTCTTTCATAGGAGCTTTCATGAGTGGCATCACTAACATTTGCATGGGGAGTAAAAGAGTGTAAAGCACAAGGATCTTCACCTTGTGGATTGCTGAGAGTTTCAAGTTGCTCATAAATATTGATTTGTTTTGTGTTGTTCAATGCTTAATTTATTTCCAATCTGCTAAACATTCTACCCCCAAAAAACTTATACTGCACCCACTTTTTTTTTCACAGGCTACCTTCCCACCTCACTAACCTACTACCTCAATTCGTATTGTTTTTAGGGTTAACTTGATGCAACGTGTGGTGGGTTCCCTAGTTTCAAATATTAAACCCAAGGACTGAGCTTTAGGTGGTTGTTACCTAGAGTTAAAGCAACATCCTTTATGTGAATCTAGCACACAAGTCAATTTGTAAAATTAATTTTTTATTAGAACCAGAACCCACATTTCAACCCTAAAAAATAATCTAAACATAGATTGATACTCCTTAAACAAGCAAGTAAAACCGTTTTGAAAAGTTGACAAGTTGAATTTTTAAAATAATTGATCTGTTTTAGTTAATTGTAAATTTCATATCTACACAATCTCTAATCTTGAGGAGTGTGTAATGTGTACAAGTAGCTGGACTCAATTATCCAACTACCCTAAAGGTTCTTGAATTTCTTGAAAAGTAAAAGTTATAGGGTTTAAAAAATTTGAAGAACTAAGTTCAAACCCATACTTAGAGAATCTACTAAACCATTTTAAGACTATGGTAATGCCCTAGTAGCAGGGCATTACACCCTGCAAGTGAAGGACTGAGCCCAAGGTCTAGGGTGTAATGCCCCGCTACTAGGGCATTACCCAGCAAGATGATTGCCAAGGGAGCATGCACTCACACTGTATGGTAGACCCTCCCCCTGTATAAAGGGCATTTCAGAACCGACAGGAGGGCCTGCTCCCAAGTTATTATGTGTCAAGAACAAAAGGCCAGAGGTTATCTTAAAGAGGAAGAGCCAGCCTTCACCAGTTCTAGTTCATACCTCACAACAGGTTAGACAAATTATTCATCACTGTAACAGCAAAAACTGCAAACCCTAATAAGTGCATAGTTTGAGCAGATGCATATCAAATATTTGTTAGCACCGAGCAGTAGGAATATTGAATTTTTGCTTCAGCATAAGAAAATGCATAAAAGTTGTGTGTCACCTGCTGATGCATGTCATGAAGAAATATGACAGTGTTGCAGCTGGACCCTAAAATAAGGAAATGCTGAACATGCACATTTTACATCAATACAATATTAGAAATTATAAAACACATTGTGACACAATGGAAGAAAATTTCCAATGTGGAAGTACTGGAAGAAATTGTCACATGCGACATTGCTAAAGCATGCGACACTTGCCATTGTCACATGTTGCATGCAACATGCAAATGCAGCTTGCCATTGTCACATGCAACATTGCTAAAGCATACTACACTGGAGCAGAGTTTCTCCTATTCAGCAAGGTTCCAACAGTAACATGTCAAGCATGAAAAAAAGAGCTTTTACTTCTTGTGTGCCTTGAGTACCCTTCGGCGCCAAGCACCCTTTGTGGGATCCAGATGAAGTTCCCAAGTAGGCCAGTAATGCAAATCCTGCTTTACTGTTAGAACCCGAGGCTTTCCATTCAAGTGGATTGTTTTCACCCGTACAAAAGCACAGTGGTCTAACTCCTGGGTTACATCAATAAACGCCTGAAGGTCAGGTGTTGGCATTCCGTTCACTTCTACAATCCACTGAAGTGCATATAGCCCATATCGGTGAGCTGGGCTACCATGACACCACCTTGCCACATACACCCCATGCCCTTCCTGCGGTAGAAATCCCAATGCCCGAACTGCAGAATGCGGATCCTGTAAGACACAACCAGCCCAATTCACCATTCTTCTGGTGCCAAAACCATCACGGATGTCTATTCCTACCTCCACTTCCCTTTCATGACCCTGCCTGAATACAGTAACTCGAAGAACATTTGGGGTTTTGCCATCTTGTGCAGGGTCAGAGACACTGGAAGTAAAATTCTGACTTTGGCAAGCAATCTCAACATCACGAAAGCATGTGATAGGTTGCCCACTGATGGCCAGCAACATATCACCTTGCTCTAGAGTACTTGCTGCCCGAGAGCCTGCCAAACAGCCCTTTACTCGCAGCACCTGCCGCCTCACTGGATCCTTCTTTGCTAGGGCCTCTACCCATCTGTCACTTAGACCAAAGCTCCGAGCCTTAGATAACAAGGTTGGGTAAAGCTCCGCTTCTAGAATTGGCATCAGTGGCATTGACCATTTTACACCATTGATGAGCAGGGGAGGTCCTGTGTTGCCTTTGATGATCATTTCCAACACCTCACTAATTGCATAAACAGGTATTCCACGGACAAACTGATGATCTTCTGGTGAGCTATCCCCATATTTTAAATGAGTTGAAAAGCTTCCCCAGAGGGCTTTCACCCTTCCCAGGTCATCAGCAAGAACACCAGAAAATGTGTGACCAAAGTCAGTGTCAAGTTCAATGACCTCCATGTTCATGGCCCGATAACGTGGGCAGTCAGCTGCCCCCACATTTAGAGCAGCTCCAGGATTTGTGACTATTGACTTCCTTGAAGTCGCTTGCAAGCTGCGGTTCAGTCCAACCAAATAGACTGAGTCACCCCTTCGAACTGGAGGATCTGGAACAAGGTCTGCAGCATGAACAGCTGCACTCCCTGCTGTACCTAAAATGGCAGGATTGTAGGCTACCAGTGCAAAGTTGTGTACAGGATGTAAAAATACTACTTCAGCTGAAACCTCCATTGGGAATGCAGCAAAGGATAACATGATATCTGAGACTGCAATAGCGACTGTGTTCTTGTCAACTGCCACCAATCCTAAGTCCTGTGAGTGATGCACTATCACCCCAGTCCCAAAGAAGTGTTGAGCATGAACACCATCAAGCATTGCTGATGGTGGAACATGCACTTCCATCATCACAAGAGTGGGCTCAATTGCATGCTCCGCCATTGATGAACTTGTTGATGGCATAATCTTATGCACCTCTGCAGATGTGCCCAGTGTTCCTTTAGAACTTGGCTCGTCTGTTGGCAGGAGTTCATGCACCTTTTGGCGCTTTGGCAACACAATCCCTTCAATCTCTGCTTCATTGACTGGTGTAGCACCAACCAACATGTCCTCTGCAACTCCATTCCCTTCATGTAACTGGTGATCTGCCACTTCACCATTTGAGCTCACTGCTTCAGGGACTCCAACTGGCACTGACAATGACTCCAATTCCATATCCTCATGACTTGTCTGTACAAGAGGTTTTCTCTTAGGCTCAGCTGGGCACACATCCCACAAGCCTGTGGCATCATTTCGTGAGTACAGCTGGGGCAATGCATACCACTCATGGCGGTCGATTGTCACCAACACTGACTTGCTTCGATGACGATCAGCATGGCTCACAAACTCCAGTGGAATACGATCTCCTGGAGATAGGGAGAAAAAAACAGAAACAAATTTATCCAGATTTGTAATCTCTTCTCCTGCCATTTTCTTGATGATGGCATGTTTCGGAACTCCAGCTCTGGATAACATATAGCCTGGTTCAGCAACATAAACTAGTCCACATGAAAAATGGAAGTTTCGGGCCTGCTGATAAGAGAGAGCATGAATAACTCCCCCACTCACTTCCAGGAATACACTTGGTGTGATGGAGTGCAAATCCTGAACCTGTAAAGCGACCTGAACTGTTGCCCCCCCTCTGTCAAGCTCCAAATTGAGAGTCTCTCCAACATTATCATCCAACAGGATCTCAAAGCTCAGGAACTGTGTTACCACCTCACCATTGGCACGGAGTAGAACATCGCCTGGTTCCAAGAGCTTGTGGGCAGGACCTCCTGGAACTAAAGATTCCACTACAAGCATTCCTGTCTCAGCAGTTGGAGAGGCCTCACGGATCAGCTTCTCAGTGTCACGTTTTAGTCCAAGACGGCGAATCTCATCAAACCCTTTGTGCGAAAAAGTCATCTGAAGGGAGCCTCGAGGTATAGTGACTGGTTCCCACCCATCCTGACAGCTGTCTTTCTTATCCTGCAAGAACTTCAGTGCTCTCACCACCCTTTCCAGAGGAAGGAAAAAAGCTGACGCACTTGTGGACTTACTACCAGCATTCAGGGCAACAGCACGACCATTGTTATCAATTACAGGTGACCCACTTGATCCCCCTTTGGTCCCTGAAGCTGCTTGTATGTAAAATGTATTGAAGTCATTGTACCCATCTTTCTTGTATTGAGGGGCATCACGGTCCATCCTTGCAAGTGTCCCTGCTAATATTGAGACCTTTTCACCACTATCATTACCTACCACTCGGATCTCAAGCCCTACTGCTGCTGCCTCAGGGGCAAGTGGAATTGCCTCATATTCCATGAACTGCACTGCTTTAGGGTCATACCAAAGAAACCCGAAGTCATGCACTGGGTCTCGATAGAGAGGGAACACTGAAATCTCCTCCCGGTTCACAAACATAGCTTCAGCCACAATTGGGCCCGGCTTGATGACATGGCGATTTGTGAGAAGGATTCCCCGCTCCTTGTCAACGACAAACCCTGTTGCATAGCTTGCCCCAGCTGCCTCAGTGTCAAATGCACGGGTGGCAGTAGTACGGAGAACAACTACAGCTGGAACCACTTTTGCAAGTGCCTTGCGCCAGTCTTCTGCCCTAGCATTATCCAATGGTGGAGGATCTGTCTCCATCGCAAGCACCAACTTTAAGTCACCACTGCCTTCCAATGCCATCCCTTCACCCTGGATTAGCTCTTCCTTGTCACTACATACAGTTGCCTCAGTTGGCAGAGGCCTCCTTCCTCCTCATTATTCATCAATGCTCCATGTAGCTGCTGGAAAAAAGTTGAATAAACATCAGGATTGAAATTGAAAAATGCTAGCGGTGCCCATACCTGAACCACTATCAAGCTCCAAGTATCAACTGCACATTTTCTGAACCTCAGTCACTGCAACCAAGAATCCTCATTGCAATATTTAAACTACCACAAGTTCCCAAGCCAAAAAACCCTTACAAGTGCAACTTCACATTGCAAGTGGGAAGCTGCAAACACAAGGATATCATCCTCTTGGGAACACTTTGAGACCTAATGCTGCTAAATTTCAACCATTCCAGTCTACATCAAGGGAACCTAAAAACAGTACAGCAAAACAAAAGTACAAACAGCAACAAGATTTGCCCTAACAGGTATTCACTCCCGCTACTGTCAAGGAAGACAAGCTACAAACAAGAAGCATAACCCTTTCCTTTGCAAACTACGACAAGGAATTGCTATCTGGATAGGGTAAAAAAACTCCTCAAGCACGTTAAAAACCCTAAAATGCTCCTAATGCCTACTCGGAGCAACGGTCAAACAAACAAGCTCAGTATGCTATGGCCAAGGATCTAGACAGAGCTGAAGAAGCAACATGTATCCCTGTCAAACAACAACACAAAAAACATACACTTTCTAGCTCCCTGCCACCACCGCCTGTATTGCCAAAAGAAACAAAAAAGCCACACAAAATCTCAGAGCCAAAAGAAAGCCAAAACAGAAACAACGACAACCAGTCCACACTTAGGTATTACACTCCAGAAGAAAACCAGAGAAGACAAAAAGGATGCAAGATTGACAACCAGGTACCACAAGAAGACGAAGAAGAAGAAGATCAGCAACATGAAGCCATTTTCAAATAAAACAGGAACCAAACAACACCGCAGAAAAACAGAACGAGTCCAGATTGCTCTCACCTCTTCCTACCACGATCCTTTCTTCCCTCCTCCGACTCCGATCGATCTTCCTGAGCGAGCAAGCGCGCTGCGAATCTTCTTCGATCGTCGCTGCTGCTCCTAGCCACACCGCCATGGCGCCAGTGCGCAGGCTATGGTAGCCAGAGTGGAAAGGCACAGTACCTAAGCATTGGGTCTTAACCCTAATCCTAGCCCTAATTCTAACCCTTATTCTCACTAAACCCAATTCTATTGTGTTTTTCTGTTCTCTAGGAAAAAACAATTTCTGCTCCAGAATGCGCTGAACCTACACCCAATGTTCGAGCATTCATTAATATCCTGACATTAATGTTGTAGCATTTATTAATAACTTCAGTGCCAAACAACAAGCCAAAAATGCTGAAAGTTGGCCCCAAGTTTTTTCAGCCCTGACTCCAAGTGTAAAGCGTGCATAATTAGTGTGTTTTAGAATCTGTCAACTTTCCCACGATACACGGTTCTGGCCAACAAAGAATATATCCAGATATCATCCAATTCTGTGGACCATCTTCTTGAGTGACCTCCTTTTATGGATGACTGACTTAGTAACTACCATGAGTTTTGGGTCAGTGCATGTAGAGACTTTCATCCAAAGTCTTAGTGTGATGGGTTCTGCTTTTGATTCACTCCACCAATTCACAACAACAAAAGGTTTTGGAACTTTGGGACAATTTTGCAACTTCCAAAAGGCAATTTGTATGTGAAGCTTTGATCAAATTTTGACCTCACCTATCCTTTGGCTGATAAGTGGTGGTAGCTAAACCCTAGCTTATGAGTGCCTTATTCCAGTACAGCTTGTGACCCAAGGGCTTCATCATTTGTAAAACTTACCTAAGAATTTTATTTTATTTTATTTTTATTTTATTTTTCCTTGCAATACTCACCAGGTATGATGAAAAAGAGAAAAATGGAAGACATATCAAAAAATGGAATGCTTGCAATAGCACGCATTTCATTTGTTGGCGGATATTGCGTTTAGATTTTGTTTTAGAATGTGGTAGCTTAAGGGATTTTGGCCCCTAGCTATTAGGGCCTTTTTTTTTTTCGAGGATTTTTGAAAGATGATATTTTGGCTTGTGTTGAAACTTGAGTTTAGTTATAGAGTTATGACATCTTGAAGGATTTGGGTTTTTTTTAGAGGAGTTTTTTGAAATTATATTTTTGCGTGGTGAAAAATTTAAATTTCCATAATTCTTCTTTTGCCTTAAGATACTTTTTGATGTAAATGGCAAGGCCATAGTGTGTGACACACCCCTTGTTTTGTATGGTGAGCATTCCATTTTTCAAAATCTCCCTGCCTAAAGCAAAACAAAAAGTTCACATCTATAACATCGCTTGCACATTTACACTAAAAAAGAAGTCTGAGCTAGGTTTTATGTTTGGAGGCAAATAAATCATCAAACTCTTTGTGTGAGACTGAGAGATATGTGTAGGACATTTTACACAAGGCCAGTGTGGAGCTGAACCTTGGCTTGTATTGTTGTTTTGTCAATTTGGTTTTTGTTTGGTTCAAAAAAATTTACAAGAAAACAACACATATCATTAAATTGGATGAAAAATAGTGATGTAATAATGGTGTGAAAACTAGCTTTGGCATTGCACTTATGTGCAACATACTATGTTCTTATAGGGGTGGTATTAGCAAACCGAGTATATTCAATTGACCAGTCACAATGATTGCTTGACATGTTGAGATTTAAATGATGTCTCAATGAAAATATCATTCAAAACCCATGTTTATGGGTTAAGCTCAATCTATTTTTCCTCGCTTGAACTAGAGAGAAAACAGCTTCTAATTCATTAGAGGTATGAATTTAACTTTTTCCTTATTTTATTCAATTAATTTTTTAAGTTTGTATATATTTTTAAATATTTTGCACTATTATTTAATTATCAAAATCACAAATTTTCTTTTATTTAGGGTTTTTTCTTAATGTTTAATATTTATAGATTAGTTTTTTATTATGCAAATATTTTATTCCAAATTTATGGGTTTTTCTTTTCATGATTAATTAGGGCACAAGATTTTTGGGGACACCTAAGAATTTGCAATACATGGGTGTAATGTTTTAAGGTCCTGTTTTTTCAATGTGCAAAAGAATTGGTTGGATGGGTTCATGATGAAGGTTTGTTATAGATTCATTGGCCTTTTTGCAACTTCAATTGGGGGTTGGATTTCAATTCCAAGGGAAGGTTTCAAAAAGATTGAATTCTCACAAACTAAATAACAATACTACCATGTTTTTGTTATTAAAAATTAGGGTTTCATTTTTCATTTATAAGTTGTTGAAATAACTAATATTCATGTTTGGGTAATGTCAATGATTTGTTGGGTTTTTAATTGTTCCAATCAAGGGGTATGGACAAATATGGTAAATGATGAGTTAAATTATATGTGAGGGTATTGTTGTCCATTTGCATTTAAGAGGTTGTGAGGTAGTATACTGTAACTTAAAAAACATTACTAACATGAAATAAGGTGACATTTATTCCTGCACATGTAGTAAATTTGAAAATGACATCATGGGGTGAACTTTAATGTTTCAATCTATTCAAATCCAAAGCTAAGCATAGTCACCTTTTTCCAATGTTGACTTGGTGTGGAAAAATGGATTGAGGCATGGGGGCCAAAACAAGGTGATAATTGAAGTCCAAGGAAGAGTATCAAAGTTTTTGGAGGGTGAATGAAGGGATATGCAAACCCTAGCTGAATGGAACAAACACAAAAAATTAGCCCCACAAGAAAAGGTCAAAAGCCGATAATTAATAATCACCTTGGTCATATTTGGTATATGCAACAACTCATACCAAAAAAAATTATTTTCCATTTTCCATTTAATATAACATGGTCTTGTTTCACTTTATTTGATTGAATGTATGTTTTTTAGGGACTAGTGCGGGTATGGACTAGAAAACCATCATGAAAATTCCAACACACAGTCCATAAAACACGATTGTTCAATCCACTTTTCAATCAAAAGATTATACACGTGACCTGACATTGTGCAAATCACCTTTTATTATTGAACATTCATCCAAGCCATGGAGATCTAGCCCATAGTGCACGAGACTTAATTTTGTTCACAAATGTCTTTGTATGTTCCACATATGTCGCAAATTTTGAAGGATTATATATGGACCCAATTGGAGTTAGGCCACACGATGAAGCAAATATATAACAAACACAAGGCAATTTGGTGGGCATGAATCAATGCAAAGGAGCAACTTCTTAAGATTACAAATCATTACCTACTTGGATCATAAACATAAGAAAGGTAATTGGCGCCTACACTAGAACTTGGAAATTTCTATTCAATCATGAGTGTGTGTTCACCCTGGTGATGTCTTTAACTTTTAAGATGTAGGTGAGGTGAATGAGATCCAAATGTTTTTCACCATAGGGATTTGGACACCTACATAATGCCAAGCCATTCTCCAATTTGCTCATAATGGGGCTATTTCCATGGATACCACATTTGGCACCAATGATGTGAACTACCATCTTTTCACATTGATTGTATTTGATTTTCATCACACTAAGGTGCCAATTGCTTCAGTCATCATGAGCCAACAAACTTGTAAAGATTTGGTGTCCAATGGTTAATTCCATTACAAGTGAAACTTGTGGCAAACATATTTAAGTGGAAACCTTCATGTTTTATTGTGGATGATGCCTTACAAAAACTACGACATTATGATGGGTTCTATTTTACCTTCATATTTTTATACATTTCACCAATTAGGGTTTACACAAGGTTGCATATTATTTCCCATTATGTTTGAAAATTTATTTTTCAAATGATTTCTTTTATGCATTCCAAGATTGGGTGGAGCCTAAATCATGTCCTAGTATTTCCTTGTGTTTCGCATGTGTTGAAAACATGGTGCTTACAGTTTATGGAAAAAATAAAATATGTGGAAATAAGGGTTGTAATACTGAATTGCTTTTGCTTGGTGATTTCATGTCCATCAACCTAAACGAAATTGTCGAATTGTTCAAAGCACATGGGAGAGACAAAATGATGGAATGTTAATAACCTTAAACCCAATGATACATGGACTTGATATTTTTGGGCTTATTATTGCCAACTTGGTATGTTGTTAATTCCTTTCCAACCCAATATTTTAAGCTAATTTTGACACTTATAAAATTAAAACCTTAACTTTCATGTGTAATGTGCATGTTAGTGTAGATTTGTGGATGGTTGGCTTTCGTCAAGTGCCACACTCCAATCAAGATACACAAGCTAACATAGAATCTCACCATGGGGCATTGAAACATTGATTCTCTTGTGATATAAAAGGCTTCAAGGGACATCACATTGATTGGTTGCGTGGAGGTTCATTACAATTATGGCACAACACTACATGCACCAAGCAAAGATGAAAAAATGTGAATTCATAAAGAACAAGGTTGTCCAATGACTTGTGGCAACAAATGTGTACAAAACAAGGTTGATTGCACACATGGATGTCATTGAACCTACTTTGAAAAGTGAGGACAATGTTAATGAATGGAATGTGAAGAACCAAACCCATCTCAATGTCATACATAATCTAAACTTTCCTTTCATTGAATATGCATCCTACACATATGAGTGGGCGTTGTGTGGGAATTTTTGCAAGCACCAAGTCATTATTCTTTTGGCATGGAACGACCTTACCATCGATGACATATATCATCAAGCATTGTGGCACATGGTATGGGAGCAATCGTGGCGGGTTGAAAGCCATGTTTGTTATTTGAGATATTTGCAAATGCATAATGTTTTTCAAAATATGAGGGTTATGATGAAAACGCAATGATGGAGTGGGTTTTGTAAACATTGATGGCCTTCTAAACATAGATGGCAATGGCCTTTTTCCTTTTGATGGTGTCCACAATGATGAGTTCGAAAATTCATCTACCCAAATTCGAAAATATTTTAGGTTTTATGGTACTTGTACAAAGCACCAATGTAACAAATTTTATTCCATGCATTTGTCTATGGATTAACTATTTCAATGCGAAAGGCAAAGTTGAAGCAACCACTATTACACCATTTTCAAAATTAGTATAGAAAAGATGATTTGCGAAATAATAACAATAATTATTTTTCATCCTAATAATTTTCACAAAATCCACATAAGATCACTACAAATAAACATACATTTTAGTTTTTATGTAATTCCTTGATAAAAGTAATTAAAATAAAAATAAAAATAAAAATACAAAGTAGCGACACACGGGCGTATTGCATACCAACAAAAGGAGACCTTTCATTATGCCAAACCAAGATGTGGGTAATGTTGAAATCAATAAGTTTAATTATGGTATATGGCACATATAATGTGAGTATTGCTAGACACTAAATTTTTTGGAAAACCTTCATGAAAGTAATGCATTTTTGTATGATGTTAGTTTTAATGTACGTACTATGTTGTGCAAGTATTGTGAAGCAACAAAACATAAGAATCTTGAATGTTAAATTATGATGAAGGTATTGTTTTTCTATATGATGTTGGTTCTAGTGTACATATTCTATTGTGCAAATATTGTAAAGCAACAAACTATTAGAATCTTAAATATTAAACCTCAATGAAGGTTTTTTTTTTTGGTATGATGTTAGTTCTAGTGTACGTACTCTGTTGTGCAAATATTGCGAAGCAACAAAAAATAAAAACCCTAAATGTCAAACCCTAATGAAGGTAATGCATTTCTAGGTGATGTTAGTTGTAGTGCACATACTTTGATGTGCAGGTATTATAAAGCAACCAAAAATTACATTCATGAATGTCACAGCGTGATGAGGGTATTTTTTTTGTATGACGTTAGTTATAATATATTATCCTCTATTGTACAAGTGTTGCAAAGTAATAGAAGATTAGAATTTTGAATGTCAAACTACGATAAATATATATTTTTTTGTCTAATGTTAGCTCTAGTGTACGTATTCTATAGTGTGAGTATTGCGAAGCAACAAAAGATTACAATCCTAACCTTAAACCATGATGAGGGTACTATATTTTTACATGATGTTGATTTTAATGTATCTATTATATTGTGCAAGTATTGTGAAATAATAAAAGATTCCAATCCTAGGAATCATTGGGTATTGCATTATGTGGTACAAGGTCAATGTGATATGAGTATTGCAAAACCCATAATCATATCAAAGTTGGGCTCCCTTTAACACAAAATTGAAAAAAATTAATAATACTTGCATGAGGTTCTCAAATATCATTGGTGGAAATGATTTCCAACTCATTTTACTTATAACCTTTTATGAAGGCTAGAGTACATACAATCAATTCATTTGAAATACCCTCATATGGGTGGGTGTAAATATTTTATTTATGCCATCACAAATGCTTTCCCTCACACAATGACAATTCAATTTGCTCTTTTGATCCTTCCTAATCTACTCAATAAGGAGCAAATGATGATGCAAACAATTGGGATTGGGCTGCAAAACTACGACTGGTGTTGGATTTTAAGTTTTTATGGATTTATTTTTGGTTATCGGGCTGAAAAAAATGCTTCATTGACACTTTCATAATCCAACACTAGCTTTCCACATCCATTTACTGAAGTTGAAGGTAGCTTGTTTGTTTTGTTTGTCATGTGGAGATCTCCCAAACCACAATGCCATGTACCACACACTTGGTAACATTAAAAAGCCCTCAATGAATAACGATGCACTAAGAATATTTCCTAATGTTTATACCTCTAGTCCAAGAGTTATTGAATATTGAACAATTTTGTCATTGAAAATATAATAAAATAAAATCAGAAATTTTTTAGAGAAATTGGGCCGCAACTTTGGTTTTGTTAAGTAAAATTGTATAGAGGTGATTTTGTAATTTTTAGACCTAAGGTGTGAGAGATATGGAAGTTTTAGATATTTTTGTCATTGAAACTTCAACTAAATTTTTTGAATGATTTTTGAAGGCGAAATTAGTTGGGTAACAAGCTCACTCTTGAGCCAAGAGCACAACGCTAAACACAAAGCAACCGCAACTTTTATTGAAAGAGAAACACGAACAAAACCTGGAATGGAAGCAACCATAAAACTCAATCATTATCAAATAAGGAGTGGAGTGTACAAATCCTTCCGTAGTGACAAGAGGTAGCTTCACAACAAGGTAGACGCGAGACGTAGGTAACATAACGCAAAACAAAAACATGAGGAAATAAAAACGAGGGAAATAAAAACTCAGAAAACAATTCTAGGAGCAGAAGAGAGAAGTGTTTTTTTCAGGGATTTTTATTAAGTAGCCTACATGGCGATTTGTCCATCCCTTGAATTTTTGGATTTTTCTAGACGAAATTTTGGCAGTGAAAAAAGGGCTTGTTCAACAGGGTGGGAATAAATGGTCGATTTTTTCTTTCTTTAGATGGAACCGGCCATTGAAAAGGTTTGGTTTCCAGAAAAAAACGGGCCGTTTAGGAGCCCCCACCAAACTACCGTCCCCATGACAACTGCGCTCAGCCCAAACGCAATCGGTTTAAGGCGTCACGGAAATCACTTACTTCGTACACGGTTCTGCTCATTCTCTCCGCAACTTCGCTTACAGAGGAACCGTATTCCACATTCCTGATCGACTGTACGACCCTGCCGTGATCGAGCGAGACTGTGAATGTAAGAATCGCCTTGATTTGGGCGCGGAGATCGTCGAACGCCCGGCTCATGTCTTCGGCCTTGCTCGTCTCGTATTCGATCAATGTGTTCACATTAACCGCCTCTTGCAGCTCTTCTTTTAGCGGCGAGTTTTGTGGAAGATTAGCCATGACGAATATGATGTGAAGCCTCTTGATTGGCGCGAGCTTGATCTGTAGCATCATGGTTTCCAGACTCGTCTTGCTGCTGTTGTCCATGCCGTCGGTGAAGGGTACCAGAAAGCAATCCGCGTCGACGGTAGACCGATTCTTTTCCTTTACTATCTGATATTTCAGGGCTTCCACCACCGCGTCGTACAGGCAAGTTTCGCCGCGGCCTTCGCCACGCAGAATGTTCTTGTACTGCTGTCGGATGAACTCAGATTTGGAATTTAAGTCTTTGGCTTCAAACTTGCACAGCTGCGTCGTCGTTTTGTTGAATGCCCAGATGTAAACCACGTCCCTGTCGCGCAGGGTCTCCCTCACGAGCTTCTCGAACTGTTTGAGCAGCTGCTCCCACACCTTGGTGCGTTCTGCACCTGGACAGGAAATTTGGGTTGATCCAGTAGCGTCCAGCAAGATGTGGATGTACGCAATACCACCGTTGGGTTTGTAAATGTTGTATTCGCCGCGAATACTTTGACCGACACCGTTATCACGATTCCGACTCCAGTTTTCCTGAAAGAATGGCACTGCCGATTGCCAAGGCGGTTGCCCTCGTAGCTGCCGACTCGTCTCGAAGAGGCTTATGGTACGCTCGCCGGAATTCATGAGTAATAATCCCTCTGTCCAATTCCAAACTTCTGTACTTCAACGTGCAGACTGCGCTAACAGCTCCAAAATAAGGTAACCACCATGGTTAGCTATAGAACTGAAACCTAATAGAAAATTGTTTCTGAACCACTTGCCATCCACTTTGCCTTTTGAGAAATAGGCCCGTGTGAAACAATACACAATAGCTCATGCAACATGGTGCTCGAACTAACAAATGTGCAGTGACGAATCTAATTTGAGGCAATGAAACGTCCCACATGATGATGGAGTATGTGGAGGGGAAAGCCCAGGGGCCCTTGGGTAAACCTCGAGGTGAGGTATTGGGCTTTACCAGAGCAAGGGCCCATGCAAAAGGCCCTGAAACGACGAAACCCTGCATGCTGAGTAACACTAGCCAACAACAACTTGCAAACTTTGTCGGTCTTGCCTTGGTACCAAGGCAAGGATATCGTGCCCAGTATGTGGTTTTGCCATTTACAGGCTACTGTAGCCATCCCCTAGTGTAATAGGATTCCTAGATTTTTTATTTCTTTATTTGTCTCATGACTAAATCCTCTTGTGGCAGATCACCAGTTTTGTAGCAAAATAAAAAATCCTGAAAAACATTTCTCTCTCTCTATATATATATATATACACACACACACACATAAACAAAGTATTAAAATTACAATTTAATCCAAATTTTCAATAGAAGGCAAAAAAAGAAAAAAAAATACCTTATGAACAAATTAACAAGGATAGATCTTTGAGATAAATGAAGTTATAAAATAATTAGCCTTTTCTTACCCACTTATGAGGTTTTAAGTTCTAGACTTCAAACTAATTGATAACTACGTTTTATGGGCAATGTTTTTAAGGTCACCTATTTGTCACCATAAGGTCCAAGCTTGCAAAGCACTACCCATGAATGATGAGTTAAATGTAGTAGTGCTTTCAACCGCTTTCAAAGAAAATTCTATGCATGACCATAGGTTTGCATAGTGATTTTTTTAAATTTTTTTAAAAAAGTTGTCTTGTAATTATGATAATTGTGTTAAATATGGTTGGGCAAGTTATAAGAAGTAGTGTGACACGTTGAATGACCACTTCCACTTTCATCCATGAAGGTTATGTTTGCATGGACAATTGAACTCCATTCCTCATGGAACCATGGTTCCCTAGAAGATGAACCCAAGTTTCTACGGAAAATTTCCATGGTTCCATGCAAATTTTTTATATCAACTTTTCATCCATATTATACAATAAAAAATTCAACTTTTTGTTGTGAAATGGATTAAAAGTTACACAATCGATGAAAAGATGAAAAACTTCATGCAACAACTTTTGCACACTTTCTTGAAGCAACTTGGTCAAGGGGCTTCCAAGTCCTCCCTCCTCAGGGAAGTTGCAACTCCTTGTTTTGCTGTGACAATGAGCTTCAAGAAATTGCTTGATGATTACATCTTTTTTTCATCCATCCATAAAAATAAATTAAAAATAGGAAAAAAAAACCCTAAACCTTTGTGTTGAAGATAGAACTTTTAACCTATGCATCATATTTTTCCCTTGAAAAAACTTGGCAAGAAAACATGTAAATCATTAATCATAATTTGGGTACAATAAAAAAATTAAAAATAAACGTAATTTTCCTATTGTGCACTATCTCGCACCTGCATTGAACTCAATGTCACATTTAATTTGTGATTCCTATATAGTGCTTGTTGTAAGTACCACATATAGTAACATTTTTATTCAAAATAATGATTTGAATGTTTATTGAGAGGGTAAAAGCCCAAACAATTCCAAGGCTCCGGGTTTAAGACCAAAGGAAATTTTGTGAAGAAAGGGGTTCCTTTTAAAGCGAGCCAACCCAAGGGAGATATTAGTGGGAAGTCTAAAGGAGGATGCTTCAACTACAACGAAGTGGGGCATTATTCCAAATATTGTCCCAAGTCCAAATCGGGGGGAATGGGGGTTCTAAAGTAATTGCCATCAATGCCAACCTAGCCCAAGCTAAATGCATTTGATTCATTTTCTTAAAGGGGAAGATTACTAAACGAGATGTGTTATGTCTTTTAGACATATGGGCTTCTCACAACTTCATAACCTGAAAAAACATCGAAAGGATGGAGCTCCAATTGGAGGAGCTCAAGGCACCCATTAAGGTGCATTTCGTCGATGGGGTTCCCCATCTGACTACGTTACAAGCAAAGGAGGTGCCTCTTCAACTAGGAAATTGGAGAGGAAAGGTGGATTTGCTGGTTTCCACCTTGGGTGGAATGGATTGCATTTTGGGAATGGAGTTCATCACCCAAAACAATGTGCTCATAGAAGGGCACAATAGGCTAGTTAGAATCCCGTCTAAAAGTGGGATTGTGCTAGTGAAGGCACACAAGTTGCCTTATGTGGGTGGATCAACCATCCATTTTGATGCATTCCTAAGTCCCTTGTTAGACCCACTCGAGGGTCTAAGTATGTTGAATTGCGAAAAGTTGGGACTTGAGGGCCGCTCCCGACTTCCAGCATTAAAAGGGGGTAGAGGGGCGTGCTAAAAGTCCTGGGATTAGACTAGGAAGAGGGACAAGAATTATCTCACTCGAATCTGCATCCAAAACCAACCACAAGAGGGTTAGTTCACATTTGGAAACACCATTGGGTGTTGGGACAAGCCACGGGCACTTTAACACACTTGACTTACCACGGCCTAGACTCGAGGGAATCCACCTCCTTCCCCCATATATTATACTATGCAGCTTTCCGCAGAGGCTACATCCAAATGGCTCTTTTTCCCAGAACTCCCAAAGAGGAGTCCCGAAACTGTCCCGGGTTGGAGTCCTGGGACTTTGGGAGCTCATATCTCCCAATTGCAAGATCCAATTGGAGCAAGGTCTGAACCAAAGTTGTAGTTCTCCTCAAGAACTTTCCAATGCCATGTTGCATTCTTTCTGAAAACGTTGGGAAGAGGTCGATTCCCGACTTTTAGTGGCCGGGAGTGAAATTGCCAATTTGACTCCCGGCCCTTTTTTTGCCCATAACTTGGGCTGAAAATGTCCAAATGGCTCATACGAGGCCATTTTGGACATTTACACTTCAAGAACTTTTCAATGACACCAAGAACACTGAAATGCAAGGAGATTCAACCCCTGCAATCAAGCTCTGAGTTTTTGAGAGTCCCAGAGGACTCCATTTTCCCACTTTTGGGAGTGAATTTCATCCTCACACTTATCCCAAAGTGAGGTTGCGACACACTTTATGTTAAGAAAAACCTAGGAAAGAGAATGTGTGGGAGGTTACAACATGATGTGTGTGATGCGGGTGTTGGATGAACTTGAACCAAAGGAAGCTACCAACTTGGTGACTTCCTCCAAGTGCATAAAGTGAGACTTGGTAGAATTCCCGAGTGTGATGCCCAAAGAATTGCCCGAAGACCTACCCCCGAAAAGACGAGCTGACCATGTGATCAAGGTGATTTCAGGAGTGGCACCTCTCGCCAAGGCCCCATATCGAATGAACCATGAGGAATTGAAAAAACTTAAAGTTCAACTTGAAGAACTCCTCACAAAGGGGTACATTAAATCACCATATGGGGCGCTCGTCTTTTTTATTCACAAGAAGGATGGGACGTTGAAGATGTGTGTGGATTATAGAGCTCCCAACAAGGTGATGGTGAAGAACCGGTATCCATTGCCTCGGATCGATGATCTCTTTGATCGACTTTCAGGAATTAGGGTGTTTAGTAGGATTAATTTACATTTGGGATATTACCAAATTTGAATTGCAAAAGAGATGAAGAAAAGATTTTTTATCGCACAAGGTATGGCTCACATGAGTTCTTGGTGATACCTTTTGGGCTCACCAATGCACCCGCCACATTCTACAATTTCATGAATGACATTTTCTAAAAATGGTTTGATGATTTCGTCGTTGTTTACATATATGACATTTTTGATCTATAGCGGTTCCTTGGAGGAGCATGTGGAGCACCTTTGGAAGGTGTTCCAAAGGCTAAGGGAAAACAAGTTGTATGCCAAGTTCAAGAAATGTGAATTTGGGGTGACCAAGGTGGACTTCCTTGGACATATGATCACTTAAAAAGGCTTGAAGATGGATGATCACAAGGTGAAGGCAATTTTGGATTGGGAACTACCTAGGTCGGTTCCGACCTTGAGATCTTTTTAAAGATTGGCCTCCTATTATCGCAAGTTCATCAAGAATTTTGTGAAAATAATCACACTTTTGACCAACCTTTTGAAAATTCTTCTAGAACTTACGAATGGGAGGGAGCATGCGACGAGGCTTTTGAGACCTTGAAAGGCATTTTGATGAAAACGCTAGTGTTGAAGTTACCCTACTTCGACAAGGATTTTGAAATCCACTACAATTCCTTCGACTTTGCAATTAGAGGAATCATAGTGCAAGATGGAAGGCCAGTGGCATTTAAAAGCAAAAAGTTGAATGAGACAAAGCGAAGGTGGCCAACACATGAGAAGGAAATGTGGGTCGTCATACATTGTTTCAATGATACACTTCTAACTCTTTGAGGGACTCAAATGTGAGTTCCAGTAAAAAACAACGGAAAAGGGAGGAATCGAGGCATGCTCCTTGGTTCACAGCACTTTGAGGGGTAGAGGGGCGTGTTGGAGCTCCGGGATGAAACTAGGAAGAGTTGACAAGCTTCACTCACTCACACGGACCTGCACAAAAACCCACACAAGGTGGTTAGTGCCTAGTTGGAACATTTTTGGTGCTAGGACGAACCACATGCAACATGAACACACAAGACTCACCACGGCCTGAACTTTGGGGAAGCCGACACCTTCCCCCTTATAATATACTCTATGGCTGGCCACAGAGCCCACATCCAAATGGCTTTTTGTCCCACGACTCCCAAGTGGGAGTCCCAAAATCGCCCAAGTTAGGACTCTCGCAACTTTGGAGCCCCATAACTTTGCAAGCAGATCTCCGATGGAGATGTAGTCTAAAGCAAAATTGTAGCTTTCATTCAGAGCTTTTCAACGATATGTCACACACCTTCTACAGATAAGTACATCGGGTTGATTCCTGACTTTTGTGGTCGAAAGTCAAACTAAAAGTTTGATTCCCGACCTTTCTTTTGGCCATAACTTGTGTTTTAGATGTTTGAATGAGTAATACAAGCCCATTTTGGAGATTAACGTTCCAAGAGCTTTTCAACGATATAAAGAATGCCATAAACCATTGAGTTTTGACCTTGAAATCGCTCTATGAAGTTTTGGAAGTCCATCAGGACTCCATCTCCCAAAGTGGGAGTTGCCTTGGGAGTGTGAGGGTTCACTCCCTCACACTTTCCTACACTCCCAAGAGTATGTGATGTGACTTTCGGGCTTCCTCATGACACGCAACTTTACAACCCCTCTTACCTTTGTCACAAGCCCAAGGTTAGGGTTGCGACACTAAAGACTTGGGGCCATTACATAGTGACACGCTCCTAAGTCCCTTGTTAGACCCACTTGAGGGTCTAAGTATGTTGAATTGCAGAAAGTTAGAACTTGGGGGCCGTTCCGGACTTCCAACACTAAAGGGGGTGAGAGGGGCGTGCTAGAAGTCTCGGGATTAAACTAGGAAGAGGGACAATTATGTTCTTACACGATCCTGCATCCAAAACCAACCACAAGAGTGATGCGCTCCTTGGTCCCGGGGTGAACCCATTTGAGGATTCACCAATGTGGAGTTGCAGAAAGTTGGGACCGAAGGGCATGCTCCCGGTTTCCAACTCTAAAAAGGGGTAGAGGGTCGAGTTGGGAGCCCAAGGATTAGACTAGGAAGAGGGAGTTTAGCTCGTGAGAATCTGCATCCAAAAACTAACCATGGGAGGTTAGTTTAGCATTCAGGACACCCTTTGGTGTTGGGACTTGCCACGGGCACTTGGACACACAAGACTCACCACGGCCCGGACTCGAGAGTAAGCCACCACCTTACTCCCTATAGTATTTTCTGCTCCTCTCCGCGGAGGCTACATCCAAATGGCACAAATTCCCGGGACTCCCGAAATGGAGTCCCGAAATTGTCCTAGCGGGACTCCCGGAATTTTGAACCGCCATAACTCTTGACTGCAGAGTCCGATCGTGATGAGGTCTGAACCAAAGTTGTACCCCTTGTCGAGATCTTTCCAACGCCATTTCACACACTCACCACACGGCATTGGAAAGCTCTTGACAAGGGCTACAACTTTGCTTTAGATCTCATCGCGATCGGACTCTGCAGTCGGGAGATATGGGCGTCCAAAGTTTCGGGACTCTAACCGGGACAATTTCGGGACTCCAATTTGGGAGTCTCGGGAAAAAGAGCCATTTGGATGCAACCTCCGCCGCGAGCTACAGAGTATACTATAAGGGGGAAGGTGGTGGCTTCCCCCAAGTCCGGGCCGTGGTGAGTCTTGTATGTTCGTGCTGCCCGTGGCTCGTCCTAGCACCAAGGGTGCTTCAACTATGCACTAACCACTTTGTGTGGGTTGTGTGCAGACTCGTGTGAGTGAGTGAAGCTTGTCAACTCTTCCTAGTCCCATCCCGGAGCTCTAACACGCCCCTCTACCCCTCAAAGTGTTGTGAGCTAGGGAACAACTCCAAGTTCTAACTCCTTCCGCATTGCCGCATACTTGGACCCTGAAGTGGGTCTACAAGGAACTTGGGAGCGCGTCAGTTTTAGGCTCCAAACTTGAAGATCATGAATTCATGTTGTACTATCCACAACCTGGCTAGAACCATGTCTGATCCTCGTAAAAAACAATAAAGTGACAAACAGGGACATATAGGAGTCCTCGTGCGGGCAAAGTCGGCATGGCCACCTGGAAAGCCATTAAAGCTCGTAGCCAGAGTAAAGACCAGAACATCCAGATTTGTACTGAAAAAGCTTTTAAGGCTGAATGGCTTCATTGGAACATCTTTGGGAAGGGCAAGACCCCCGTCACAGGGCCCCTGCTCCCCCCCCCCTATACATATGATTCGGGCATTACGCTCACGATGCCTGAGGCTTGAGGCCCTTTGACCACCAAAAATACACAGTGGTGCTGAGGCCTTTTAGTATAATGATGAAGCCCCTTTTGTTGACTTTTTCACTTTTTGTTATTTTTTGTTACTTTTTTACTACTTGTAACTTTTGTAAATTACTTTTTTACTATTCAAGGTTCATTGTTTGTTACTTTTTTTACTGATTGTAACTTTCATAAATTACTTTTTACTGTTGAGAAGGGCCAAGGGAATTGTTTTATTATATTTATTCATTGTTCAGGGGGAAGGGGTGTACCTTGATTTTCATTTTTTTAAAATCTTTTACAGTTGAAGGGGAGGGGTGGTACAAGTTTTTTTTTTTTTTTCCTCCTTCATTTGACATGTGGAAGGAGGAGGGGAAGCGGGTTAGTTCTTTTTTCAAAACTTTTTTTCCATTGTTGAGTGGCTAGGGAAAGGGGGTCAAGGTTTTTTTTATATACATATGTTGAAGGGGGATGAGAGGGGGAGGGGGTTGATTTTTTTTTACAAATTCATTATGAGAGGGGGTAGGGGGTGTGGGGTTTGGAAGGAGGAGAGGGGGAAGGGGGTTAATTTTTTTCATAAATTTTTTTTTTCATTATTGAATGGCTAGTGAAGGGGGCTAGGGTTTTTTTTTTTTTTTGATATGTTGAAGGGGGACGAAAGGGGGAGGGGGTTGATTTTTTTTAGGGTTGGTTTAATTCATTTTATCTTAACTAAAATAAATCAACCTAAACTTGCCTAATTAAATTCAACCCAATTAAGTTAATTTAAACTTAGCTAAATTAACCTAAAATAAACTAATTTTTTAAAAACTAATATAATTTTGAGAAAATTAACGAAATGTTGGGACACAATTAATATGCACCGACAACCATAAGGCTTATTAACCAATGAAAGATGGGGAAGTACCCTTATTTGGATTTCGAAAATCAAAGTAAGGAATTTTAATTTCAAAAGATTTTAATTACATGGGTTTAGGGTTAATAAGAATTGTTGAAAATAGCCATTTAAAAAATAAATGGCACTCATGGGCCTTAATCCATTAGTGTTTCTCTTTTTTCCCGAACGTCATCACTACCATCTACGAAATAAATTGTGAAGCCCTCTTAGACGGACGCTTTATTTAATGTTGGCTTGACCATATTTTAAAACCAAATGCATTTGGAGCTAGATTTTGTGTATGAAACATTGAAGTGCTTTAGTAGTGGAGGCCAATGGACCAACATGAAGAAGGGAAGAACCCCAAGTTTGTTTGTGGGGGGGGGGGAGGGCTCCTAGACTTTTGTTTTTTAATAAACAAGAATGTCGATTGTGAAAAAACTAGGAAGGGTAAAGTTTAAGGGTTAGGTTGTAAGCTTCTTGGATTTGTCTCCATTTCTTGTTCCTTTTTATGACGGTTTACGGTTTTTTTTTCATTCAGGTATCTTTTATCTCAAGTCCATCACAAAGTGGGGACCCCTTTGTATTAGGTTTATTCAAATACTTTCACAATACTTTTCAAAATGTCCAAGGTTCAAAATCGCCACGTCCCTGAATTCTTGAAACTTGACAGGTGCTAATCATGCGATGGTCTCGAGCAACGTTCGATGCACGAATCTCGAATTATGTTGTTCCAGATTTGTGCCCAGCCAAAGAGTCCAATCACAAATTTCACACTAAAGTCCTTGGGCAATCACCGGATCCATGAGGACGGCAGTCATAGCACGAATTTCTATTATAATCTCGAAAGAACAAAATTGTAATAGTTAAATTAGAAGAAATTAGAGTATTGGAATAGCATAACATTACAATAATTCATTTACGGAAAATTATAGAAACGAAATGAAATTACAGAAATTACATTAACGAAAATATTGAAAAGTATAGTATTAAAATGCGAAAAAACACAATGAGAAAAAAATAACATGAACTTAATCACATAAAACAACAATATTTCAAGTTTTAAAAATTTTCAAGCATCAAATAGTGGAAAGCAACAATAATGGAAATATGGAAATTTATAGTACGTATAATAAGGTTTAGGGTTACATGGGTGTCCCCGCCAAAATTGGGTTTTTTTTTTTGGGATTTGAGGTGACCTACCCCCCATTTTCGAGGGTTCTGAATCCAATGGTGCAATAAAATTCCCTTACACTATCACCATTTGGAAGATATGGGGGGTGTGAAATTTCAGGGGGGCCGGATAAATGAGGGCATAAAGGGTTAATTATGATACATGTTGAAAGTTTTGAAGTGACATACCCCCCATTTTCAAGTGTTTTAAAGCTACTGGTGGAATTATTTTTGCTAAAAAGTGTCAGGTTTGCAAGATATAGGAGATTTGGGTTTTAGGTGGGATGGGCATTTTGACCTTATTGAGGTTTTTTTAGATATTTGGAGATGATCTACCCCCCCATTTTCAAGTGTTCTAAATCCAATGATGTAAAAAAAATTCCTATCTATATAATCCAGGCATTACAAATGTAATGCCGGTGGCTGGTGGCTGTTTGACCAGGAAAAAAACAAGCCGGTGCCTGGCTATTTTAGTGTAATCTTGTGGCTGTTTTTGTTGACTTTTTTCACTTTTTGTTAATTTTTGTTTCTTTTTTTTATTGTTCGTAAGTTTTGTAAGTTACTTTTTACTGCTGAAAGGGGTAAGGTTTGTTACTTTTGTTATTTTTTTTACTGCTTGTAACTTTCATAAATTACTTTTTATTATTGAGAAGGGCCATGGTTTATATTGTATTCATTGTGCGAGGGGGGAAAAGGTGCACCTTGATTTTTTTCCTTATTTTTTTTACTGTTGAAGGGGAGGGGGGTGGAGGTTAATGTTTTTTTTTCCCCCCAGATATATGAAAAGGTGGAAGGAGGAGGGGGAAAAGGGGTACATTTTTTTGGGTTAAATGTTTTTTTCATTGTGGAGAGGCTAGGGAGGGGAAGGGGGTAATTTTTTTTACAAATTCATTATGGGACGGGGGAAAGGGTGCACCGGGGGAAAGGGTGCACCTTGAGTTTATTTTTTTATTTTTTTATTTTTTTTACTGTTGAGGGGAAGGGGGGTGGAGGTTAATGTTTTTTTTTGCCTTCATTTGACATGTGGAAGGAGGAAGGGAAAGGGATTTTTTTTTTAATTTTGTTTTTTCATTGTGGAGTGGCTAGGGACAGGGGGTCAAAATTTGGAATTTGGTGTTCCTGAATAAATGTATTCCTTATGATTCTTTCAAGTTCCCACCAAGTGCCCAATGACTTTTTTGTATGTTCCCTATGTTCCCAATAGCATCACCCTTTCTCTTATTTTAAACCATATAGGTAGCCCAAAAGGGAAGACTACATTGTGTCCATTTTGGGAGTGGCAAAAGTTTGCTCATCGCAACACTTACTTCACTAGGCCAAGCTTTTATTTTAGGAGTCTACCAAAGAAAGGGTTTTTTTTTTTGGGAGGGTGATAATGGACCAATCAAAGAGGTTCATTGCCAAAAGAAAAATAGAATATCTTGATTGACCCTGCATGGGGAATGTTTTGATCAAACTCCCGCCTCCCCACTAAGTCCACCACACCACCATGCACATGCAAACAAACGAATTGCACAAAAATCTCATCATTCATATTTAAGTATTTCACATGTCAAGAATCCCTTTCTCTTGGATAAAATAATAGGCATTCAATTGAAAAATAAAAAAATAAAAAACAACTTTATGAAATAATCTTTAATGTTGCCTTTCTTTTACTAGTCCTCAAAATTGCAATTTGGAGAATGTGACATAGTGACTGGTCCTCAAATTTGCAATTTGGAGAATGTGACATAGTGACTAGTCTTCAAAATTGCAATTTGGAGAATGTGACATAGTGACTGTACAAATTTGAGGCACAAATTGGAAAAGTCTATGTGCCAACCACCTGATTGCAGGCACACCTGACCAGGAAAGCACTATCTTGAGCACATTCTTGCCCTGAGGTTCTTGGTACTTTGGTATTTGTAACACAGGTATGCCATTACATTGATAGCCTTGTTCAATGTTGGGGATTTGCTTGGTCGGCGTATTATATTGATCAAGAGACTACGGTTCAGCTCGCGGCCGGGGTTGGCAGTTACAGCCCTGTCTCGACTTGTGTTTATTCCAACCTTCTACTTTACAGCAAAGTGCAAGTCGCAGGGCTAGACAATCATGCCATTTCTTTTATTGGGCCTCTCAAATGCGAGAGACATTGTCCGCAAAGAAAATGCAGATCAAAGAGATGCAACTCAAACATGTACAGATTGAACAAGAGTGTGACAGCCTTAGAAGAACAGAGGTTCGATTTCAGACATACACAAGGGACCATGAGGAACTACAACAAGCATTGCAGGATGAACAAATTTGGGTGCACAAGAAAGCCAACGGTTTCAGTGTTGAGAGAACAAAGGACAAGAAGAAACATCTGTCACAAGAGGAGATGGACAGTCCACTGAAAAGTTTGGCTGCTGCTGAAGCAAGCATAGCTTCCAAGGATGCCCAGCTGATAGAGATTGAAATTGAGCTTGACCGCAGAAAAACCTCAATTGAAGATCTTGAGCACAAGCATTTGAAGCTCGAGCAAGAGCTTGAAAGGGTACTACTTTTGCTTGATGACACAGAAAAGCACAGAGCAAAATCTGTAGGTCAGACCACCAACCTAGAATTGCAACTTGCACAGGCAAGTTTATTTGTAAGAGATGTGAAGGCAGACAAAAGTTCATTCAAGTCTGAGGGTTTGCAGCAGCTAACACACAGCAACAAATTAAAGAAGATGGAGCTAAGGATGGCTAACAGCGATCTTTTTGGGTCAGGAAAGCAGTGAGAAACCATCGTGGCACACAAAGAAGGAAAAACTATTACAACGACTTGAGGAACAGATTCCAAAGAAGGCACACAATCTTGAAAAAACATCGAAGTCTCATATTCAATCTAGATTCTAGTTTATCGTCTTGTAGGACACCTCTACTTGTGTAGTCTCTAAGGGCATAGGAAGCCAGCAAAAAACTGGTGGCAGAAAGACTGGATATTGAGAATCTAAAGAAAAGAGCTCATCTTCTATATAGGTCCTTGATTACTAAAGTTGCAACCAGGGATGTTTCCATTGAGCAACTAAGAGGGGATCTGCATGAGCAAAGGCTCTTTACAAAGGAGTTACTGAAGCAACAAATGTTCAAACCTTGAAGATTGCCTCAATGGAAGACTAGAGATTGCAAGATCAACAGGAATCACAGGACACTAGGGAGGAGCGCTTGCATGCTGTAATAGGAGAATTCAACGAGACTGCAGAGATCATAGAGAAAGCAACAACTAGCATCAACTGTCTACATGCTGAGCTACAAAACGTGCAAGAAGAAGCAGAGTCATCAAAAGGAGAATCTGTGAAGCGCCTTGAGGCTTTGGAAAAAATGGTTGTTGTTTTGAAGAAAGAACTAAACGAGGTAATTCATTAGTGGCCAAAATTCTTCTCTCCACCTT
This sequence comes from Sphagnum contortum, assembly GCA_963920785.1. Classification (NCBI taxonomy): domain Eukaryota; kingdom Viridiplantae; phylum Streptophyta; class Sphagnopsida; order Sphagnales; family Sphagnaceae; genus Sphagnum; species Sphagnum contortum. The sequence continues at coordinate 9,277,351 of OY987291.1, read as the reverse complement.
CAACTACCTGTAGGTCCTGCAAATGTAGTTGGCACATGAGAAGCATTGCATGAGAACTGAATACTCGTAAATTTTCCCTTATGGATGCTTCGTTTGTGTTTCTGATGAAGCTTGTTTTGGTGGATTGTTGGGGACTTACAGGTTGATCTACAATTGGAGGATGTGATTGCTGAGAAAGACATGTTTGTGCGGGATGTCCATGCAAAAGAACTGGACATCCTTGAACTCAAGAAGGATAACAAGAAGCTTACCATTGTGAGAGGTCCGGGTTTAGATGTTGGTAATTAGGACCTGCATGAAAGGGAACTTCAATTGATCGGAGAAGTCGAGAGCAACAGCACTATTGTGCAAAAACTGGGTATGAGTCTTCCAGTAGCAGCTGAAAAAAGTCTTACATCTGCATATGCGGAACTCAACGATCTCCACAGCAAGTTGCGACATGCAGAAAAGTTGTGTGCCTAGGTACAGATCAACGAGGAGGCTGTTCAAAAACTGAAGGAGAAGCTTAGCAAAGCTGAAGCTAATGTCCAAGAGATGGAGGAAAAATTGATTGCTCCAGAGTGGACTGTGCAATGACTGGCAAGTGAGATCTCAAAGGTGGAACTTTGCCTCAGTCAGAAGGAAAGGAAGGCAGCATTGCTACAAAAGAATCACTTCTCAGACCTTATAAGCCCATAGAAGAGAAAGGAAAGTGAGATGTTCGAAATGAAATGCAACTTGGAGAAAGTATTGAACACAAATCTAACAAAAGAGGCTGAAGTCTGCACACTTACCCGCAGAGTACAGGGCATGGAGAATGAGAGAGCTGAATGGAAGACTCTGGAGGCTAAACAAACAATAGAGCTGGATGTGATTATAACTGCATTGGCAGAAACAGAAACAGCCTCAGCTACCACAAAGTCTACAGTTGAGAGAGGCGTTGAATTGCAAAGAGGCCAATGGACCAACAAGAAGAAGGGAAGGACCCCAAGTTTGTTAAGGGGGGAAGGTTGGGGGCTCCTAAACTTTCTTTGTTTTATAAACAAAAACACTGATTGTGAAAAAACCAGGAAGGGTAAAATTTAAAAGGTTTAAGGTTCGATCGTAAACTTCTTAGATTTATCTCCATTTCTTGTTTCTTTTTATGGCAGCCTACGATTTTTATCTCCTTCAAATGTCTTATGTCTCAGGTCCATCGCATGTTATTATCTCATGTGCGGTTCTTTTACCAGTTCTTCCATAAATCAGGTTGGTGCCTGGTAGTGCAATCTTCCGAGCACCACCTGGTTCTTTGCAAATGTACCCCCACCACCCCCTTTTCTCGCAACCCTGTCAGACTATTTCCTGGTAAGCATCCTAGATATATGAGTTCCACACAACGTACCAACTATTTGCACCTGCAACCATACCCCTACCCATGGCTGTGATGGAAAGTATGGCTGGGACGGAGAGTATTTACAGTGGATGGACCGCAAACCTCTCGTGCATCACACCAACAGAGCCCAAAAGAAAAAACCAGCAAGCACTTTATCAACGCCCTTCTTCTACACGAAGCTCTTAAACATGATCTACATATTATCAACCCCATGATTGCTCAGATATTACATGCCGATGATGGTTTGTAGGTTTGGGGAATCTACCGGTCCGATGCATCAAAAGTATAATGCCAGGTCTGCTGACACGCGACGAAATTATGTTCCAGAATTGGCATCTGTGACCATCGACAGTCGCAATCTGGTCACGCATTCTATGGACTGAAAAGCTTATGGTTCACGGTCCAAAACTAGATCCTAAATCCCGTAGATTGAAGCAAATTGAGACTCAGTACATAATACCTGAGGAGCTCCAACAAAAAGTGCAGGAATGGAGGAGCAGGATACAAGGGAACGAGGTGGAGATGGAGTGGCAATAGCAACGGACGCACGCATCAAGCAGGTGGACAACAATGCAGAGGCCACGGCGGCTTCGATTTCCTCTAGCTGCTACAAACGGCGCATTTCGGTCAATGCAGAACAAAAAACCACGCTCCGATATGCACAACCTTCCCAATAAGCACACAACAAACGGCCCGTTCACCGGGCAACGACCCCGGATGAGACACATTCAGAGACCTCTGACAGCAAAATGCGTCGACCGACTAATGCAGCGTCCTGTCGACTTCGTCGATCCCTAAGAACGAGCGAAGGCTATCCGTCGGCATCGATCATCGCACCGAGTCCTCGTTTGGAGTTCGCGTCCTGAGACAGGCATCAATTGGAAGATTCGGGAATGGTGTAAGCCAGATGAACAACACCCTACGAAGGAGGGAATAATAAGACCAAAAAGCCCGAGAAGATAGAGGATAAATACAAATAGAGAGAGAAGCAGAAAAAATGGAGAAAAATCCAGGTTGATAGGAGGAAGGAAACAGAAAGGAGCGCGAAAGAAATTTGGGAGCAAAAACCACGGGGAGCATCCTTGAGCTTGACTCGAAAATGCTCCCCACTTCTACGGATCCGAAGTAGAATAGAAAGAAAATCAACGGGACCCGAGGAGCCCAGAAGAAGTGGAAGGGAGGACAAACAAGAAGGGGAAGAACCACCCAATTAACAAACTCGAAACAAAGAGCACAGATCCTGCCTCCGACTTGATGGACCCCACAGAGACACCGGGTCGAGTCCGACGGAACATGAGTGGCAACAAGTCGATCGAGCGATCCTCAAGTAACATCCACCTCGGACCACCGACTACTCCCAAGTTGGCCATGAGCCCTACCAGAAGCAAATCATTTTGTGTTTACACCTTGATTACATAACAACCTAGATGAATCATACGTTTGGCGAAGTTCCGTGAAATTGATTGGGGAATTAGGGAGTGAGAGCCTACTAAACCATTGTCAAAACTAAGTCCATGCACAGGATAGCCCATCCAGTGAAGATTCTCAGCCCATATTCATATGCATATTTAAGAGAAATATACCAGCATACACTAGAAGGAAAAGGCCAAAATGCGACCATCGCATTTACAACTACCTGCAACTATTTGGTCTTTGCAACTACATTTTTGTTATCTACGACTATTGTGACATCGTGCTGACATCAATCAAGTCATCTTCGACTAACCTGCAACTAGTTTGCGACTAATTTTATTTTCATCTATATATGGGTTGGATTTATCATCTGTGGGTTGGATTTATCATCCAAGAGGAGCCATTTAGAGTCCCATTTAGTCATAAGCGAAATGGTGCTTAGTTGTAGTTGGCGTATGTCTGTATGTAAAATATCGTATTGTATGGTTTTTTAGTGAGAGTGTTATACAAAGGTGTAAAATACAAATTTTGTATGTGTTCATAATATTCATATGATAAATTAAAATTAAATTCCTTGAATTTAGTGGAAATGTGATTTGCAGTATGATTCAAAAATACCTGCCTGTAAACACTTTGAAGCTTGACAGTGTTATACAAAGGTGTACAATACAAATTTGGTCGTATTCATAATATTCATATGATAAATTAAAATTAAATTCCTTGAATTTAGTGGAAATGTGGTTTGCAATATGATTAAAAAATACCTGACTGTAAACACTTTGAAGCTTGACACAAAACATTTGAAACCATGGAGGACTTCAGGAGCTTAGAACTTGTCAGGAACATAGGTGGGCAGGTGGTATCTTGTCATTCATCATTTTGCCTTTTGGCAAAGAAAAGGAATACATGTATCTTCTCATATCTAATAACTCTTTCTGTACTTAGAATTCAAGTCAACCTGAATAGAGGGTTCGGATGACCTGACAACAAAGGTATAGGGATTCAAAATCTGACAACAGAAGAGGAAAAGCGGAAACTACAACCCTAAATTTTTTTTGCCCCACCAAGCATTTCCAAAGCCTTTGCTTGCTTTCCTGCACGTTCAGCTCAAGGGCTTGCACCTTCTCAACCCGAATCCTCTCCTCAAGTTGATGCCTCTGTTCATCTAATGCAACTGGGATGATCTTTGGAGATCCTGCATTAGCTCCCAATTTAGGCCTCAAACTACCTCTTAATGGTTGAGCCACAACAGCAGGCACCTTGCTTACACTTGGCACATTGCCCTTGGTTACAGTCCTGCCTGGCAATTCCCCTCCTGTGATCCCTAGTCCTTTCAATGCAGCTAAAAGTTGCGGGTCAAGTAAATCCTCTACTCCATCAACATCTCCAGCATCTTGGTGCTTTACAGCACTAGCATCATCCTCCTTGGCCAGTTGTTCCTCTTCCTCGAGAGTTCCTTCATCATCATCCTGACAAACAGACTGTCAATTTGAATTCTACATTCTTCAATGATTACACCAGTTTTCCCTGTGACCATTTTGCTATGGACAGCAAAAAAATCAGCTGCAGAACTGTTGATGCCTACTGTGTACAAATAGGCAATGCCACCATGCATTCAACCCAATGGAGAATACAAGTCATAAAGGAAGTAATTATCTAGGTGCTGGTTACAAGTTAAATCTCTGAAAGCAGCAAACAATAAAATGCCACTCAAACCAGAATACCAGACGTAAGTTGCTTGCTTTGTAACTCATGGAGGAGAAAGGTGCTAGTTATTGCTCCAGCTTCAGGAGTTTACCTCTTCATGCCCATCTGCCATAACTGCAGGGAAGTAGTCCTCATCATCCTGCAGAAGACATGCCTGACCTCAATCAAACTGCGTGTAAGAAGGAGGCGATGTCTGTGTGATGGGTGACACCACGCTTGTAAAGAGGCTTCATCTCAATCAGACTGCCTGCAAGAGACAAGTTGACTACTTACTAAGACACTCTTCATCTCTCACACCCTCACCAGCTATAGTTGTATTGGTTTTGAACAGCTTTTGAGTTCCCTACAATTTTTCCCACTAAAAAGGGAGGAGGTATAAATAGATAGGAACTTTCTGTATTCCAGAGCTAAACCTGAAGCTAGCACAGAACATGGTAAGTATAAAATGTCAGGCAAACCTGCACCACCTATTGAGGAAATAATGTTTGAGCAGCAAACTGTTCAAAGAACCCTGAAATTTGACTTTCATGAACACAAGTTCAACACAGAAATTGCTGCTACCCCATCAACGTTTGATTTTCACTGACCAAACCTACATATGCCTGAAAGAAACACAAAATGCATAAATCCATACCTGCATATCTCTCACCATGCCCTGCTCTACTGGCATAGTAATCAAACAACATATTGATCTCTGTGGTCTCCTCTGACTCAAGGATGAGCTAACATTTTCCCTGGTGTCAACCCCCAAATCAACCACAATAGTTGCAAGCTTGCCACTGGCCTTATACTGATTTGTTTCCAGAAAATGACCAGTGATTGTTCTGTCTGTGTGGGGCATTCCAAGGTCATATTGCTGCACAGATTGAAACTTTTTCAGTCCCTGCACCATCATAACCAAGGCCTTCCCACCGGCCTTCATTTGTTCATCAGGAACCAGGCCACATTCTGCAGATCTGACACTACCAACAAGGTTTCTGGAATCTTCCATCTCTGACAACAGCTTGGCTCCGTCCTTTGCATTCCAAGAAGATATGGTCAGCTCTTCAGCTTCATCCCATGAAATCCCATCATGTACTGTACCATGCTATGACTGCTTAGGAATGACATACAACTAGATGCATGTTCCTCCCTAGTCTCAGTCTGCCTGCATATCATGCATCATCATCCTCACTTGGCATTTGTAACTCTGCAGATGCCATAATTACATCTGTGCCACACAACTCAATGGCACCAACCATTGCCATGTTGTGAGGCACATCTGGTATTTCTAGAGGCACTTCAACGCCTATCACATTATCTTGTATCACAGTCTGTTCCTCCCCTGCTTCTATTACCACACGCCTGGAGCGAGGTTCCTTATGTAGCACAACCTTCCACCATGTTTGGTTTAGCTCTTCAGAGTAAAACACCTGTTGCACCTGAGTTGGGAACACAAATGGTTCGTCGTCATTTGCCTTCAGTGCATTAAAATTTGCAAGCAAGAAGCCATCCTCATCACACTTGTAAGTTGGATGACCTCGCTTATCAACCTCATTCTTCACCCAGTCACATTTAAACAAAACCACTGGGATTGATACTGCCCCATAATCAAGTAATATTATATCCTACAGAATTCCCACATATTGCATCGGCCCAAGTGCACACATTCCACCTGGCCCTTGTGCTTGCTGGAGCACTGATGCCACTCCACAATCATAGGTTGCCATTGTGTTAGCATTGGTTTCTCCAATGACCCTATAGTGATTTCCATAGGCCTTCATCCGTGTATATCGAGAAGCATCAGAACTGGGCTTAATTGACAAATGGTATGCATCCATCTCATCAAGCACATTACAATTTGCCATATGGGTTCGCACTGCCTCCCTCACCCATTCTGCTAATTCCTGCACTTCTGCAAGCTCTACAGGATACTTGATAGGCCCTCCTGCTCCTCTTTCATCCCTGTGCCATTGGTCTTCAAACTCTATGCGTAGTCTTGCCACTCGGTCACACTCTTGCTCATGTTTTCTGCCCACCCCATTAAACCCCAAGTAATGAGTTAAGGAAGGGCTCACCACGTAGGTGGCCTACAAGGCTACATTATGTGACCAACATACAACAACTTGTAAATGTAATACCATTCATGAAAATTGAAGATGTGTTGGGTTTAAGTGGCAAATACCGGACCCATGGTGCTAAGCAAGCTACATTGGTAAGGACATAATGATGTGCACGGTCCCGTGCTGATGGTAAAAGGCGGAACTTAGATCCAGACCCTTCCAATACTTCACCATACACCCCTTCTTCCTCCTTAGCATCCCATACTCGGCCACGTACCTGTGTAAACGTTTGCATGTACTCTGTCACAAACCCCAGGGTTTCATCCAACACATATCCTGAAGCCATCGATGCCTTTGGCCTTGCTCGGTTACGCATGTACTTCTTCAATGTCCCCAATGTTCGTTCAACTGGGTACATCCATCTACTATGTACAGGCCCGCAAATGGCTAGCTCTTCAACCACATGCAACACCAAGTGTGTCATCACATCAAAGAATGCACCCGATAACTCCCATTCAATCATGCTAAGGGTGACAGCAACATCTTCTCTTAAAGACGGTAGTGATGCTGGGTCCCATACCTTTGCACAGATGTTGTGGAATACTCGGCTAAGGCGCATTAAACTTAAACGCACATTGGTGTCCATCAAACCCCTCAAAGCCAAAGGCATAAATTGTTGCATTAGCACATGCCAATCATGGCTTTTCATATTCCCAAGCTTCTTGTCCATTACATGCTTTCCCACTGCACTGCAGTAGTCTGATGGCACTTTCAAGGCCCCTAACCTACCCATGAATGTTTTTAGTTCTTCTGGTTTTAACACATACGAAGCAATAGGCTGGAAGATCTTGCCTGGATTGTGAGGGTCTCTCTTCAGCCATAAGTGCTCCCGAACCCCACACACCTCCATGTCTCTACGCACTTTAAATGTGTCCTTCACCCCAATTATGAACTTGATCACACTCTCGCACACATTCTTCTCAATGTGCATGACATCCAGTGTATGTCGAATCAACAAGTGTTGTATGGGCATCAGCCAACCAATCACACATTTAATACAGTCTACACACACCACACATGTTCCACATTATTGCATTGTCCAATCCATACTTTGTGTAATCACATCGATATGGCAAGGTCTTCCCCACATTGCATGGGGTGTACACAATAGTCAGGCCATGATTTCCAATCATGAAATTATGTATTACTGCCATCATTCTTGTTGTGTTCCATGCCCATGCCCTACTATACAATTCTAACATCAAGCTCGGATACTTGGGTTCAGGTCCAGTTTAATTAAACTACTGGCTATGTATCTGAACCAGGATTCATGTACCTTTTGTTTTTCAAACTGCTTTAAAGTTTGCAATGAAACCTTGAATATGACAGCTATATTACAGGTGTTAAAATCGAGGAGTATAAATGGGGGTATATACCATAACACTACTACACTAACCTCCCAGTATGGCAATCTGAATAGGGCAGATTGACGCTTCAGTCCAGTTTCCTTTGATGGGCAACCCCTCGACCCCAAAACATTGCCCCCTGCCACCCACTTTTCCGTCCTTCGTGCCCGTCTTAAAGTGTCTGCACCAATTGTTGTGCGGGGCTTCATCCGAAGCTCCTCTGCGCCAATGAAGTGTGCTGCATTCGGGTGTGTTCTGTAAGGGTGGTCCCTTTGCAACCAACGTCTGCTTCCTTCAAAAACAGCCTTCCCCAACTCCTTGGACCATCTGGACACGGTACTTGACCCACATGGCGGGCAAGCTTTGTATCCCTGGTGTTGACAACTAGATACCAAACCATAGCCAGGGAAGTCATGAATAATCCACATCAACATGGCTCTCAACACAAATGCTCGGCAACCTGGAGGTTGCAATATGTCCAATCATGCCACCCCCTTCCATAGCTCCTCCAGCTCCTCTATCACGGGTTCCAAGTAGACATCAAAATTGGCCGTTTTCACTCTCTGGGCTCGGGATTATCAATGATAGTATCATAAAAAACCTCTTTGTCACTAACCAAGGGGGTAAGTTGTAATTAAAAAACATTACTGGCCAAGTCGACCAGCTTGAGCTCTTTTCCCCAAATGGATTGAATCCATCTGTAACAAGCCCCAGCCGTATGTGCCTGGGATCAGCAACAAACTCGGGCCAGGTAGCATTGATGTGAGCCCATGCCTTGTTGTCAGGTGCATGACGCACCTTCCCATCTGTCGACTGATTCTTGTTGTGCCATGTCATGAGCTTGGCTATGGCAGGAGCTTGATACATCCGAAGCAATCGAACAGCTAAAGGAAAATGCCGCACGACCTTGACTAGCACTTGGGAGCTACCAACTACCCTATATCGAGGAGCCCCACATTTGGGGCACTCCTGCATCCTTTCGTGTTGGTTTCGGAATAGTATACAACCATTGTTATAGGCATGAATGTTGTTGTAACGGAGGCCAACTCTGCTGGTCAGGACTTTGGCTCGGTACATGCTTGAAGGCAAGCAGTTGTCCCTGGGTAGCAGATGCAAATGAAGTAGAGCCAATAGCTCATCTACAAACTTGTTCGAAACCCCATGCACCTGGCACACATTCATCAACAACATAGTAGTTGCTAGCTTTGTGCTCTAGGCACCTATGTATAAGGATTCACATGCCTCGCGCAAGGCATTTGCTTCATCTGAGTAGTCGTCCTGATCTGTAGTAGGTGCTTCAGGCTGTTCTGGATTGTTGGCCTCTGCACCATCATCATCCAGTGGTAGGTCTGACTGTTCAGGCATGCTCTCAGGAATGGCTGCTAATTGCTCCATGATCGAAAATGCTTATTGCGCCATGTTCACAATGTTTATACCATCCACTCCCGAGCCCGTGTTAGTTCCAACACCTTCCACAACTGGGGCTTCAACATCACCTGTGTTAGTTCCAACAACTTCCGCAACCAGGTCTTCAACATCTCGAGGCACAAATAAATCATCCAGCATTTGTGCAACCTGGACACCGTCGTCCATAACCTTTGTTGGCATATGGGCTTGTATTTTGGCTGTTGCACCCCACTCTTCATCAGAGTCATGGGGCTCCCCTGGCCCCTTCCACACCCTGAACATGGGACTCCTCTGGTTGACCAACAGGTGTGCCTTAACAGTTGCAAGCAATAGAGGTCGACCACCTCCTTCACATTTAGCACATGGACACCTCATTGTCGTAATGCCATGGTTGTGGGCCCAATCCACCTCTCTCTTCCACAGGCTATTATCCCTATTAGTAATCCTTTCAGGGTCGTCCAGGTCACGACACCTACGCATGCCCATTCTATGTCAGCCAACCTGCAATGCCACAGATCCAGGGTGTTGTCACAAAACTTCCCAAGGATGGAACTTTCACCAATTTCCGAAACTAGACAACATGGGAGCAGAAGCAAAGAGAAGACAACTACTCATAGTCACAAAGACTATATTGATCTTCAATGATATGGACAACAAAGAGATAGCAGACTGACTGTAAAATATAAAGCGAATATCCAAAATATTAGGGTGATGACCTTGGTTGGATATCTCACTGGTGCCAAACTTGCTTTCGCTAGTAATGTAAACCCTAAACCCAACTTTCGATTAGCGGTAGGAGGCGGCTCTCCATGACAACATTGCGTAGGTTTGATACGGAGGACAATGGCATAAAAACAAAAAGTAGCTCGACATTCTCCCATCCACTCATCCCTTTCATCCACATCAACAGAGTTGTTTCATCTTGCATTTTAAAATCAGCTCTTAATGATGATTACACTAGCCAGAAAACTAACTCGTTTGATGGAGTGTTAAACAGCAGGTGGTATATCCCCTCTTCCTGATTTAGTGGGTGTTCCAGCAAGTGGAAGTAACTAGCTATAGCATTATGCAAATTTGTTTAGAAAATTGCATCATTATTTGTTCTCATTTATTTTATAACAATGTAGGTTTCATGGCCCTAGTTTCTAACATACTTGTGGACCATAATGATTGCAGGATTTATATTGCTCACAGCTGACCATCCTCCCATATGTCGATTTCCATACACCCATTGCTTTCACACAAGTCCATACAAGTCATATTTATAATCACACTTCAAATTCAGTTGCCTATACAATACTACCCTTCAACCATTGGCTTGTTATCCTACCAATATGTCATTCCAAAACTAGGTAGAGAGTTCACTAAGTCATCAACATATTACAATATTACACAAAATGTTGGTGCTAAGTGGTACAGGCTAGATGTTTATAATTGTAGTACCAGCATTGCCAGAAATCAAACAAGTCTGAAAGTTGAACATTGACATCTTTATCATGTGGGCTATCCTATTGGGTTTCTTCATCAAAATAAGATTCTCCATTACTATCTCCAATTAACTGATCATTTACATCTGCTAGAAGTTCAATGTTGATGCGGGGAGATGTGGGGACCATCTCCCAAGTGAATGTGTTGGTTGAACCTTTCATTTCCTCATAGATGGCATCGTCCATTGCCCTCACCATTGTGGCAAGCCGATCTTGCTGCTTTTGCTGCAGGAATGCAACCTCTGTAGTTGTTGACTGTAGCACTTGCATTTGAGAATCCCTGCTACCCCATTAGCCTCCCAGGGTGGTTAGAGTGAGCCTGTCCTACAACTTTCATTCTGACAGGGGCAAAAAATGTACACCACAGTCCTTGACCACATCACATTGCATACCCCAACTTTGGTCATGGGCACAATGGCATGCAACTTTACAATTGCTTCCCAAGCAACTTGTTACACCCATACCATGCAACTCTACACTTGCTTCACATATAACTCATAACTTGCTTCACACATACCACACAAATTCCATTACAACATGGCACACAGTCTTCTTAGACCAGTCACATTACACAAAGTTGGAAACCAGTCCTACCAATGGCTTTAAACAAAGCAATAACAGACAACCCTATGTGTACTCCAATAGATGAATAAAACCCTAACCCCACATACCATAGTATGGCACGATCTCTTGTGAATTGCAGTTGTCGTTTTTTGAGTGCCAACTCCCCAGAGACTTCTTCCATCTCCTTGATCAAATTTGCATCACAACATTTTGCATCCTCCATGGCTACCTACAATCCCAACCATCCCTTTTACACAATGAATGCCACTTACTTTGAGTACAACTATCCAAGTTCACACATGAGTAATTCTACTCTATCATGTGTACTAGAAATTTGGGCATGCACCACAAAGCAGTTTGCTACCCTCCACAACAAGCAACCGGAATAACCATTACACTCTCCAGACACCACTTACCAAATTTTGTCGCATATTCTCAATCATGAGTTGGTTTTGTTGATCCGATTCCTACATAAGGTGAGCACCCCCTTGCCCAAGTGCTTATAGGTAGTTATGTGACCAATTCTTAGAGCAGTGGGATAAACTTCACATGACCCTCATGCAGCAGGTTGAGGCACAACTACGTTCATGATCAAATGTGGGTGAACATATTGATGGAACCCTAACTAATAGTTGTTTAGAGACAAAGTGGGCAGTAGATATGTGTGGAGTAGATACCTGAAGAGACTTGATGATGTCCTCATTTGCCTTGTTATGGAGAGTAGCACATGTGATGACCTATTTCAGCTCCTCTGCTAATACATTACATGCATGACCTAGTTCAGCCTTGTGTCTTTCATCTACCTGTGCCTTGTCAGTGCTATGCTGAGAGCGCTCACATCCTAGTTGGTGCTCCAAGTCCTGAATGGTCCCCTTGAGCCTGCAATCATAGCAACAACCACATGGTCTGTTAGTCCTTACCCCTGAAGGAGAAACACATCACAGCAATAAACCCTCCACTACCTCTAGTGTCCCTTCCACTCAACATGGGCTCTGCAAGATAAATTCATTTGAGACATGGTGAGATTCCAATTGTTTTTTTGACATCAAGGTATGCCATATGCTGCTCCAAGCCATCTATGGTGGATTGCTGATGTAATAGGGTGGTTGCAAACTCATTTAATTGGTTTGTTATATCAGAGAGGTTCATTCACATGGCTTCAATCTAGGCACAATATTTTTGAGTCATCAATGCCCGAACTTCTTCTAGCTCCTGTACATGCACACAATAATTCCCATCAACTTCTACCTGACTACACCAAATCAAAGCCCCCAAACAAAAACAATAATTTTGAAACACCTTATTCATCCACTTGAATCACAAGAATCTAAACAACTTGGATGCATTAAATTAGAAATGGCACCCACTGCATCATGATTTGCAAAAGCTAGATGGTAGTCAGACCACAACTTCTCAGTTGCTTGAGTGTGTGTCCCTATTTGATGGCGTAGTATCTGCTCCAACCCCACAAAAAAATAACTAGGAAGGGCCCAATAATGGTTTCGAATGCAACTACTGGGGTCTAACAATGTGGATACAAAAATCAGGGACCAGTAAGTGAAAGCGTAAATGCATAAAGTCATATAATCAGAGTTCTTCCTATGACACATATACATGTTTTTCATTGTTGGTCCTACAAGCTTAGGAACTCACTTCATTTGAAGCTTCCAGACCCCAAACATAACTAAGTGTCACACACGCGGGACCTCTACAACCTCCATTCACCAAACCTGGAATCCGCTTACAATCTGCCCCCGCTTCTTGATCTAGGTATTTTGCCGTCCAACCCCGACAGGTATGGGGTGATTAACAATTCAACTAAATTTCCCAAAGCAATGTTGTTGGCCCCCAACAAGCACATTGTCATTAGCCTGATGGTTACAGGGATGCTTACGAGATGGGATGGATTTTCTCTTGAGCACTGTTTCTCTGTTGGCTACAATATTCGGGGTATGGGGAGTTGTCATGGTTAGCACCAATCTGTAGATGAATGCAAAGCATTAGGGTTTAGGGTTTAGGGTTTTTGCACTAAATCATGTGTGTCCGGCTGTCTGTCCATCCGTCCGATATCCTATTGGCTAGAAGATTTGTCCGACATGTGATTAGATGGAAGGGCGGAAGGGAGGTGAGTTCTCTCTCTCACTCATAAACACAAAATTTTTCAATGAGGTTCAACACTAAAATTATTATTTTTTCATAATTAGGCAGTCTAGTTTTATTTTTCTAAAAAATAATAATCAAGTGTGTATGATATATAGGTAGGTAGTAGAGTCTACTACAATTTTTATTTTTTTCTTTCTTTGGCACTTCCTTTTCAATTTCCAAAGTTTAGGCAGCATGGCAAGCAAAATATTTTCATAATTGGTTAAATATCATCAAAATTAATTAAGTAGTGCCTATTCACCCAAGGTACTATGGTATCCTAAATGGGAGCATTGAAAAATGTAGTTGAATGTGCACCCTTTTAAATGCCCCATTTAATGTTTGTAAATGATTCAACTTTAACATGGTTCTAGTTTCTACCTGATGGGCTAATACATATTTGAGGTTTAGGTGAGTGGGGAGTCAGGACTTAGCTATAGACTGTTCATAATTTATTTATTTTTAAATTGCAAATAGACGTAACAATATTTTTTGATGGAATTGGAAAATAAAACCAAGAATGCAATTAAGAAATATAGGAAGGGAATAAATAACATGCCATCGGCAAATTGAGGGAATGACACTTGGAAGTCATGTAACTTTTGACCCAACAACAAAACCTATCAGTTAGGTGTTACTTTGTGAGAAAAGATGTTGAATGTTTAGTGAATGCCATTGATGAAACCAAGGGGTGTGTCACAATGTGGCCTCGCTATTTACATTTACAAATATCTTAAGGCAAAGAAAAATTATGGAGATTCAAATATTTCACCATGTCAAAATACAATCTTCAAAAAATCCCTCTAGAAGAAACCAAAATCCTTCCAGATATCATAACTCTGTAACTAATCTCAAGTTTCAGCACAAGCCAAAATATCATCTTTAAAAAATCCTTGTATAAAACATACTTACTCCCTATGGGCCAAAATCCCTTTGAGCTATTATATATACTCTGAGGCTTGATTGTCTTCCTTGCTGCAATCACTCCTGAATGGAGATCCACTTTGCTGTTCTCTCTCATGTTGTTGTTCTGGGTGCTTTTGTGATGATTCTGCGCCTGGGGTGAAGGGAGGTGTACAAGTTTCAATATCCTTCCAACTCTGTGAATCCTCACCTCAAGATTGCCCTGTCAAATCCTCAATCAGTGTCTTCATCCACTGTTTGGTCAATCTTTCATGCTGTGTTGATGTTGTGGTGGCAGCTTCCCACTCATCTAAACTAGACAAAGCTTCAGGTGACAAAGTCTCAGCAGTGTCTGAAGAAGCTGAGACTATTCAAAGAGATTGTCATTGCTTTGATTGTGTGTCATAAAGAGCAAGTGTACCATGGGGACTTGAAAGGCACAAACATTCTGCTTGACAGGTGCCTATAAAGAAAGAAATGGGTGTCAGCTGTCCGCACGGGCTTGAAGCCAAAATTATCCATTGGTGAAGCCTCCGGAATGTTCGCTTTCATGAACAAAGTGTGCCAAAATTCGGGGCCAAAACCAATTTGATTGGCCCATTGCTGCCCGAACAAAAAGAAACTGTGGAGGTTCCTCAAAATAGGAGGTTCTATTTTGATGTGTGTAGTTCCTCCCCTCGGGACCACCTATATAGGTGAAAGTGCCAAAGCATATGGGCTAAAAGTTAGGTGCTTACATGGAGAACATGTGGGGGAACACGTTGTGAACTTGGGGAACATGTTTGGAACCCATTAGGAACTTCAAGGGAACACTGTGGGAACACATTAGGAAACAAGGAAAATTGAAGGAAAAAAAAATTCTTCCCTCTCCACCCCTTAACTTAAAAGGAATAAAAACCAAGGCACCCTGAGAGCATGATTACACTTCCCATTGGTTGGATGAATTTTTTCTCCTCAAAAGGGTTCATCAAATTTTTTTGCCTGGGCTATTACCCCTCGCAACGAACACCCCGGCTATATAGGTGAGAAGGGGAGGATTTTGGGCAAAACATATGGGTTTGATATTAGGTGCTATTGGGAACACCCTTGAGGTACACATTGAAAACTTGGGGAACAACTTGGGAACATGGTAGGAACACATGAGCAACTCATTAAAAAAAAACCTCTCCCCCTTCCCCCTGCCCTCAAAACCCAAATTAAAAAGTTGGGACACCTGAATGGATGTTGCACCTTCCCATTGGCTTTAAGGCATATGGGATAAAAGTGAGGAGGTATGGAAAAAATGTTGGGGAAAATATTGGGAACCCATTGGGAACTTGAAAGGAACATAGTGTGAACACTTGGGAAGCCAAGAAAAATGAAAAAAAATCTCTCTCCCCCCCCTCTCCCCACCGCCCCCCACCCCAAAATGTAAAAGGAAAAAAAGAAAGGCACCTTGAGTGCATGCTTGGGCCTTCCCATTGGCCGCATGAAATTTCTCTTCCCAAAAGACTTTGTCACCATTTTTGGCATGGGCTAACACCCCGTGCAAAGAACACCCCACCTATTCAGTGTTGGGGCACATTTGATTTTTAAAAATAATTGTAGGTTTTTAAGGTTTAGGGTTTAGGACCTTGAGAACATAACACTTTAGTCTTTTGCTTATTTATCATTTTGCAAGCAAAATGGGTTTACAAACTAGTTCTCTATAATGAATCTAACCACAATATCCTTGCCTTGGTAGGCAAGGCCAACAAATAGTGGAGTAGCTCAAAACATGCTGGTACCAAGTCTCACATTGTATCCAATATTATTACACAACACTCAAGACCTTCTCATTGGCCCTCCTCAACAAGGCTATGGTGTCCTACACTGTATGGCATGCAAGTGGGGGTCGAGTCATCATCATCATCCAATTAATGGGTTGGGGAGATCCCCACACCTTCTATTCACTTAGGTGATAAGAGGCTTCACATTTGAAACCTTCAAGGCCGTTTTGCCCTTCTAGTGAACGGGGAAAGGTTGTGGGAACCATTAGAAGTGAAATGCAACTTTTTATTTCTAACTTTCAATAGAACTTCACTTGGGTGATAAGGAGGTGCATGCCATTAGTTTATTGGCCCATACTTGCTAAGCAATTGCTAGGCAAGGCTATTGTGACAAGACCACTATATAGTATACTAGCTTGAACATACTTCAGCCACTATGTAGTAGGATGTATGTTTGGAGTCTTACAAATCAAACTTTGACAAATGTAAGGTTAGATTTCACACACCTGACTTGAATGAAAATATGTAATTTAATTTTACATAAATATTCATCCATTGCAAGTAAAATAATCTATTGAACATCAATCACATGAAATAAATAATTTTTTAATTATGTTATATAAATTTTTATATGAAGAACAAATATGCAATTTAGGGTCTAAGGCAAGGTCGCATTCAAGGGTTTATTTTGCTTTAAATGGATCCAAATTGATTGTAGCAAAATTGGACCTTTGACCCTAGTCAAAGTGAGCTTTAATTAGCTTTAGTTCTCTCCTTTGGATTTCTTTAGTGTATTTTTAGTGGTTTTTGATTTTTTAATACCGTGATGGTTTTGGTGACTATGAGCTACTAATTTTGTTTGTAAATGATTATGGTTTTTGATCTTGTCGTCTTTTGATTATGCTTTGCCTATTGTGGTGGCCCATTGTTAGGTTGCCACTCAACATGACTTTTTGGTTGCTATGTGATGGCCCCAATGGTCCCCTGCTTCTTTCCTCTTTGGGGTTTCCTTTAGAGTGGGCCTTAGTTAGTAATGAACGTTACTATGTTCCCAAATCACTGACCCACGCATTAGTCCAAGCCAAAAATGCTGATCAAAAGTTTTGTAAATAGGGATTTCATGTAATAAATGGGAAGGTTCAGCATGCATTCATAATGGGCCTTCGGTGCATTAAAATTTACAAGCAGGAAGCCATCCTCGTCACGCTTGTAAGTTGGATGACCTCGCCTATCAACCTCATTCTTCACCAAGTCACATTTAAACAAAACCACTGGGTTGATACTGCCCCATAATCAAGTAATATTATATCCTGCAGAATTCCCACATATTGCATCGGCCCAAGTGCACACACTCCACCTGGCCCTTGTGCTTGTTGGAGCACTGATGCCACTCCACAATCATAGGTTGCCATTGTGTTAGCATTGGTTTCTCCAATGACCCTATAGTGATTTCCATAGGCCTTCATCCGTGTATATCGGGAAGCATCAGAACTGGGCTTAATTGACAAATGGTATGCATCCATCTCATCAAGCACATTGCAATTTGCCATATGGGTTCGCACTGCCTCCCTCACCCATTCTGCTAACTCTTGCACTTCTGCAAGCTCTATAGGATACTTGATAGGCCCTCCTGCTCCTCTTTCATCCCTGTGCCATTGGTCTTCAAACTCTGTGCGTAGTCTTGTCACTCGATCACGCTCTTGCTCATGTTTTCTGCCCACCCCATTAAACCCCAAGTAATGAGTTAAGGAAGGGCTCACCACGTAGGTGGCCTACAAGGCTACATTATGTGACCAACATACAACAGCTTGTAAATGTAATACCATTCATGAAAATTGAATGTGTGTTGGGTTTAGGTGGCAAACACCGGACCCATTGGGTGGACTTTCAAAACTATAAGCAGCCTTGTGTATATTTTTGCCTTGAAGAAACCAATTGTACATCGCTAGAGTTCTTCTATTACATTCTTTTGTTGTTTAGCTATCCAAGGTCCCAAAAACAATAAATTATTGTATTTTTCAATATAAATTATGCATAAAAGAAACATCAATGGGGATTAGCCTTCTCTTTATTGGCGAAGTAGGAAATTAACATTAAAAATGTGAAAATGATGTGTATTCTGAAAGATTTAATTACTAGAAATAATCCCCCAAATTATTATTTCTCAGATTCCTACATTTGGTTTTTAGTTAATAGCCAGAATTGTAAAAAGGTGATTAAAGACATGTGCTTCATATCTGGTCTATAGCTAGTTTGGCGACATCTTCCTAGGGAAGGTACCCACATTTTCTACATGTTCCAATGGATAATCACCACCTTGGCTAAATTAACAATATCCCAAAAATAATAGTGATGTAATATTAGGAAAGGATCATTGAACCAAATCTACATGTTTGGCGGCTCAGGGGGGCGACAAGTAGTAAGTGCTTGATAATCATTCAAGGTGATCATGGCGGCATGAATTGAAAGGCATTTTTCAAAACATGCAATTCGTTGTGCAAAAAACTTCGAATCATGCCCGCCTGTTCTCACTGCAATCACAAGACAACCTAAACCTAAACTACTTACATCACCCAGCAAATTGCTTTGCAGGGGCAATATTTTGCACCTTCATGTGTTTGGATAGAAATTGTGTTTGGAGTTATGGGATCAGTGGGCACAAGTAAGAATCGCGTAAACAATAAGATTGCAACTAGGAGCCCAAGGTCTGAACAACGTGGCAGGATTCCGCTTGGAAGCCCAAAGTTACAGCAACATGGTGAGACTACGACTGGAAGCCGAATGTATGGGGAAAGGTTGCAACGACGGACAGTGTTCCACACAGATCAACAAAGTTCACAAGCTATGAATCGACGGATCCATGGATTAGAGGCACGTGTTTCTAAAATGGAAGGCAAATTGTGTGCCCTTTGTTTGGAGCTTGAACAAGTTCAACAAATGTTAATTACAGTCACAAATAAGTGTACCCCATACATGCCAAATGTCTCACATCATGTAGAAGTGGAGGACCCACTAGCGGAGATGGTGAAGATCTTGTTGCCCAGCTGTGCTCACTTGTCTCCTAACTCATTGTTAGACCTTATGGTCAGGCCAGGGCTTCAGGAGCAAGTTTCGACTATACACAAGCGCCCTCAAGCGTTCGTTGTCCAGACAGCAATGAAATCTTTGAAAGCACCATCACACGAGAAGTGTGTACTTTTTGGGGAGCTAGTTCCCAATACATTAGCCCAGAAAGGAATTTCGAATGTAGCCCCAAGCCGGTTGGCTGTGGCTATGGCCGACGGGCAACAATTAATGGTGGAAATTAGCTCGTTGGAACGGGACAAGCATACCGAAGTGGTTGAGTGGCAGGCAGACAAGCAGGTTATCACTCAAATGCTCCCTGAATATGACACTCAAATTTTGACTCAAATCCATTAATTGTGGTCGTTCCTTGCAGGGTTTCACAGATTGTGCAGTGAGACTACAAAATGAGTATGTATGAATTGGGAACAATTGTTTTGTAAGGTAGTCATGCTGCATTGCCTCAGCTGTTCGGTAGATCTTCCATGTGTATAGAGGTTAGGTAGATAATTTTGACATTGTTCTTAGTTCAACTCTATGTGGTCCAACAATTGTTATGTAAGTGTTGGGCTACTGTTCGTGACATTATTTAAGGTTGTTGGGTGCCCTTTTCTGGCTCCTTCGAATTCATTAAGTATCCTTTGGTTCTGCTTCATTGTCACCTTCCTTGGGGGCTATGGCAGTTTTTTACCACTGTGCATGATATGTGCAAATGTCTATAAGTTTAAACAGAGAAACCTAGCACTGTAGTTTAACAAATGAAGACAAAGGCCACATAACTGAATTCTAGTTTTAGGAGGTGCATCATACATGGGCCAGACATAAGCTGGTATATGACTATAATAAACATACAGTTCCAGCTGACCAGCAATCGATTGGATGTGACGGCTACTGTGGCGTTACTACAACTAAAACCTATGAAACCTTACACTGACGTGATTCAACAATTTCTGTACTAGGTCCCAGATAATTTGTTTACCAGCTTCCAGTTTGAATGCCATGAGTCATAAGGATTTTTATAAGTTCACCCACTAATTAGTTAATGGGTGAACATTCAATATAGCGAAGATGTCTTTGACCGTAACACAACGCCAGACTGACAAAGCGTTCGCCACCTGCAAGAATGGAGTAGGTATGGATCCGAATCCATACTTGCAAGCAAGAGATCGACGAGTTGCTGAGGTCTTGTTGCGTGTGGAAGAGCTAGGCCTGAAACAAGCTGCCTCCGCATTGTAAATTCCGCCTAATTACCAACCCTGCTAGATGTCTGCGTGCTACAAAGAGCCTTGTTCCAGCAAGCTCGGATTCTAAATATGAGGGTGGGCCAAGCTCTGCAATGAGCCGTGAAGAGGTTATTGCATCTTGTCGAATGGGTAGGACTTATAGTGTAATTAAACCATATGTTTGGACGTTTGACAAACGTTCGGCCCATCGAGGCATATTCGAACCCTAGCCTAACTAGTACATGCACTTGTTTTGTTGAATGTTTCCGCTCTGATGCAGGCGAGAGTTTGTGAACGCACAAGCGAGGCATACGAAGAAGCCCAGACATTGCATTGAAGCAAAAGCAGGCTATAATCCACTCCCCTGCCGAAGGAACCTGCGCATTGCAACAACTTCGCATCATAGTATGGCAGAAGAAACGTGCTCATTACTAGAAGGGTCCGGAAGCGAACGTGACACATCCAGTAGCAGTTCGGACAACCCAAGCAGTGAGTCCAACAACCCAAGCTCAAAGTCCAAGCAAACAAACAACCAGGTGCGTACACAAACAAAAGTTCGCGATGCTCAAGCTGCATCGTTAACAGCAAAGAAGATGCCCAAGTTGACTCCAAGTAAACGGATGCCTACTAAGTCACTAGAACAGGTTGGATCCCCACATAAACCACGGCATTGTGTTTCCTAAATGGATTTCCAAGATAGGTGTAACACAATCGAATCCCAATGTAAATATTTCTTCGGTTGTTCTTAGTCTTTCCCTATTTTTTTCCCTTTTTGTCTTTCTTTGTTTCTTTGTTTGGTCTTTGTTGCGGGGTCTGTTGCTAGCCAAATCTTTAGTATGGTTGATATCAAAGGGAAGCTTTTGGTAGATTTGTGGCCATAGTCGAGTTACTCGGCAAGCCAAGCCTTAAGTATAATGAGCTGCTATACGTTGGATTGAGGTGCTTACGGGTGATGGCAACTCCCTAAGTTTTTGTAGAAGATGGTTCAATAGACTCAAGCTTTTGGTAGAGACTGCTTCTGCACATGCCAAAAGCGATGTTACCCATTCTTGTCCTACTTCCTCACTTTGCTATCCTCCCTGCCAAGTCTTGCTAGGATTTGCTTCTTGTATATACTCTGAGGCTTGATTGTCTTCCGTGCTGTAATCACTCCTGAATGGAGATCCACTTCGCTGTTCTCTCTCATGTTGCTGTTCTGGGTGCTTTTGTGATGATTCTGCGCCTGGGGTGAAGGGAGGTGTACAAGTTTCAGTATCCTTCCCACTCTGCAAATCCTCACCTCAAGATTGCCCTGTCAAATCCTCAATCAGTGTCTTCATCCACTGTTTGGGCAGTCTTTCATGCTGTGTTGATGCTGTGGTGGCAGCTTTCCACTCATCTAGACCAGATAAAGCTTCAAGTGACAAAGTCTCAGCAGTGTCTGAACCATTAAAGGTTTGGAAGGGTAGTGGCATTGCATGATCATCTGGTAAATCCTTCGAGATTTGAAATTAATAAGGTTTCCCCACTTCTGTTGTAGTCTTTTGAATTGTTCCCACTGACATGTATATGGGGTTGGTGAAGGCAGAAAGGCACACCAAAGAGAGTTTGTAGCACTGGCCCATCACAAAGGGCTGAAGGGGGGGTGCGGGTAGCTTGCCTTCTTCAGCCAATACAAGGCCTAGGCCCAGGATGTGATGGGCAACCTTGGAAGCTAGCTTGTGGAGGGATATAATGTGGTGCACAATCTATGCCATATTCTGGGCATTGTGGACACACAAGTTGGCAAGGACGTTGGGAAAATTGTTATCAAGGTATGTGCATCAATACCAACACTTCCTAGAATTGTGCTGGGCATGAGAATTTGCATTGTGGGGGGTTGATGCAACCAACCAGTGGGGGTGGGAATGGGGTCTGTGAAACAAGTGCGCAAGGGTTTGCCAGGCACCAAGCTGCAGGCATTGCAACGAATGGTGGCATGCCATAGATGCAGGGTGTTGGGGTGGAGGAGGTTCTCTCCCCTTCACAGGCTGTAATTAGGGCACAACAACGGTCCTTAAAAAGGACCATAGAGATTGAAAGTGCAGAGCGACGCCAGAAGGGTTTGCCACCTCTTCAAGTGGAGGTGGGAAAAAATGGAAAAATAGATGGGGCATGTGTTGGCAAGAATATATGGGATGACAAGATTCGGGGTTTTGCACCACGCCACCTCAACATGGTAATTGTGAAGGTGGGGGAGCAAAATGCTATGGACATGGCTGAACTCCGCAGGCTAATGGACACTGAGTTTGAATATCTTCATCATGAGTTGAGTGACCAAGGGTTCAGAGACTGTGTTAGACGATTCATGAAGTCTGAACGGTTTCAGCTCAAAAAGCGGTGGATTATGCATGGGCACACAACGTGCCCTATGGGTGTGGAACAATCCCAGTGGGACACCCTTGTGGCATATTGGTCTGAACGTGCAACAAAGAAGAGGACTGACCAACTTACGGGTGCAAGAGGTGCAATATTGAAGGTCAGCAAATATGGACGGGGTGGAAAAGCAATGGCCGAACAGAAATTGGTAACACATTGTTTTCAACCTACTTTGTTTTGGGATGTTTGGTGCAATGGGCAGTTTGTGTTGCAATAGCTGCAGACCTGTGCAGCTGTGCACATGTCTATTAGCTGTAGACCTGTGCCTAAAGTTTGTTATGTTGTAGAAACTGGCATCCCATCGAAGCCCATCTTTGTCTGAGGTGGCAGTTGCAGGTCTTAATTCTGTTGGCAACCTAAATCCAGTAAGTGCTCGAATATTATTGCTTGTATTCAAATGTGGAAGGGGACAATCAAAGTGGAGCCCAAGTTATGCCGCATAACAATATATGCGTACTTTTCAGGGGCAGCAAGATTTACTTAGATACTGCTAGCCCTTGTAATTTGGGCAAGTAGAAGCTATATTTGGGTATGTTATTTGAACTATCCATATAGGTATAAACATTGACTATTATGAACCCCTGGATCTAATACTATAAAGACTAGGCACTAGGTGTTGTGTATCTAACACAAGTTGGTGTGGAGTGGTGACTTACTGTGGTAGGAGTATAATTCAACCTATCTTTCATCACGAATTAGAGCAATCAAAACCAAGCTCCCAGAAATGGCTGCGCAGGTAGAAAAAGTGCTTGATGCAACTATTGCAAGAGGCATTGAACAACTTCATGCAACAGTGGAGTCTACCATGGCAAGGTTTTTAGCACAGGCAAATGCTGGGGTGCAAGGGCAAACATGTGTGAAAACTAATATTGACACTGCAGCAGTGGCAACAGTCCCTACCACAGTAGTTGGGGCAGACCAACAATTGCACATAGGTTCTAACCCTATTGAGCTTGGGGTCAGGAATGGATCTGAAGTCAATGCCACTAATGGACAAGAGGGTGTAGCCCGTGTTAGCAAGGTACGTTAAGGCTTTAGCACCATGGCATGTAATCTGCACTAAGTCTAATGGCATGATACATTGAACAATAGCAAATGTTGGAACTAGGGTTGACCAAAATGTGGTGGGATGACAGAGCAAGAAGAAGACCAGGCTGGAGCCAAGGGAGGGTGTGAAGACAAGGGCACGCAGTGGAATGTGCAGGGTGCCAGTTGTAGAAGAAGAGGTGAGATTAAGGGTGCCTTGGGGGCTATGTGTGGTGAGTTAAATGCATTGAAACAAACATAACAATCAGGAATAAGGCCAAATATGTTGTGGACCAATATTGGCTTAAGATGTATAATGGGATGTTGTGGGTGCACAGTTCAAGCTGGGGGATAAAGTAGCATTGATCAGCTCTACCAAGTCGGACGTCATTGCAATAGGTGTGGTGACAGGTATTGGTGGGCAACAAGGTGTGCACCATTGCAGCCAAGTTGACAATGGGTGGTATCGGGTGCAACTTGCAAAAATAATGGAGGGTTTTAGCAATACTCCCCTACTCATAACAAATGAGAATGATGATCCACCTCAGTTGCAGTTGAAGGATACAATGGGCAACAATTTGGTATGGAAGGGTTAATTCATGCGTATTGCAGTGAGTAGGAAACAAGTATAACTTATTTCCAGAGTGGCCCACAAGGAACTCATCATTGGTCTCCCCACATAGTTCGTAGAAAAACAATGAGATGTTTCCATACCATGGAAAATTTTGGGGAACAGTCTAGCATGCATTGTATGCTTCTTAGATGCAAACTGCATTTTAGTCGATATGAGTATTAGTTTGAACGAACTAGGTGTAAGACCTTCAATGATTCCATGTGATATGCATCTTGATGTGGGAGGTTGTTTATATTTCAAACCATAATTTATATGGTAGTGAGATATGTGTTTTTTGTGATATTGCTTCATGCATCTACAGAGTCGATAACAGCAAATAGAGTTAGTTGCAACACAAGAGAATGATTTTGACAAGGAGGCAGAGAAGCGATCAAAATCTTTGGTATTCTTTCAAGGGGTTCCCACACTACTCGATCACAATTGCCATCACATTGTTGACCATGTATCTTTGCATCTGTTTACTGTCATCAGTTCCCAGGATAACTGCTGCAAGGTACAATACACCTGCAAATGGTTCTGGCCAAGGGGAGGAGGAGGAGAAGGACAGTGACTTCTCCCATGCCAGGCTCTTTGCAAGGGCTTCTTCCTCTCTACTAGGGTTGATAAGTGCAGGAGTTGTCATTGTGGCAGGGATGTGGATGTCTGATGTGGGTGTTTGGAAACCTCCTGAGGAGGCAGCAGGTTGCTTTCATTGTGCAAATGTTGGGGCAGAAAGCCACAACAGAGTGCAGCAAGCTGATTAGAAAGTGCTTCAAGCAGAGTGGGCTAAACAGCAGTTCATGGCTTACGTTTTCCATAACATCAGAGGTGACATTGTTGACGCCCCTAAATGTCAGAATTAACAGTAGCATTAGGGTGTTAGATCAATCAATTTCAGGTTCTTAGGGTTCAGGGAGATGATTATGACTGATGATTCCATTGTCCTTTTGAATAGAATCCTGCAATTTTTCCTGAGGCCATTTCTAGTAATTTTACAGGAGAAATTTGTGGCAAAGGCTCGAATGTCACCTCAGTTTTTCATGCGGCACTGTGAAAGCATGCTGGTTAGTCTCATTCTTTTACTGGGTTCCCACTTTTACTTATGATTCCTAATGCAACCCATATGAATAGCTTTTAGAAATTTAAACGTTGAGAAACAAGTTCATTTGACTCTATGGCTCTTTTCCAATTAAGATACATGTCCTGAAGTTGTTTTTTTTTTTATGGGCATTGGATTCAAAGATAATTGCAGATATGTTGGAGAAGCATCCTCTATCCTTAGAAGACTGCTTCCTTTTCTGTATTTGGTAAGAACTCTGTTGCACCACCAGTTTTTTTCTATATACTCATCACTATTTGCTGGCTCAGTATTGTTTCTACTTGGTAGGATCTTGAACATGATCCAATCCTGGAAAATGCGGGAATCAGGAGGGTCATTGGTGGTGGTTATTGCAGAGGATTACAGAGATCGCAGGGGTGGTCCTTTCATTGGACCCCAAGCCTATTGATGTGAAAACCCAAGCCTGTCTTTGAAAAAATTGGACCATGTTAGAATGGGTATCTTCTACTCTGTTTTGTTTTTCTTTATGTTCCAAGAGTGTGTGAGAATTATGCTCATTTTTTAATGGTAAATCTGACACAGGGTGACTGGAATGGTGCGGGTTGTCACACAAATTACAAGTACATTTGCTCATGTTTCAGTTGGTTGGACATCAGAGCATATTTGTTGTGAAACTGAAGCCCACTGGACTGATTTGATTCTTGTGATGTGACAAACAGCTAAGAGTCTACATCTAGATCTCTTTCATGCACAAGGTTCATATAGCATGCTTCAGATGCACCTACTTTTTTTTTTACAGAAAGGGGGGTTTACTATCTGCTTGTATGACAGCACAAAGACCATGCGTGCTTAGGTCACATGTGAGCCACTGGGGAGGGATTCGGTACTCTGGGACTTGGAGACAAAATGGACTTGATTCAGATGATGCTTGATTGTGCTGAGACCATGACCTCTGTGCTTTCATAATGTTACAGATATGGGTATCAATGTGAACACCCTCAGATTTTTTTCTTGTGTTTGTACTTTTGTTGCATTGCTCATTGCGTTGGTAGTGGGGAGTCATGGCAGCTTGTCACTGCTATTTGTGATGAAGGTGATGGTCTGACACTTTGCAAGTGACTGACCCCTCATAAAAAGTTACGAGTGCACTCATTTTAGTTACTTCCAAATTGTTGTTGTTGTGGAGATTTCTCTGCAATTTCATAGTTATGCCTGTTAGTATTGGTTAGTGATGTTGTGTGAAGTTTTCCTCTTGGGAAGCAACTAGTCCTAATTCTCATGTTGTGCTTTTGAAATGTTGCAGGGCAATGGGAGGTTGGGCAAGTACAGCTGGGCAGGGAGGAGTTTGATATCCTTACAGTTGTGAGATTCTTGTCCTGGGGCTTGAAGGATTTATTGGAACAAAAGCAGATTACTTTCAACATGACTATTGATGACATGACAAATAAGCTTCCCCAGTGAACCCATGTGGGCTGTTCAAATGCTTGGAATAGTTCATGTGTAATTAGATTGATGAGTGCAAGAACTTGTAACCCATGCCATAGTAATAAAATCTATCCTAGTTTTGGTGGGAGGCCAAGCAAATTGGCATGTCAAGCTTAAACTACCAAATTCCTATGTAATTTTACCTTGAGTGCTTAAATTTTTGGGATTGTAGGAAATTTATAAATGCTCCTACCATTGGGTTTCAAAACTTAACTGAAGTATATATTGTGTTTATTATAAATATTAGGTAAAGCCATAAATGCTTAGGATCTACTGTGTGCAACATGAAATTGGACGACAAAAAAATTCATGCATTATCTGTAAATAAATGCATTATTTAAAACTAAAATAAAAAACTAATTGCCACATGTCATAATCGCCATGAGTAAAATCGAACGGTCCATATATATTGTAATTATTAAATAATAAAGTAAATACCATATTAAAAGCCACGTGTCATAATCCTAGTGCTTGGATCGGAACGGTTAGTATTATTAATCTAATTGCCACATGTCATAATCATGCTGAGTAAAATCGAATGATCCATATATATTGTAAATATTTAGTAATAAAGTAAATACCATATTAAAAGCCACGTGTCATAATCCTAGGGCTTGAATCGGACGGTTAGTATTATTAAACGAATTGCCACATGTCATAATCGTTATGAGTAAAATCGAACGGTCCATATATATTGTAATTATTTAATAATATAGTAAATACCATATTAAAAGCCACGTGTCATAATCCTAGTGCTTGAATCGGACGGTTAGTATTATTAAACGAATTGCCACATGTCATAATCGTTATGAGTAAAATCGAACGGTCCATATATATTTTAATTATTTAATAATAGAGTAAATACCATATTAAAAGCCACGTGTCATAATCCTAGTGCTTGAATCGGACGGGTAGTATTATTAAACTAATTGCCACATGTCATAATCGTTATGAGTAAAATCGAACGGTCCATATATATAACCAAAATAATTGTTGAATACTAGCACCACATATGTATACTCGTATTTTGTCATGAACTGGTATTTGTACTGAACAGTTTCCGTCCACCCCGTTATCACCTACGACTAAGGACGCCTGCGACTTGTCCAAGGCGACTACACAAACTTTTAGTCGTAGATGTCGCCAGCGACTAGAAAACAGTCGCAAAGACCAATCGAAAATTAGAAATTTCATTTTAGTGATATACAATGTGAGTATTACAATATGAACAGAAAAAAATAAGTCAGATGGCACGAAGATTATGCGTTGATGGAAGGATGAGCTAGCCTGGTGTTAGGACTAGACCAAGAAAGTAGGTACTATGAACGTAGTATGCAAAGGAACATCTCTCAAAATGATCTAATCTGTTGAAGTTTTGACTTGGGTTTCGATGGGGGTTATTAGTTGCTACTGCTTTTGCAAAGATTGGATCCAAGATACCCTCGTCTTTGGGATCATATGATACTTGTTGTTTTTTCCATGCGTCTTTCTCTTGCTCCCACATATCTTTTGTGCACACTAGTTTGAAACCACCCACATACCAACCAGGGTAAGACACTAGAAAGAGAACTACAATCGCATGCCAAGTCCTTAATTTTAACTTGCTGTAACACAGAGTTTCCAATTCCTACAGACTTTTTGCAGCATTAAATATGTACAACACAAGTTCAGTGGATGTCATACTAATACCCAAGATTGTTGCAGAAGAATCCAGATCACGACGTTGTGTCTACTGACAGATTGTAAGTTTCGGTGTCTCTTGACTCCAAAGGAGCTGCAGTCTCTTTGAAAAGAGGTTTTTTTAAAGCCATTCACAAGGCCAATTTAATTGCTTGCAGGGTAGCTACGAGCCCACCATGAGCCTGTTAGGTTGCGGGTTTAAGGCAAAATAACAATTATGCGTGAGTTATATAATACCACTAGACTGAACTATACATAATGTTATTCTATTCAAGAAGAGGGTACAAGAAACACCTACCTATACATATGATTTGACCACTACGCCCGCAGGGACAGGGGCTGGGGGCTGTTTGACCGCCAAAAAGGGTGCATAGTGAGGGGCTGTTTGAGCGCAGTGGGGGCTGTTTTTGTTGACCTTTTTCACTTTTTGTTATTTTTTGTTACTTTTTTTACTGCTTGTAACTTCTGTAAATTACTTTTTTACTATTGAAGGTTCATTTTTTGTTACTTTTTTTATTGTTTGTAACTTTCATAAATTACTTTTTACTATTGAGAGGGGCAAGGGGAATTGTTTTATTACATTTATTCATTGTTCAAGGGGAGGGGGTGCGCCTTGATTTTATTTTTTTAATTTCTTTTACTCTTGAAAGGGATGGGGGGTACAAGTTAATGTTTTTTTTTTCCCTCCTTCATTTGACATGTGGAAGGAAGAGGGGAAGGGGGTTACTTTTTTTCTTAAAACTATTTTTTCATTGTTGAATGGCTAGGGAGGGGGGGCAGGGGTTACATGTGTGTCCCCATTGTGGAGAAGGTCAGTGAAGCTTTCTTCCATGTTCTTATTGAATACCATTTATGCCTTTGATGTTTACATGGCTAACCAGCTTGCTATTGATTTCTGGTTGCAGACAAATGATCAAGTGGGTCCAAATTTCAAACATAAGAAGACATAGGGAGCACTTTGGCTTGAGGACTAAGGAAACCCGCTATGTGTGGCAGCAGAGATGGCTACAATGGCAGCAGACAGTGCAATTGAACATTTTGGCATGGAATCAGAAGCTTATAAAATATTTGAAGGATGGGCAACATAAGAAGGAAATGCGACTTTTCCAAAAAATGCAACTAGACGGAATGAGTCTTGATGCATTCACTTTTGTCCAGGTGATTTAAGGCATGTGCTGGTTTTGGAACACTTGAAGATGACAGGCTTGTTCATGAACAGCACTGCCAAAGTGCCTGTGGTTTGATGTCTTTGTGGGGAGTAGCTTGGTGGACATGTATGCAAATGTGGGAGCATAGAGGATGCTTGGAGAGTGTTCAACAAGATGCCATCTTGAAATGGGTCACTTGGGACATGTGTGAAATGCATGCAAGGCAGAAGGTGCTGGAACGGTTTTGAACAAATGGGTGTGACACAAAAGTACACAACCAAGCTTTGTTACTCTTGTGCGGGTGCTGAATGCATCATGTGCCAAGCATCCTTGCACTTGAAGCAGGCTGGTGTGCAGGCATGAATAGACCATTAAAAGTGGATAGGATTCAAATATGTTTGTCTGGTCAGTTGCAAGTGCCGTTACTGATGCAGAATGCTTTCCGTGCCATACATAAAGTCCACTTGACAATTGGAGCACAAAAGCACCTCAGAAATCCAAAGCTCTAAGATTAGTTTACTCGCACCAACACCCTTGAGCACTAAGTGCAGAGGCTAACAAAGGAACCATGTGGAAGCATCATGGGGATGATGCATGGGTTATCTGGGGAGTTCTGGATGTTGCTCTACCATTGCAGGAATTGGAAGACAAACCCCTTGGAGGTCAGAGAGAAAAACTATGGTGTGATTTCTTTTTGGATCCTTTGCAGTGGTGGGATCACAGATCAAAGAAGGTAATTGAACATCAATCTCGTCAGAATTCGCATGTCAATGCAGCCATAGCTCTTGTTGGTGTTGATCTTGTTCGCTGTCTCTTGGTTGCTATCCTGCCATGGTAAAAACTTTGGCAGAAATCCTTTTCACATCCTTTTCATTATTGAGATAGTAGTGGTACAGGTTGGAGAAGGTAAGTAAATGCAATGTTCTGTGACAAAATTCTTGCTAATGGAGAAGGTTAGTGCAACTTAATTACTCTAAGCATTCAAAGAGGTTGTGAATCTGATGTCTTTGTGGGGTGTAGCTTGGTGGACATAAATGCAAAATGTGGGAGTCTCAAGGATGCTTGGAGAGTGACGTTCAACCAAATGTTATCTCGAGATGTGGTCTCGTGGAGTACCATGATATTGGGACATGTGAAATGCAGGCAGGGGTAGAAGGCACTAGAAGTATTTCAATAAATGCAACAAGACAGTGTCTGACCAGACTCTGTTACTTTTGTGGGGGTGCAGAATGCATGTGCTAGCAAAGTTGCACTTGAAGAGGTTCATAAGGATATGGTTGAAAGTGGTTGCATGACTGATGTCCTTGTGGGGAATAGCTGGTTGACCTATATGTGTAAATGTAGTACAAACAGCTTATTCCCAGCTTATAACAAGCAGTCTGCACAACTTTGAAAATACTCCGGGCTGCTAAAACAATTGCTGAAATCATTTGGAATTTTTGTCCATTGTAGGAGGATTCTAGTGTTATTATGGCATGGTTAATTAAGTCATTAATGAGACTGTGAAGTTGAAATCAGGTCACTGGCAGTAGTAAAATCACATGTTTGATGTGCTGTAATGGATGGCTACTACATCAGAGTTATTAGTGGGTGGAAGACCGCAGACCATCCATCAAGTTAACAAACCTCACACTTGCTAACTACTTCACATGAATTGCCATTTTGATGTACACGGATGCCTGGGTGGGTTCCAAGCTAAATTCAAACTCTAGGTGAAATAGAAATTGAATGCGATTGGCAATTTTCCTTTCGGTGCTAAATCTATTGCCTGCCATCAAGTATATTGTCTATTGGCTTTGATCTGGTTCCTGGTGTGCAGTGAGTGTACATTATCTGGTCTTACCATCACCTAGTTTTCTTTTTCAGGTTAAACAATTAGATTCTAACCATGCAAATCCCATTTGTGCATTCCAAAGTGAAGACAAAGGGATAACTCACCCTGTGTGGAATGGTGGAATTAGGTTTCTTTCAAGTTTTGTGTCTTTATCTTTGTGGCATTTTAGTTCAAGTCAGAAGAAATTTTCTCATGCGCTGGAATTGAATCATCTGGATGGACTTGTAGGTGTGCCACTAGCACAGCAACTACAAGAGTACAAGGTCAAGTTGTTTGGTGACGGTGCAGCAAATACTCCAATGCTAAATGCTCCAGGAGAGGTCACAATTGGGTTTGGTTACCCCACACACCCTCCTCAAGCAGATCTTCCCACATTTACATCACATCCAGTTTCAACTTCACTGACCTCTACACATCCTTTTGGCTGGAAGGAGTGAGCCTGCTGCCTGTGAGACTGTGAGAAAAGAAACAGCCAGCTGCTAGGACAGCCATGGATGATAGCATGGACAACACTTGATTCTTTTGAAATTTGGTGCATGCTAAATACCTGTGTAGAATAACAAGAGAATTCCCCCTTCCTCTTTGATCTTTGCAAATTGTGAGTTTGTTGAAATATCATGTGACAGAGTTCCATTTGAGTGGCTTTGGCAGTTAATAGTTTTGTATATTCTATAAAGCAAGGTATTTATGCTTGTTTGTAGCAATTGGCAAATGATTTTGAGCTAGCATGGAGGATGTTGGTAGGGTGTTCAACAAGATGCCATCAAGTGATGTGGTCGAT
Organism: Sphagnum contortum; assembly: GCA_963920785.1. Classification (NCBI taxonomy): domain Eukaryota; kingdom Viridiplantae; phylum Streptophyta; class Sphagnopsida; order Sphagnales; family Sphagnaceae; genus Sphagnum; species Sphagnum contortum. Next base: position 9,244,868 of record OY987291.1, on the reverse strand, counting down.
TGGAATTTCATTTTATTGGGAAATGCAAAATGTGGCCAAGGGCAGAAGGCACCAGAACTTTTTCAAAAAATGGAAAGGCAAGTTGTGCAACCAAGCTCTGCTACTTTTGTGCCCCAGGTGGTTACTGCATGGGCTGGCATCATCACACTTGAAGAGGGTATCTTTGAAAGTGGTTGAAATTCATGTCTTTGTGGTGAATAGCCTTTATGACATGTATGCAAAATGTGGGAACATGATGGATGCTTTGAGAATCTTCAACAAGATGCCATCTCGAAATTTGGTGACTTGGACTGTTGTGATATTGAGAAATGTGAAGTGTGGCAAAGGGCAGTAGGCACCAGAACTTGTCAAATGCAACAGGAAGGTGTGCAACCAAACTCTGTTACTTTTGTGGGTTTGCTGAATGCATGGACCAGTGTCATTGCACTTGAAGAGGGCAAGTGTGTTCATGAGCAGATCACTGAAAGTGGTCGCAAGTCTGATCTCTTTGTGGGGAATAGCATGCTTGACATGTATGCAAAACGTGGGAGCATGGAGGATGCTCAGAGAGTTTTCAAGTGATGCCATCTTGAGATGTGGTCACTTGGTCTGCCATGATTTTGGGAAATGTGAAATGTGGGCTACGACAGAAGCACTGGAACTATTTCAACAAATGCCATGTAGGACTTGCTGTGCAGCTAGACCCTGTTACTTTTGTGGGGGTACTGAATGCATCTGCCAGTGTAATTGCACTTGATGAGGGTAGGTGTTCTCATGACCAGATCATTCAAGGTGGGTGTGATTGAAATGTCTTTGTGGGCAGTAGCTTAGTTGACATTTGTGCAAAATGTGGGAGTATGGAGGATGCTTGGAGAGTGTTCAACAAGATGCCCTTTGGAGATGTGGTTTCTTGGGCATGGTAAGGAAGGTCTTTAAACATTTTGGATAGATGTGTTAAGGTGTAGAGCCAAATGAAATCACTTTTGTTTATCTTTTGTCAGCTTGTAGGCTTGCAGGTTTGGTGGATGAAGGCATGCACTACTATACTTCAATGATCACTATTTATATGATTTTGGCAAAATTAGAACATGACCCTGCATGGTCGACCTTGCTGGTGATGTCCATCTACAGTTTATATAATTTCTGCAAAATTAGAACATTACCCCTTCATGGTTCACCATGTTGGTGATGCTGGCCATCTACAGGAGGCAGAGAATATGATGGAGATGTAGTTTGTAAACCACAGGGCTGCATGGAGGGCTTTGTGTTAGGTGCTTTCAGTTCATTATAATGTGGAGATGGGAGAATTAATTGTTTAACAAGTTCTTGAATTGGAGCCTTGAATTGCGTGCTCATAAAACATGGGTGTCCTTGAAGATTGGGGATGGCTTCTAACTCAACCAGGTGCTGAAGCTGGTGAAGTTCAGATGGTATGTGTCCACTTTGTTAAGACCACTACACATCCAATGATGTTTGTGACTTTTGTCAAGTTCCCATCGCTCATCAGCTGTTTCCCTTTGCATATTTTTTGAGCAAAGTTTGCACCATAACAAGGATGAATGTGTGGCACATGTTACTATCTGCTGTCCTGAACTAAACTTTGTGTGGCAGGTGGATGATGAACTCATCCCTCTAGTGCCTTAAATAAAACACTAGATTATCTTCCAGACCTCCAAGTACAGTTTGAGTGACATGGAGATTGTTAGTGTGACTTGTGTATTGAATGGGAGGAGTCAAGAGATGGTTCATTTGATAGCTGATGCTGCATAGCTCTTTCTTTCATTATACAAAGGATGCATTCCTGTTTACTCAATGCCAATGATGGAAAACATTAGAGAAGAGTTTGTCCCATGAAAAAGGGCGAGACCAAGCATGGCACATTACTTATTTGGATATTACCAAAAGATTCAGGGTACCTGAAAATCACTGAGCATTTCTGCTTGAATAACATCAAGGCAGCTGATAATAGAGCCCATTTGCAAGACATATTTAATGTCTAGGGCTTCAATGTAATTGCATTGTCTTTTAGACACTTCATTGCAGTTATCTATTGTACAGGACCTGATTCCAGTGGGCAAAAACTTCAACAACCCTTCCCCTCATCTTTGAGTACATGATCTTTGAAAGACAAAAGTCTGCTTGGTTTGCTGATTGAAATCAATTGCTGGGTAAATTCAACAGATGAAACTTCTGCTATCTCATTTCAGTGCCATACCATGATCAAGCATTCTTCCAGAATTGAATAATTCCCTAAGGAACCTCCAGCATAGAATCTTGTGACTAAACTTTCTATGTAAAGAACACTTGAGATCTTATCACATGATATAAAAAAAACAAAAACTAGTTGGAACTGCGTTTGCATGAACAAGAAGATAGTGAAGAGAGAAAGTTATATTCTTACAAGCTTCTCTTGTCTCTGCCATAGCTCTTGTAAATTGCAACATCATCAGCCTTCTGAAACTTTGCATCCTGGCCTGTGTCTCTTTTCATTACCAAATTGGCAAATCTGCTGAGACCTAAAATGGTACAGCAAATCAGCGTACCAATAGAGGCAGCTGTTGGATCCAATTTTTGCAGAATTTGAAAGTCTTCTGGAACGTGTGTTGCAGACAAACAAAAGCACGACACATTCCGAGGGGCAACAGTATTCACTACTTCAAATGCACCAGAAATAGCACGAAGAAATATCACAAATGTAAAGAGATGCACAGGAAGCAAGTGATGGAATGTTGTAAGTAAATTGTATAGCACTCACATCTTGTATGAATGATTGGGTGTCCCCACAACACAACACAATCCCCCTAGCAAACAGTAGGAACATCGTGGTGATGCTCTAGCTTTTTAGCGTGCCAGGGTTTTGGAGGGTTTTAGGGTCGCTGTTAGCAGCTGAATCCTCTGGCTGACGTCCAATCCAGGGTATAGGGTTTCTGTGCCCCGGTGGGAGAGAGATTGCATTGGGGTCAATTTCGGACGCTCCAAAGGAAACTGCATTTGGGTCTACTTGTGATGCTCTTGGCTTGCGAGGTGCTAGAGAGAGAGCAATTACTAGTGTTTTCTGCGAAGTTGCAATGTCTTTATCGACAATGCAGCAAGTGCAATTGTCATATGCAAGGTCTGGCTCTTTGCTTGACCACAAAAATCGCAGTAGCAACAGCTCCACCACCACATGGAGAAGACGGAGGTCGACCAGGAGGAGCTTGCGGCTACGCGTCTGTGTGCACCCGCAATTCTACTTTACCCATCGACAACTTTTGCACTACACCGCACTTCTTCCCAGTGCACACGGGATAGAAACACAGGCGGCACTCAGAGATAAAGGCAATTGTAAGCATTTTTGTGTTATTCCTTGCTGTGCGTCTGTCTACTGTCTTCTTCTCACAGTTTGTGTGGCTGGCTTATTTGTCGAAAGATTTTGACTTGAAAAAAGTCGGAATCAAATCGAAAAATTGGACACCTTCTGAGCAAGACGCAGAACCTCATGGTGGCTTCTATGAGATCAAACTATATGATTTGAAAAAAAATAATTCTGCTGTTCCTGTAGGTCAGAGAGAGAAACGGTGGCAGGAGTTCTTTCTGGATCCATCGCAATGGTGGGATCACAGACTAGAGAAGGTAACTGAGCATTAATCCTGTCAGAATTCACCTGTCTTGTTGATGTCAATCTTGTTGCTCTATCTTGGTTGCTATCCTGCCATGGTCTAAACATTTGCAGAAGTTCTTTCACATCCTTTGCACTTGAGGGAAGTAGTGGTAGGCGAAGGTAAGTAGATGCAATATGTTGATGGAGAAGGTCAGTGCGGCTTTCTCTGTTCTTATGATAACATTTATGCCTGGGATGTGGAGGCATGGCTGATCAGCTTGACACGGATCTTTGTTGTAGACAAATGAAAGGTACCCGGATTTCAAACATAAGAAGACAGGGAAAGCACTCTGGCTTGATGACCAACAAAACCTGCCATGGGTGGCAGCAGAGATGGCTGCAATGGCACCAGGCATTGTGCAATTGCACCCTTTTGCATGGAATCAGAAGCTTTCAAAATACGTGAAGGATGGGCAACTTGAGAAGGCGATGCAACTTTTCCAACAAATGCAACGAGAAGGAACAACTCCTGACAAATTCACTTTTATTCAGGCAATTAAGGCATGTGCCCGTTTAAGAGCACTTCAAGATGGCAGGCTTGTTCATCTCCAGATCATTCAAAGTGGTTGTGAGTCTGATGTCTTTGTGGGCAACAACTTGATTGACATGTATGCAAAATGTGGGAGCCTTGAGGATGCTTGGATAGTGTTCAACAAGATGCCATCTCGAGATGTGGTCAATTGGAGTGCCATGATTTTGGGACATGTGAAATGTGGCCAAGGGCAGAAGGCACTGGAACTCTTTCGACAAATGCAACAGGAAGGTGTGCAGCCAAACTCTGTTACTTTTCTGGGGGTGCTAAATGCATGTGCCAGTGTGATAACACTTGAAGAGGGCAGGTGTGTTCATTAACAGATCATTCAAAGTGGTCTGGAGTCAGATGTCTTTGTGGGGAGTAGCTTGGTTGACATGTATGCGAAATGTGGGAGCATTGAGGATGCTCGGAGAGTGTTCAATAAGATGCCATCTCGAAATGTGGTCACTTGGAGTGCCATGATTTTGGGACATGTTGTCGCAACCCTAGCTTTGGGCTCGCGACCAAGGCAAGGGGTTGCAAGGTTGCGGGAGTCAAGAGGAAAGAAGCCCGGGAGTCCAAAAGAAGGAAGCCCGAGAGTCCAAAGGAAAGAAGCCCGGGAGTCCAAAGGAAGGAAGCCCGGGAGCAAAGGCAAAGGCATTGGAAGGGTGCGGGCCAAGAGGAAGCCCGGGAGTCATCACATACTCCCGGGAGTCTAAGGAAGTGCGAGTGAGTGTGAGGGAGTGCGCACTCACACTCCCAAGGCAACTCCCATTTTGGGAGAGGGAGTCCCGGTGGACTCCCGAAACTTCAGAGTGCGAGTTGAAGGGTCAAATCTCAATGGATAGTTGCGCTCTTGATACCGTTGGAAAGCTCTTGAAACGTAGATGTCTAAAATGGGCTCGCATTGCTCATTCGGACATCTAAAAGGCAAGTTATGGGCAAAAGAAGGGCCGGGAGTCAAATTGGCAGTTTGACTCCCGACCACTAAAAGTCGGGAATCGAGGTCTTGCCGAGATCCGATTTGAGAGTGCGACACGGCGTTGGAAAGCTCTCGACGAGGGCTACAACTTTGCTTCAGACCGCGTCGCGATCGAACTCTGCAGTCGGGAGATATCGGCGTCCAAAGTCCCGGGACTCCAACCTGGGACGATTTCGGGACTCCCACGCGGGAGTCCCGAGAAAAATGGCCATTTGGATGCCACCTCCGTGGAGAGCTGCAAAGTATACTATAAGGGGGAAGGTGGTGGCTTCCCCCAAGTCCGGGCCGTGGTGAGTCTTGTGTGTCCGTGTTGCCCGTGGCTCGTCCTAGCACCAAAGGTGCTCTAACTATGCACTAACCACTTTGTGTGGGTTGTGTGCAGGCCCGTGTGAGTGAATAAGCTTGTCACATCTTCCTAGTCCCATCCCGGAGCTCCAACACGCCCCTCTACCCCTCCAAGTGTTGTGAGCTAGGGAGCGGCTCCAAGTTCCAACTCCTTTCGCATTGCCGCATACCTTGACCCTCAAGTGGGTCTACAAGGAATTTGGGAGTGCGTCACATGTGAAATGTGGCCAAGGGCAGAAAGCACTGGAACTATTTCGACAAATGCAACATGAAGGTGTGCAGCCAAACTCTGTTACTTTTGTGGGGGTGCTAAATGCATGTGCCAGCATAATTGCACTTGACGAGGGCAGGTGTGTTCATCTCCAGATCATTCAAAGTGGTTTGGAGTCAAATGTCTTTGTGGGCAACAGCTTGATTGACATGTATGCAAAATGTGGGAGCCTTGAGGATGCTTGGATAGTGTTCAATAAGATGCCATCTCGAGGTGTGATCTCTTGGAATGCCATGATTGGAGGATGTGCCATGCACGGGCATGGTAGGGAAGCTCTTAGGCATTTTGAACAGATGTGTGATGGTGTACAACCAGATGATATCACTTTTGTTTGTGTTCTGTCAGCTTGTAGCCATGCAGGTCTGGTGGATGAAGGCATGTGCTTGTATGCTTCAATGATCAGAGACTACATGATTCCTACAAAATTGGAACATTACACTTGCATGGTTGACCTTCTTGGCCGTGCTGGCCATCTACAGGAGGCAGAAAATATGATCATGGCAATGCCCTGTAAACCACAGGATGCTGGTGCTTGGATGGCTTTGCTTGGTGCTTGAAGAATTCATGGTAATGTGGGGATGGCAGAACGTGTTGCTAAACAAATTCTTGAAATGGAGCCTGAAAATGCTGTTGTTTATGTACTGCTGTCAAACATCTATGTTGTTGCTGGGAACAGGCATCTCTGTGAGAATTTTGAACGGCAGAGAAAGGAAAGAGGTGCAAAGAAACAGCCAGGTCGCACTTGGATTGAAGTGAATAATGAGGTGCATACGTTTGTAGTACAGGATCAAGACCACCCCCAGATGATTGAAATTCATGCGGAACTGCAAAGATTGTCAGGGCTCATGCATAATGCAGGGTACGTGCCTTGTACGGAATTAGTTCTGGATGATGTGGAAGAAGAAGAAAAGGTATCTCATTTGTGTCACCATAGCGAGAAACTGGCTATTGCATTTGGGCTCATCAACACAGCTCCTGGTACTCCTCTTCGAATAAGAAAAAATATGCGGGTTTGCAAAGATTGCCACACTTCCGCAAAATTCATTTCAAAAATAGTTAGGAGAGCCATCATGGTGAGGGATGCTAATCGCTTTCATCACTTTGAAGATGGTGTTTGTTCTTGCATGGACTATTGGTGATGCCAGTAGTCTGGCTTGTCAATCATTGAATCAAGTTCTCTTTTGTTACAGTAGCATGTCTAGTGGTCTTTTAACACTATCAAAGTTCAACACTGTTATCAAATGTGATACCACTGAAAAAGTGGCCATAGATTTGCCTCCCATGATATTTGGTTTCACACCTCTGCCATCTGTAGCACTTAGGTCTGGTGCCTCTTTGTTCTTATGAATGGATGGAGTTATTTTGGAAACTGAGTGAATTTTGAGACTATTGAAATTGATGCCAGTTTTAAGTGTGGACCAACAAAGGTTGGATGTATTAGTCTTGGGCCTCCGTCTCTTTGAATTGACCATTGCATCTACTAGTAAGTTGTATTGATGCTTTTAGGTGTTGTTTGTATATTATGTGATGTTTTCTTTGTTGAATGTTTCTTAACTTTGCGAATTGGACCAGGGCAAAGCTACAAAGTTGAAACTTCTTGTCAAAGGATCCTTCCTAGTCTTACAAGGACTTCAGTTCTTGCAAAACATTCAGAGCAGAAGGTCTGAAGCTGGGATTGAGAGTGTCAGCCAGATGCATACAAATACTAAGCAATGTGTTATGTTTAATGTTGCATATTCTTCAATCATGACGCACCTTGCACCTGGTAAGGTTTGCTTACCTTTGATTGACTTGTGTCTAACATATGAACAGATTTCTGTGCCAGACCTCAGACCTTGTTGCTTGGAGCATCCTGGTTAAAGGTGATCTGATTTTTCTGTAGAGCAGATAAGAAATAGAAAGAGAAGCTGAGGCTGCTATTGGACTTTCTTCTGGTGAGTAATTAGCAGAGCAAACAATATGGGGTGGGGGGTTTAGCTTGGTGGTCTTCTGTTAATCACTCACTAGATAAACCAATGGGGCTAACTGCTCAGCTAGGAAAAGGGACATACTGCCCTTGATAACAAGGTTGATGAATAGTCTTGCACTAAGTTGGGATTGACAATTTTGCGTTGTATGTCTCTATAGTCTATAAGGGCAGAAGGTGTATATCTAGCTGTGCTACCATGTCCTTCAGAGTTTCTGCAAACTGGTGGCTCGGTCAGAGAACATGCCTTCACCATAAAGCACATTGCATCTTTATTGAGGAGCTTGGACATAGTGGATACCCAATTCTAGTATTGCACAGGTCCATTGTTTGCATGGCTGTCTCCTGCATCATTCACACCAGAGCTGCTGCCATCATCCACAGCCTTATCCTCAGATTTCAGGTCTGGTTTCTCCTGGATTTGCAAAACACAAAATAGAATATTCAGTAATACAATGGATGAGGAAGAATGAGCAATGGAGGGATCTTTCTAGTGGACAAGTTACAGCATGCAATTTTGTTGGAGGCCAATCAAGTCCAAACTTATATAGCATGAATATATCATATGGGAGAAAGACATGTGATCCATCGTCTGGCCATCTGCTTAGAGAGCAAAGGGATGAAATATAGCAAAGTCTATAACTGAACCACTGTGACTTTTAAATAGCTCCTAGATTTTTCGATTGTGCATGATCTAGTGGGTGACCAGCCTTTTGTTTGATAATCAACAAAATTTAAAGTTTATTTAAATGCATGGAATGGCTGATTTCAGATCAGTAACAATGGATGATATTATCTGTGTACCATTGAGATTAGATTTTGGCTGCATGGAAGTGCCATGGGCAGGAACTCTCTTGGCTATCTTTTGGAAGGTTAGTAGACTTCTAATTTGAATTGGGTTGTATAATTTTTGTGAATGGATGATGGTGAGAATGGATTTTTTTTGGTGATTGGAAGAAAGTAAAGGAACTTTTGGAAAGATCTGGCGTTTGGCATGTGTGTGATCTAATTTTCTTAGCGTCCTATATATATGATCTGTGCACTGCGCTCATAGTGTAGAGGCTGGAGGCTGTTTGACCAAGAAAAACCCCCCATAGTGCAAGGCTGTTTGAGCAGAAGGGGAGGCTCTTTTTTGTTGACTTCTTTTCACTTTTAGTTACTTTTTTTACTGTTGCAAATTACTTTTTTATTGTTCAAGGTTCATTGTTTGTTACTTTTTTTACTACTTATAACTTTCATAAATTATTTTTTACTGTTGAGAAGGGCCAGGGGAATTGTTTTATTAGTTTTATTCATTGTTCAGGGGGAAGGGGTGTGCCTTGGTTTTTATTTATTTATAATTATTTTACTGTTGAGGGGGAGGGGGGGGTACAAGTTTATGTTTTTTTTTTTCCTCCTTCATTTGACATGTGGAAGGAGGAGGGGAAGCGGGTTAAATTTTTTTTTCAATTTTCTTTTTCCATTGTTGAGTGGCTAGGGAGGGGGGGTCAAGGTTTTTTATATATGTTGAAAGTGGATGGGAGGGGAAAGGGGGTTAGTTTTTTTTGTAAAACGTTTTTGAAATTATTGAATGGTTATGGAAGGGGGCCAGGGTTTTTTTTTTGGATATGTTGAAGGGGAACGAAAGGGGGAGGGGGTTGATTTTTAGGGTTTAGGGGTTAGAGGTTAATGTTTTTTTCTCTCCTTCATTTGACATGTGGAAGGAGGGAAAAGGGGTTTTTTTTTTTTTAATTTTTTTTTTCATTGTTGAGTGGCTAGGAGGGTCAGGGTTTTTTTTAAAAAATACGTTGAAGGGGGATGGGAGGGGGTTGGGGGTTTAGGGGTTTATTTTAATCTTTTTTTAGGGTGTTGAATGGTTAAGGAAGGGGAGGGGGTTGATTTTTTTTTACAAATTCATAATGGGAGAAGGGGGGGCTAATGGTTAAAAGTAGCCATCTTCAAAATACTAGCCACTCATGGGCCTTGATTTTATTTTATTTTTATTTTTCCTACCAGATGTCATCATTACCATCTACCTAATAGGCCATGAAGTCCTCTTAGATGGGCATTTTTCCCCCTTATTTCCATCTTCCATTCTTTTATTTTCATTTTCATTTTTTTACTTTTTTTTTAGTTGTTACTTTTCATATTATTCTTTTCTTCTTCTTACTCAATGTTTTTTTATTTTATTCTTTGTTACATTTTTTTTCACAATTTTTTTGAAGTTGTGCTAAAATAAGGTTCTTTTATTCTTAATCATGTTCTTAGTTTTGTAAGAGGCATTGAATGAATAATAATGAACAAGTATATGCAAGTTTTTTAAAAAAAGTTCATTTCACGAATTTTTCAAAACAATCCCTATACTTTTAATCGAATAAGTTGGAACCTTTTCCTTTTTTCATTAGTGCTTACCGTAAGACTTGGCTATCAAAGAAAATACATCTCTAATTTGATGTCATTTAAGGCTCCTAGATTTTCCAATATTGGAAAACAAAATGCAAGAACCATCAAATTTTCAGAGCAAAGATAGTTGCAAGTTCTTTAATGCCAACCGGGCCGTAAAGATGTTGATCATGAACAGTGATCAAAATCTTTAATATCATACATCTCGTAAAGAACAATTAACTCAATCAATGTTATAAACAAAAAGAGGGAGCAAACAAAAGGAAACAAAACAAGCAACTCGTCACATGATGGCTCTGCCCATTTACCTAAGGAAGAGGATCACACTAAAACTTCCATTTGAACGGATTTAGAACTTCTCTTACACATGCATGCACTTCAATCGGACACCTCTAAATGCCCATGCCATCAGATGCATAGCTGTCACCCGCACATTGGTTCAAGATTGAGCCAAAAATTTATCCACAAATCCTACACTGATGCATAGTCTCTTCCCTACGGTCAGAGCCAAAAATGGAAATAGAAATAATAAAGAAATCTGAAAGAGCATGAGGCTTTGAGTACAAGGGGTGGCTTCCAAAAGCTCAAGGACAACATGGGCTTGATTCAAAAGCTTCCCACTCAAGATAGAAGCCCTAAAAATAACCACGGAAAGGATTCAAAACACAGAAATATTCCAACCAAAAATCTTACTTCATTCAAGGACAAAGTGGCCTTCAAAATGATCCTTTGCTGAGCATAGAAGCACTTAAAATAATCATTTTGTAGATTGCAAAGGAGGATATACAAAACCGATACGCTTCTCTGCTTTAAGCACACCTTTGGTTCATTTACCAGAAAGATTGAACCTTACAATTTTCCCTTCAGAACACTAGATCAAGCTCTCACCATATGAGCTACAAAAGAGGTCTTGTGAACCTATTAATTTCTCTGCAGACAAACACCAGTGCCGGCCAAAACAGTTAATCTTCTTGGTTGACACAAATAGCATCTGCTCAGTCCTTAGTTATATTGTTCAAATTCTACAACCACGAGTCGTGGAAATGTACTAAGCATCAGTATTGCCTATTGGCAACAACATGTGGGCGTAAGCTCAAAGGTGTAATTATGACCCATTCCCTCATTTTGATGCGGAGGCCAAGCTTTGAGCAATTGCGACAAATTAGAAAGGCTCAAACATCTTTAGAAGTACGGAAAACTTTCTTAATCAATCAGAATAATTGAACAGTGACCTAATAATATGGTAGAGGTTTTCAGGTATGACAAGATATCGACAACTTATCAGCATTTAGTAAACATGAGAAAGAGTTAAGCCAAATCCTAAATTACAGAGGAAAACAAACAAAATCAAATCAAAAATAAAAGAGATCAGTTTGAGCAACATTCATGATCATGTTCAAACCTTCAATAGCAGTACGTATGGTATTGACCAACTTAATATAACATCCCCCACTGCCTTCAGAAGCTCCTGGCAGAGTACGGAGGTTAATCTCAAACATTAACCAATGCAAGTTTTTGCAGGAAGACCAGCAGAAATTGGGAAAACTCGGCGACGATGCTGAGAAACGAAATGAAACAAAACATAAAGGAGAAGGAGACAAACCAAAACACCCCAGAAGAAATGGTTTAATTTAATAATTTCTTAAAAGTGTAACTTTCCTCTTTTCAGCAAACTAATGACACTTTCCATTCGAAAAACAAATAACTCTTCACAGGTAAAACCCATAAGAACCTTTAAATGTGACGATTTCCTACTTCAAATTTGTCCAAACCCAAACTATTAGTATCCACAAATAGCATATATGTCATATGCTAGTTTGATCCACAACCCATACTCTGGGGGAATGCTTGTCAAAATGTCAAGCCTCTAAACTTTGGAATCTTGGGATATTGTTAAACCAAGAAACTGCAAAGAGAACCCATAACAAATACAATTTAACCCACAAAATGATTTACGGCATATCCCACCACCAATAGGGTTCTTGTCTATATACATGAACTTCAAAGATGAGGGATGTCAGGAGCCAACCAATCATCCACAACCCATCCCCCTCAGGAAGAAAAATTGGACAAACACTAGACCCAATAAGACAATCCAAAAACTCAAACGGGTGGGTGGAGGTAGAAGTTGTAAATCTCGAGGAGTGAGTGAACCAGTCCAAAAGGGTTTTTTTCCTGACAAGTGCACACAAAATTGGTCCAAAAGGAAATCTTGAAAGGGCTAAGTCTGCCAGGTACACAAAGGCGACCAAATGTTGTTGTGTCTTTTGCTGGTCATAATGTGATATCCACAGGGTGTCGCATCAAATTCTTAAGAATGAAATTTTTCTGATGTCGATTTTGTAATGGAGACCGCTTCAACTACAACTGAGATATACTGAAAAGCATCCCGAATCCCTAGCCACACACATGCAAGAAGTGTACCTCACATTGTTGCGCATTGCTGTGATTAAGCCACTGCAACAGACACTCCTAGTGCACGTACTGGACACTGCCAAAAGGAAGATCATAACAAAACCATAAAATTTTTATAAACAAGAATGTGAGTAATGAATTTTTTAAAAAGATGGCTTCATGATGATATTTTAAAAAAAATTGAAGGTGGACATCTCCTGGATGCCAATTAGCGCGTATAGACCTTGATTAGGATCGATCTAAAGGTCTGTAATGCCATACAGCTGGTCAAGAGGTGTCCACCCACAAGAAATAAAAAACATCCATAGCTTTGAATAGAAGGAAGATGCCTTGGAAGTAAAAGAAAATTATAAGTACCAATGTCAGTTGTGAACAATGATAAATTTTCCAACCTTGATTAAGAGATGTTTTGTTCTCACATCAAAGGACGATGAATAAAAAACACTCGTGCTAAATTTCGGACAACACAGTAATACAAGATGTCAATGGTCAAATTCTTGCAAACCATCAAAGCCACAAATAAAGGTTTTAACAAATGCCAAAGGAGGACTTGCTAAGTGGCAGGTCGAGTGGTTAAAAAATCAGGATGTCTCTGAAAGATAAATTGCAACAATCTAAAGGTGGAGCAAAAAAAACTTGGACATCTTCCAAAGGTGAAAAGGCTCGCCACAACTATGGTGTTAAAATGGCATATTTTCTCAACAAGGCTTGAGCAACAGCCTTGTCTCTTGTTGCCTCAATTTTCAAGCTTAGTCAACTCAAATCTTCTACACATTCCCTCACTTGCATCCACAACCATAGCCCCCCAAGTATTGCCCAACTTGTTGTCATCTAAACAAATCTCTGTCACCTCCTCACCAATTTGTACGCTCTCTTGAAGAGAGACAACGGCAAGCAAAAAGAATTCTGATGTTGCACACATATCAGATGAGATGGTGGGAAGGTTTTTAGGGGAATGATCAACTGAGAAGGAGCCATTTCCATGTGATAGAAATCCTCCTTTCTCTAAAATCCAGTTGAATTGCAAGGGTTGCAATCCTTTCCTGGTAAAGATGCCCAGACACAATGTCGCAACCCCACTTTGGCCAAGTGTGGGGGTGAAGCCCAACACTTGGAAAAGTTGGGAGTTGGAGTCCTCCGGGACTCCCGAATGTTCAGAGCTCGACAGCAAGGGGAAAAACACCTCGCATTGGGGTGTTCTTGGTGTCATTGGAAAGGTCTTGAAACGTAGATATCGAAAATGCCCTCGCATTGGCAATTCGGACATCTGTAGCCCAAGTTATGGGCAAAAGAAGGGCCGGGAGTCAAACTGGCAGTTTGACTCCCGACCACTAAAAGTCGGGAATCGACCTCTTTCCGATGTCCGATTCGGGTGTACGATATGGCCTTGGAAAGATCTCGACGAGGGCTACAACTTTGGTTCAGACCTCGTTGCGATCCAACTTTGCAGTCGGGAGTTATGGCGGGTTCAAAGTTCCAGGAGTCCCGCCGGGACAATTTCGGGACTCCATTTCGGGAGTCCCTGGAATTTGTGCCATTTGGATGTAGTCTCCACGGTGAGCTGCAGAGAATACTATAGGGAGTAAGGTGGTGGCTTACTCCCGAGTCCGGGCCGTGGTGAGTCTTGTGTGTCCAAGTGCCCGTGGCAAGTCCCAACACCCAAGGGTGTCCCGAATGCTAAACTAACCTCCCGTGGTTGGTTTTTGGATGCAGATTCAAGCTTGATCTTCTAGTCCCTCTTCCTAGTCTAATCCCTGGGCTCCCAACTCGACACTCTACCCCTTTCTAGAGTTGGAAACTGGGAGCGTGCCCTTCGGTCCCAACTTCCGCAACTTGACATTTGGTGAACCCTCAAGTGGGTTCACCTCGGGACCAAGGAGCGCGACACACAAACACCTTAGTTATGTGCTCATGAACTTGTGAGATGGACTATTGAAAACCCCCCAGCCCGTAGTCATCGAGACATTTGAACAAACGGAGGCATTCCGAAGACTTCAATATTGGCACACTCCGATCAGTTGAGAGCGTTCGCGGAGGACGTCACAGGGTAGAGAATAGACGCAGAATCAATGCCTATACATATGCTCGGGTCGAAAGCGTCTGTGAAAGACGTCATAAGATAGACAACGGACACAGAAGAATCAGAACAAACCAATCGGGTCACCAACAAAGCTCTCAAGAAAGACTAGACATATAAACAAGGAAAGGCAGAAACGAGGGAAGAAAACAGGGAAAGACAAAGAACAAGCGAGCTTCCAGGGAGAGGTCCCTAACGAGAAGCAGCTTGCAGGACCCCACCTACAGGACCCGAAGAGCAAAGTCATTCGGAAAGCGCCAAATGCGAGAATTTCGAACAGGGAATTCTCTTCAAGAACCGACCCTCTTCTCCTCTTTAAAATGACTGCAAAAAGGCAGCCTTTAGCCTTGAGGAAGACGAGAAGACCGACCATCCGGAAGACTCTCACAGCCACAAAATCTCTAGAATTTGTGAGATGGACTGTTGAGAACCCCCAAGCCCGTAGTCATCGAGACATTTGAACGAACGGAGGCATTCCGAAGACTTCAATACCGGCATACTTCGGTCGGTCGAGAGCGTTCGAGGAGGACGTCACAGGGCAGAGAACAGACGCATAATCAATGCCTATACATATGCTCTGGTTGAAAGCGTCCGTGAAGGACGTCGCAAAATAGACGACAGATGCAAAGAGAAGGCGTCACTCACTCAAGAGTGCACTCATCCCTCTTCACGTCACAGGACAGACAACAGACGCAAGAGAAGGCGTCACTCGGTCAAGAGTGCACTCGTCCCTTCGAAGATTGCGGGAGGGAGGACAGGGGTGCGGGTTGGGAGGGGGTACCTGAGGTCGTCGCAGAAAGGCAGGGACGGAACGCAACAAACGGGCGTGGACAGAGGACGCATCCACCGCCGTGCAATCTGTCACTATTCTCGGCAGACCCCGCATCGCCTCCCGCGCACGATCAACGTTCTTGCCTCCATTAGTGCGCACAACGCCCCCAGCTCTCTCCCTTCGAAACACTCCGCTGCCGGAATGTGCGCAACACCCCCAGCTCTCCTCCCTTCAAAACACTCTGCCGTCGGGGTGCGTGCAACGCCCCCGGTTTTCTCCCTCCGAAACACTCCCCCACCAACGTGCGTGCTCACACACAACGCCCCCAGCTTCTCTCCGTCCTGAGCACTATGCTGCCAATGTGGGCGCGCGAGGGGGGGGAGGGAGGTTGGGGCACTCAGCCGGAGGTCGTTGATTCAAGCATCAACTTCAATGGGCACAGGAGGTGGAACGGACGGATGGACAACGACCGGAGAACAAAGAGATCAAAAGCAAACGTGGGAGGAAATCGCGGCGTACTCAAAGCGGCAATCCCGTAGAAAATAATTTAGCATGATTCTAGAGGGGAAACAATAAATCTCACCATCGGCCACACATACGAAAACTGATTATTAAAATAAATGGCGATACAAATTTTATTCTCTCTGAAATCAAGCTATTTCGGGCGGGGGTTTAGGGTTATCGGGCGGGTGTAAATCCGAAACCCTAAACCTAGAGAAAGCCCACACATCGGCAAAATGTGCTAGGGGCGGGGTTTCGTCGTTGTCGCGAAAATTTTCTCTTTTGTTGCAATCTCAGACGAGTGGGGGATGAGAGAAGAGAGGGCAGGAGCGAAATGGGCAGCACCCGCATGGCCGCCCTCCTTCGCAACCCGTACAACGGAGTGAGAGCGGGGGGATGGTCGTTCACAGCGTCGAACACACGTCACGTTGGGGGCAACAAGAGAAACGGAGACGCTTCTCGATTTCAAGCGGAGAAGATTCGAGCAAGAGGGAAATGGAAGGAGTTCCATCGAAACGGAAGGAGCCCTGTGTGGTATCATCAAATTTTAGCTTCAGGTGTGTCTGAAGGGATGATTTGGAAGCTGCACTAAATTGCCGTTCTGTTTCCCACCAGAAAAATGTTCCACGGGCCATACTCTCTCAGATACAGCATTTCTGAGGTTACTCACGACTTTGGTCTTGAGAAAACGTTTGCTAGTGCCACAATCTGACTATACGGTATGTGTTGAGGGTTTGTTTTCCTGAATTCCTCGTTGTTGTTCTGTTGTCATTGCGTTGCGAGTTCGGCGAGCGATGGCGCCTGGATGCGAGCGCACTTCGTCGTTGCCCTAACGATGGCGTTGAGATTCGAGCGCACGTAGCAGCAGTAGATCGATAATCAGCTGCGTCCTGGGCGGACAGATTACTAGCCGTGGATGCAAGGGGTTGCAACAGTTACCATGCACGCTGTTACGTTCTTTGTAACCGAGCGTGCAAGTTGTGGCGCCCTTGTGCATGGAGCTGGAGGGAACTTTCATCGGGAATCAATGGGGAAGCTTGTGCCCGTGTACTTTCCACCGTCTCGCATACCGTTTGTGAGTTGAATAGTCCACATCTTTGCCTCAATTGAGAGGCTTTCCTTCTTTTCGATGGTGATGTACTACTATTCAGATGTCTGTTCTGTCCCTTTGCCACTTCTGAAGGCATGCAAAGGTGATCCGGTATGGTAACCTCATCTTTGATTTACCTGCACGAGAACTTGTACCCGGTGATATTGTAGAGCTTAGAGTGGGCGACAGAGTTCTAGCTAACGTACGGATTGTTTTGCTCAAAACCTCATATGTATCCCTAGAGCAAAGCTCACTCACAGGTGAGAGTATGGCAGTCATGAAATCGACTCATGCTGTGAAGGAAGATATCGAGCTACAAGGAAAGGTATGCATGGTGTTTGCAAGCACAAGTGTTGCGAGTGGTATGTTCCTCTCAGTGGTTGTCAACACTGGCATGACAGCAGAGATTGGTAAGATTCCGTTCCAGATACATGAAGCATCTCTAGACGAGGTGGACACACCGCTGAAAAAGAAACTTGATGAATTTGGTGAAAGATTCATAACTGTGATCGGTGTGATCTGCCTTCTGGTCTAGATCGTCAATTACAAGTGCTTCTTGACCTGGGATGTGAGTGCCAACGATGGACTGACGAATTTCCGCTTCTCTTTTGAGAAATGCACCTATTACTTCAAGATTGTTGTGGCTTTGGCAATTGCAGCAATTCCAAAGGGATTGCCAACATTTATTGCTACATGTTTGGCATTAGGGACCCGGAAGATGGCAGCAAAGAATGCCATTGTCCGCAAGTTACCTAGTGTGGAGACCTTGGGGTGCACCGTTGTGATAAGACAGGCACTTTGACAACTAACCAGATGGCAGTTGTAGAGCTTATTCTTAATGGTCCTACTGTAGGCATCACCCGAGATTTTCAAGTTGAAGGCACAACATATAGTCCTTCGGATGGTGTAATTGTGGGCTTGCAGGTTGGAGTTTTGGATAAAAATCTTTTGAGCCGTGCAAAAATTGCTGCATTTTGTAATGATGCTGGACTTATGTACAAAGGTCATCAATTCCGTGCTGTCGGTTTGCCAACCGAGGCAGCACTCAAGGTTTCTTTTCTTTTTTGCATTTCTAATGTGGTCTATGATGCCCTCATTGTTTATGTCACGGCTGTATCTAGTGGTATGCATCAGGGCATGAATGGACCTAACATTGTTGTATGGATTGGTTTTGATTTGGGAATTTTGATTTTTGATTTCTTGTAAATTTGAAGGTCTTTGTGGAGAAGATGGGAGTGCTAAATGATCAGGCACAATAGGTCATAGTTTCATAGCATGCTTCCACCAATGTTTCAGTAGACCAGCCGACGGTGAATTTGGGTAAGTGGGTGTGTGTGCTTTGGAATGTGGACATTTTCTTTTTGTCAATTTGGGATATTTTACTGGCAATGCCAACTGCTCCGCCTGTAAATTTGGTGCTCTCTTCTGGATCTTCCAGATTTTCCAGTAACAAACTCCCAAAAGGTCGGGCTCTGAGAGGAGAAAAGGGTTCTGTATTTAGACAGGATATTAATAAAGAGAGGGTCATTAAATAATTCTCTACTCGCGCTATTTGTAACATTTGTACAGTAGAACCTGTCTAAATTAATATTGCCTAAATTAATAACTTGTGATAATTAATATGTGCATGTGGAATTCACTATAAAAAATTTCGGGACCGCCTGTGGAGTATCAATTATTAACTTTTGGAAGTTTATTGATAAATGTATGGGGCCCGACTTGGGACTGGACCGCACATATTAATTATCACAGGTTATTAATTTAAGCAATATTAATTTAAACAAGTTCTACTGTAGTAGTAAACAAGAGATACATATGTTATGGGTTGCGAGGAAGCAATATTAGAATTCTTAATGTTAACACAGCTTTGCGAGCCCTGCTTCGTGGTCACACCCAGGTATAGAGGGGCCTGCCATAGAATTTCTATGTACTCATCAGCATTTGGGCCATGATTTGCATTGCATTCCTTTCCAGTTTTTCTCTTAAGGGGTTAGGCCTAATATGACCATTTAGAAGCTTCACCTTTCTTTGTGGGATGGTTGTTTTACTGTTTTCTCTTTTGGTGACAGAGGGTAACAGATATGTCTTTCTTTGGGGAGGATGTGCATCTGCTTGCAAGGTATACCTTACTTCCATGTTACTTGACTTTTTTGATGTCGGTTATTCCTTGATGCACTAAATTGTTTTATGTCTGCCAAGTCAAAAACCTGGTTGTCCCAGAATGAGTGCCACTCTTATAAGTTTTTGCTATTCAACATGGAGCCCTACTAAGAATAGTTGGCTGGTGTTGTCGATCTGTTGGTTGGGTTTTTGTGCTATTCAGTTGGTTTCCATGCAAAAGGAGTTGCACAAGCAAATGACTATTATGGTGGCAGTGCCAGTTGCCAAGGAGGGTAAACGCATGGAAGTAATGGCCAGTGGCAATTTCATCAACAATTCTCCTAAGTTAGCCAACCAAATGGGCATGGGTTATCTGCTATAACTCTCTATGTGTTCTTCATGTACTGTTAAATCAGAGGTAAGAGGATGGGAATCATGTGAGTGGGAGGTTCTAATGTTTCTGTTACATTTTTCTCAGGTGCATTGGGGCAACGAATGGAGAAGGTTCTCAAGGCTCATGTCGATGTTATATGGGCATGACTAGCAGAGGAGAGTGCGAAGAGGGAGAAACTGGAGCGTGAAAGGGTCTAGCAGGTCACTACAATCCTCATAAGTTTCATGAGCAAGGATATGCCAATTGTTCTAGAATAAGGATTCAAGAAGGAATTTACTACCATCGGTCCAGTTGTTGCTCAGGCAGTCCTGCCTCCACTTCAAAATGTAGTCGTTACAACTATCTCTGAATCTTTCCAAGTAAGTTTTTCTCTTGGTCTGACTTCGTTCATGTTTGACCTTGATCTTGGTGGATTGTGTTATGGGTCTCCTGAACTCTATGGGCACCAGTTTTTGGGAAATTTCCCCTATTTTTGTTGTGTCCTCTTTGTTAGCAAACTAGAGATGTTTGTGATAAGCCAACCCGAGGATAGTGATATCCTCCATGAAAAGTTTATTTCAATTGAAGAGGAGCTCTACTCCTCCCTGGGTCTACATTATAAGTAAGACCATTCTCCATCAGAGTCTCTAGTCCAATTCTCTACTTCCTTGAACATTTCTCTTTCATTTGTGAGATGCTTTTCTAAATGCAGGCTAAATACTTCTGGGTGAGAATCTTATGCTTCTGGATGCATCTCCTAAAACATTGCAGTTGGTCATATACTTTCTTATATAGCAGTGAGTGTTTGGTGTTGAGTTGTTGCAGGACATTGGACATGTCCTCAGAGGATCTTGGTGCTCCAGCATATCGGAAGTTTGATATTGAAGCTTGGATGCCTGGTCTATGTTGCTATGGGGAGGTATGTAGTTCTAGACCCAAACTTTGTTTTTGACATGCCTATGCATTGTCTCTCTTCTCTCCATGTCTGGGTTGTTGCTGTGTTGAAACTGGATGTGAGTTGCAACTGAATAAGCCCACAATTGTTGTGTCCCAATTTAGAGTTTGTGAGCAGCAATAGCAGACTTGATGTGATGCAGATATCAAGTGCATCAAACTATACAGATTATCAAAGTCGGCGTCTCAATATCCGGTATCGCCCAACCACACCTGCTGTTGCTACAGCCCAACAACCACTTAAGTCCAAAAAGATGAAGATAACTTTACCTCCCCTATAGTTTGTACACACTCTGAATGCAACAGCATGTGCAGTGCCACGCATGATAATAGCAATTCTGGAGAACAATCAACAAGAAGATGCCTTTGTCTACAAGCTCCGCTGACCTATATGTAGAAGTTGTCTGATGGACTAGTTAATTACTTCTTCTGTTTGTGGTACTATTGCTCCCCCAGGGTATGGGAGTTTCCCGATGTATGTAGAAGGATACCGTGAGTCTAGTTTTTGCTAGGCTGCTTTTGATGTTGGTTCAATGTGCAATGGTGATCGTGCGGTGAAGATAATTTGTTGTCAAACGGGATTTTGTTCGAAGGTGCTAAGGGGACATCGGCGAACTCCGTGGGTGGTACGCATATTTTGATCGAAGCCTGAACTGGGTGTTTGAGAAACTATGGTTGCAGGCTGAAGTGTGGTACTCGATGATTGGGGTGAATGCCCTTTCCCTTTTCACATTGCACGGGAGGGTTTCGGTGCCTGATATGTAATGTTCATTTGTATCACTCTCGGAATGGTGTTGAGTAGGCAGACTTATATAACACAAACCCGCGTGATTGGACGCTTATGAGCTTCGATGGCACTGTTGTTTGGGTTGAGGTGCATCCCATTTGTAGATTAGTAACTTTTTGTCTTCTGGAGTTGAATGCTATCCTTTTACAATCTGTATTTGTCAACTTTGTGTTCCTGAGAGAAGGTCGGTTTGTTTGATCATCTAACTCTCCTCTTCAACGTGTTCTTCTCTATAAAGTTAGGCATGTTTTTTATTT
Source organism: Sphagnum contortum (assembly GCA_963920785.1). Taxonomy (NCBI): domain Eukaryota; kingdom Viridiplantae; phylum Streptophyta; class Sphagnopsida; order Sphagnales; family Sphagnaceae; genus Sphagnum; species Sphagnum contortum. The sequence goes on along the minus strand of OY987291.1, from coordinate 9,223,463 downwards.
ATCGCCGATGTACACCTCCTGACGGGCTATATGGCATTACAGACCGTTCGATCAGTGTCGATCGCGGTTTGTACGGGCCAATTGGCATTCAGGAGGTGTTCACCTTCGATTCTTAAAAAACAAAACCTCCTAAACTTGTCATCTTGAATTTCTTACCGTTTGTATGATTTCCCTCTGTATTTGTTAACCCTATGTTCTTGAGAGAAGGTCGGTTTGTTTGATCATCTAACTCTCCTCTTCAGTGTGTCCTTTACAGAGTTAGGCATGTTTTTTATTTATCGCCGATGTACACCTCCTGACGGGCTGTATGGCATTACAAACCGTTCGATCAGTGTTGATCGCGTTCTGTACCGGCCAATTGGCATTCAGGAGGTGTTCACCTTCGATCTTAAAAAACAAAACCTCGTGAACTCTTATCTTAAATTTCTCACCATTTGTATGATTTCCCTCTGTATTTGTCAACCTTGTGTTCCTAAGAGAAGGTCAGGTTTGCTTGATCATCTAACTCTCCGCTTCATCATGTTCTTCTCTACAAAGTGTGGCATGGTTTTTTATTTATTGCCGATGTACACCTCCTGACGGGCTGTATGGCATTACAGACCGTTCAATCAGTGTTGATCGCGGTCTGTACGAGCCAATTGGCATGGGCTGTATGGCATTACAGATCGTTTGATCAGTGTTGATCGCGCTCTGTATGGGCCAATTGGCATTCAGGAGGTGTTCACTTTCAATTCTTAAAAAACAAAACCTCATGAACTCGTCATCTTAAATTTTTCATCGTTTGTATGATTTCCCTCTATATTTGTCAACCCTATGTTCTTGAGAAAAGGTCGGTTTATTTGATTATCTAACTTTCCTCTTCAGTGTGTCCTTCTCTACAGGGTTAGGCATGTTTTTTATTCATCGCCGATGTACACCTCCTGACGGGTTGTATGGCATTATAGACCGTTCGATCAATGTTGATCGCGGTCTGTACGGGCCAATTGGCATGGGCTGTACGGCATTACAAACCGTTCGATCAATGTTGATCTTGGTTTGTACGGGCCAATTGGCATTTAGGAGGTGTTCACCTTTGATTCTTAAAAAACAAAACCTCATGAACCCGTCAACTTAGATTTTTCACCGTTTGTATGATTTCCCTCTATATTTGTCAACCCTGTGTTCCTGAGAAAAGGTCGGTTTGTTTGATTATCTAACTCTCCTCTTCATCGTGTCCTTCTTTACAAAGTTAGGGATGTTTTCATAGTAGTGACATACGAAATACGCATATTTTTTGAAGGTGCTCAAAAAGAAGTATTTTCAAGTATTCTAAATTTGAAAATGTGAATACGTGAAATACGTGAATATGATGAGTAAAACGTTGAGCAAGCTGAGCTTAAGTTGTGCCCAAACCCTTCTTAACCAGCTTGAGCATAGGCATACCTTGAATAAAACTGGACACTAGTTTTAGGGTCTGGTCCTTGTCGAGCTTGCAATTGGTTTCAAAGATGATCGAAAACATTTGACACAATTTTACACCTACTTCTGAAATAGTGAACAAAGACAACGATGATCAAGTATTTTCAAGTATTTTTTAAAAAGCCCAAAAAAACGTATAATACGCGTATGTTTGAATCGAATTGAACGTATGTCACTACTATGTCTTACATTATTATAGTTATAATGCATTGTTGTATGCCAATAGATAAAATGATGTCTTATTAGATTAATAAAAATAATTTGGACACTATGTAATTAACTATATGAAAATGTTTAAACTTCATTTAAATCTTAAAAGTAATAAAATGGAATGCATAAAGCATGTGTCCCCTTCTATGAAAATACATGTTCATCAGGTGGACATGATGAAAAATCAAATAATACAAAATTTTCAATGTCTGGATATTTTCATGTAAAGGGCTGAAGCCAAATGATTCATTTTTTTAACCAGTTCAATTTGGCAAAAACATTATGTTCAATGAGTTCAAAATGTTTAGCATTAGGTGTAGGTGACATGTGCACAAATTAATCTTGCCAAAAAAATTATTTGGTTGTCCAATAGAACACATTTTTGAAAATTTCTAGGTTTTTATTGCATTTTTGGCTATAAACCAAATATTGATACACAATTATGTATGCATATGATAAACCACAAACACCAAGTGAATTATTTAAAATTGAACTATTCAATTTTCTTCATTTAATTTTTTCAAATAAATATTATTTGAAAAAAATAACCTTAGAAAAGTCTTGGAATCCTTTTTCATTTTTTTGGAACCCCAACCTTGAATAGGCCCTAAATTATAAATTTACTTAACAAACAATATAAGGCACCCTATATTTTTACTTGCATATTTTTCAAGAAAAATGTCCACCGTGAGATTGGTTTGATTTGTTAAAAAATCTCAAATAAAATTTTGATACATTTTCTAGTAACAAAAAGGGAATTACATTTAGTTCTATTTGTTGGAGGCCTAATGTGTCGTTTGATTAATTGGCATGATTAATACTTGTTGTCATTCCTTGTTTGCTTTGTTAAATGGTTTGTACCACAATTTGAAGGTAATGTCATAGTAGTGACATACGAAATATGCATATTTTTCGAAGGTGCTCAAAAAGAAGTATTTTCAAGTATTCTAAATTTGAAAATGTGAATACGTGAAATACGTGAATATGATGAGCAAAACGCTGAGCAAGCTGAGCTTAAGTTGTGCCCAAATCCTTCTTAACCAGCTTGAGCATAAGCATACTTTGAATAAAATTGCACACTAGTTTTAGGGTCTGGTCTTTGTCGAGCTTGCAATTGGTTTCAAAGATGATCGAAAACATTTGACACAATTTTACACCTACTTCCGAAACAGTGAACAAAGACAACGATGATCAAGTATTTTCAAGTATTTTCAAGTATTTTTTAAAAAGCCCAAAAAACGTATAATATGCGTATGTTTGAATCAAATTGAGCGTATGTCACTACTATGCATGTTTTTTATTTATCGCCGATGTACACCTCCTGACGGGTTGTATGGCATTACAGACCGTTCGATCAGTGTTGATCGCGGTCTGTACGGGCCAATTGGCATTCAAGAGGTGTTCACCTTCGATTTTTAAAAAATAAAACCTCATGAACCCATCATCTTAAATTTTTCACCGTTTGTATGATTTCCCTCTTTATTTGTCAACCTTGTGTTCCTAAGAGAAGGTCGATTTGCTCGATCATCTAACTCTCCTTTTTAGTGTCCTTCTCTGTAGAGTTAAACATGTTTTTTATTTATCGCCGATGCACACTTCCTTACGGGCTGTATGGCATTATAGACCATTCGATAAGTGTTGAACGCGGTCTATACGGGCCAATTGACATTCAAGAGGTGTTCACCTTTGATTATTAAAAAATAAAATCTCGTGAACCCATCATTTTAAATTTTTCACCGTTTGTATGATTTCCTTTGGTAAAAGTATCTTCCTATCAAGGAACGGCTGAGTCGTTCTTTTGCTTCTGAAATTATAATAGAAATTCCTATTGTGACAATCGTCCTCATGGATTCAACATCCCAGGTGAGCTATTTTTTTAATTGTAATTGTAGTGCAAGAATGTGCAACAATTCTTTTGAGCAATGTCAGAGGTGTGCACTCGTTGATATATTTCAGTCACACATAAATATAGACTTAATTAATATGAAATGTAGAAATCAATTAGATATTTCCTCGAAGTTCAACATAGCAAATGAATATGTTTTGTGCAGGTATAAATGGCATCGTCCTATTGTGTTAATAGGCCATATTTTTGGAAGGTTGGTGTCGTAGAACTTGGTTGTAAAATTGAAGAGGAAATCAACCATCAGAAATCATATTAATTCCAAGCTTGCATGTACTTGTTCACTATTATTCGTTTAGTGCCTCTTACAAAACCAAGGAAAGGATATCAGAATAAAAGAAAATACATTAGCACAAATTGAAAAAAATAGGGAAAAAAATAAATTTAAAAAATCTTTTAACCCACAGTGCATATGTAATTTCCGAATGCTTTTGTTGCGATGTGCCCATAACACATTTACAACATCATAATATACATGAATACGACATATACTCACTATGGAATATCTTATTTGTAATTTTTGTCGTTGTAAAAGTATAGTACATCTTGTTAGTAGACAGGTGCAATCTGTATTGCGCAACAGTGATCAATTGAATGCAACTAAACGTATGATTTGTCGAAGAAACAAACATGTAGTCATGTCTAGAATGAATGAAGGTTGCATGCGAGAAACTTAAAACAGTAGAATCTCTGAGACTTGGCTGAGTCTGATGGAGAGAGGATCAAACTGATGACCCCAAGTCATTCCTCGCGAATTGAATATGACTGGCATCGACTCGAACTACTTCTTGTTGCTTGTCTCCGTTGATGTTTGTTTCGGCAGTCTGGTGGGTGAACTCTTGGGCTTGCATAACACCGAAGAAGAAGTAGCCAAGTACCGAAATCATGCACGAGTTCCTACAGCTCTTTACATACAGCTCGATCGATGGAGTTTTTTTTTCCCTTTCTTATCGTCGAACCCCTGGCTTAGTACAGCTAGAACCCTGGCTGCTTTAGGTCATCTTCTCGGCCTTCCTATCGTGTGCTGTGATCGTTGCGGCCTGCATGAACCCTGCAAGCCTGTATTCAAATATGCGGAGAGATAAAAACACTTAGAATTATCCCAAAGGAATTGCATGCATGTAGATTGTTGATTGTTGCCCTGAGCGATGGTTGGTCGCAGAGCCGTCTACGATGAAGCTGTGCAAGAAAACGATAGGGACATGGCTCAATCGATTAAAGACGCATCTATTGTACGATCTCTGCCAACCATTGCACGGTAAGCTGTAACCGGTATGTGCCTTCCACCACATATACGATCCACCAACTCTATTGAGCCTAACTGACCTCCAGCACCGTCGACCGTCGATACAGCTATGATTCTTCAGGTCAAGGGTCGTGGCTGAAATCCTTTGAACTTTCCCTAGTTCCCAATCAAAACACAGTATCAGAAAGATTCGTCTTTCTCTCAGCGTGTTCCAGATGCTAGACTTCTGGTACCTGCCGCTCAGAAACCCGTGACCAGGAGACGGGGCAAACAAAAGGCCCTCGAGAAGCCATGTACTCCTCGCAAGAAAAAGGGTGCCGCTGCACGAGTTGCCGCAAAAAAGCCTTCACTCCTCGCGAGAAGAAGGACGTCGTTCCGGCAAGAGCCGTCGTTGCAGCAAAAAATGACCGGACATTGCGTTGCAGCAGGTGGTAATTTATGCTTTATGTCATTCTCTTTTAGCTTCCAAACTTCAAAGGGATGCTCCTTGGTCCATCTAAAACAATTTCTTCGAGGCATTTGGTAATATCCCGAGAGGACTGGTGGCTTTCTGGCATGCTGGCATTTTACTGAGGGTACGTAGGACGCCCTCTAATTATACCATGTAAAGTCTAATTGTTCTTTATGAGTTGATGAGGTGCAAATATTTTTACACATGATCTAAACCATCCTCCGATCACTGAAATCTATTTTGTTCCGAATTTTGAGCACATAATTTTTGTTTTTTGGTCCAATACCCACTATTGAGAGCTGATGAATTCAGTGGGAATAGTGGCAGCTAGTCACTGCCCATTCACGATGGAGGTGATGTTCTGATACTTTGTGAAGGAGACCTGCAAGGTTATTACCACAACCATTCTCATGTTTGTTTTGGTTTGATTCGAACAGATGCAGCATTTGGCCAGTCATCTCTTTGTGGAATTCTCTTTGCAGTCACACCGACACGCTCCCTCAAAGTCAAGACTTGGGTTGAAGGTTTGGGGAGCTAGAAGCAGCTTGTGATCAGACAATGTCTCACGTTCTCTTCGTGCAAATAAATATTCTTCTTGATTTTTTCATTGCAGACATGGGAGCCTTGGAGGCAGTTTTTGGTCACCGATGTGACTCCACCTCATATTCCGTTACAGTAAAGATTCCCCATTCTTGTGTTTTTGGTTGCCAACCCTTCGTTTTGGTCTTGTTTGTGTGTTTATGAACTGGTAAGGGTTTTTGTAAATTTGCAGCTATTTTGTGAGGATGCAGCTATTTGAAAAGAAAAGAAAACCCAAATTGATATAGACATTACCTCTATATATTGAGAAAACTGAGAGCTGTTGGGCACTAATCAGGAATTTCATGATAGCCCAGAACTGTTGTTGAATTGTTCTGGGGTTGTATTACGTATGCGCCTTTCAGATTAGGGGTTCCCCTAATCTGCCATTTAATTTGCATTTGGCATCAATAGGCTTTCTGTGGCAACTATATCCAACCAGTAAACACCAGAAATCCAATAAATAGACCAACTAGGCACAATTGTTTAAAACATTTGCCACAACACCATGAGAAGAGTAAATCTGAGTTGAGAATGCTAGCTTAATAATACAACTTCACAAATTAGCACAACAAACGCTACCTGCAGCAAGGTATGTCAGAGGTCTGAGCTGGATCTAACACAAAATTCCCAAAACACTCAACTGTTACTTATATGATCACCAACTGCAGCTCAGCAGTGCAGTCTAGGTCGCCTAGTCTTCACTCCTGGCGTTGTCCCGATCTAGATGCTTCAAAACTGTGGCATGTGTACCAGAAATCCCACTGATCTACAACCAAAAACTCCAAAACAACTTTCGTCATGATCATTCATAATATCACTTCAACTATATATAATTTCCTCATCTAGGTTCGGTACAGGCACACCAGCCCAGCTGCAAGATGGATGGTGTGTGGACAAGCAACACTTCTTTGTTCTACACCTATGCCACAACTAACCAAGGTAGGTAGCTATGCAACAACAGTGTCGGTCTCCAATAGACTTTGGAACATACCAGTCTAGTCCTAGACCCTGTTGAATTATATGGCCTTTTTTTCCAAACCCAGGCTCTGAGTACTTTCCAGTGTTGTGAGGGCGGTTTGAAAGCTAAAACCAGGCGGTCCAGGGTCAGGTTCTTGCAACCCGGACCCAAGTCGACATCAACTTGCTGGAACTGACACAAGAAACGGAGCATGGCAAAAATGTTTTGTTACATCCAAATTTGGAATTGTGAAAATATAATTTTTGAAAACAGGATAAGGATTATCTATATATGTGAAAAATAAACTTGAGGTGTCTTGCCTTCTATTCCATTCCCTTTCATGGTGCAGCTTCTTGTGAAGGAACTTATTGTCCTTTTTGAACTCGGATTTTTCGCTCCATCCCGCTATTTCAATTTTGTAGGAAAACTTTATACTCACATAATCTTTAGCATTGGGGAATGTGTAGTGTGTACATGAAATCGATCGAATTCAGTTCAAAAACCGGGTACAGAGAGGTTCTTGAATGTGAAAAAATGTGATCAAACCCGAAGTGAAAGGTTCAAATTTTGGAAGAACCTGGCACAAATCCGTACCTGGAGAACCCCTCATATAAATTTTAAAATGTCCTCAACCAGGCCAAAGGTTCTCTCAAAAAGGAATAACCGAACAACACTGGTACTTTCTTAAAACCCTTTCACACTTCGCAGTAGTGTAAAATCAAGGGCACCTTATAAGCAGTAATCAGGCATTAGCAGTGAATTAGGATTCCATGAGGCAAAAATACGGTCATGAAAAGCGAAAAGTATTTTGCCTCATGGAAGGAAGAAGTTTCACTTTTCAGCATGCTCACTCGCATTACTGTTTTTTTTATTACCAACTGGGTATTGTGGTAACCAAATTTAAAAAGTTAAAAGTGAGTCCAGTGGGGGTTGTATAAGGTTTGTATTGTCTCAGTTCATACCAAACTAACAGAGAAATAGTAGTGTTGATACCAGTGTTGGGCAGATGTCCTGAAAATCCAGATATCCTGATCAGATATCACTTGTAAAAACATTTTTGGATATCAAAATTCTTGATATCCAAGATGATATCCTTATCTTTGAATCTCAAAATTATGTGATCTGGTCACATAATATCTAAACAGGGTAAAAGATTGTGAAAATTTGATTTCTAAGGTGGACATCAGATCCATGTCCGAATATGGATATGAGAAGGGATTACATTCATGGTTTAAGGTGTAGGTCATCAAAACGAAGAAAAAAAATGTGGGCACTGCCATTAAACCTAAAAAAACCTTAAAAGCATAATAAAAAGGGGTTCAAGCTTCAGCTCATATCACATTTGTTTCCTTAATTTTCTCCACATTTTGGCCTTGTAGAATAGTTGTGAAAGATGGAAAGGTCAAATAAATATGATAACCAAACAATGCAAAATGACAACATTATAATACATATAAATTATGATATTGAAAATGCCCTATGTTGGTTTTTTATTGTGTTGATGGCAATTCAAAAATAAACCTTGATGCTCCTCAAATGATGCATTATTTGTTGTGTCATTCTCAACATGTCTTTTCTTTGATTGGAAGAAAATAATTAAGGAAAGGTCTAATACCATATTACAAAATAAATGGTAGTTCATGTTTGTAAAGATATCTTGATGTAAACCATCTAGTATTTTTTTTTTAATTTTGAGAAGAAATTAATAATCAAAGGAGAAAAAATGTTGAAAGACTTGCAAAGAAAAGAGTGAATACTTCCATTTTTTTCCATATTTGAATGTTTTGCTTCAAAAGATTCTTTCAGAAAAAAATGATGTATGATGTGGAGGAAAAAATGTTTGTGGAAAATTTTACATTTTTTGATATTGAAAAATCACTTGCCTCTGTAATTTATAAAGAATGTGTAGTTAAAGCATTTGGTGTTACAATTATGTCCTCATGTTCAATTCCCTTCCCAAAAATTGTTTTCACTGTTTTGCTTAAATTGGTGGAAAAAACGAAAGAAACATATGTTTTGCCTTTGTTAATTAGATGTTATTGTGTTACTGCTAGTTTTGATCTATGAATGTCCAAGGGTGCACATGATGTGTTTACCATGGTCATTTTTATTTTTTTGGGATTTGAGTGGAAACTAAAACAAGTGACTTTTGGTTTGTTTAAAGTTATTGAGATTACAAGACAAGTGTTGATGTATATAGCTTGAGAAATAAGATAATATTTGAAGGATAAAGGTTCAAATTTAAATACATTGACTAGTGCTTTGAAATTTATTATCAAATGTGAAACTTTAAATTTGGAATAAAGCTTTTCAGGAAACCTTTTATCTTCATGTTTTTTCCAAAGTGTGCCAATATGCCAAAATTGATGAAACAATTTATAAGAATTTGAATTATGTGTTTATTAAATCTATCCATGTAGATTTGCAAAAATGAATTATTTGCCCAAAGAAATCTAGTAAATGTCATCAAAAACGGAAAAAAACTTACATTCAAGTTGTTTCAATGAATCTTAGAAAACTTAACACTCCAATGAAAACTATGTTAGTTTTATTTTTAATTATTTTATTTTGTTCCATTTTTGCAAACCTTTTGTTTATGGTCATCATAAATTGTAAGTTGTTTTGTTGATCCTTAATCTATTTTTGCAAGTTTTTGCAAGTAAAATCATATTGTTTCAAGAGGCATTACAATTTAAGGTGATAATTGTTTTTTATTATAATCAACAAACTGCAATTAAGATTACTAATCATGTCCCTCCACCTTTAATGTGGCACATATCTCAAATCATTATTAATGTTTTGTCTTCAGTTGTAAGTGTTTATGTGTTGAACCAATCCCATAGGCAATTGATACTTTTTGATGTTTTGAATGCAACAATCATTATGAGCTTCAAATTTTAAAAAGAAATTTTATTTAGTTTGGACGATTTAATTTACGATGATCTATTCTAGCTTTGGAGTTATCATTGCTTACATGTAACATTAGAAGGGAAGTTTGTGAGGTCTTCGATGGTTTTCTTTCATTTTTTAAGAAATATGAAAAAAATAAAACAAATAACATATTGTCCCTTATGTTAGACCCTAGATTTAAAAATCTAAAGTTGGTTTCATCTTTTATTGGTCAAGAACATGATGTTTCCATTCTGGAAGAATATGATCAACGATCCTTATTTTCTATGCTTTTGAAATGCTAACACATCCTCCACCCTATGACAAAATTTGGACATGTGGCAAAATTTAATGAAGAAAATAGTTTTAACATTTTTGAGATGTCCATTAGAACCAATGAACTCATCAAGGAGCTGGTGAACAAGTAGTTACAGATGTTTAAAAGGTTTCAAGTGAATGTCAACAATGAATCTATGTTTGCAATTGAGGGATTTCTTGTCTATCAATTCTTGGCATTGTTGGTTCTCAAATAGAATTTAAGAAAAAAAATTCATTGGTCGAATATTTACAAATTTGAAGAGATGTCCCTTACAATCAAATAATTTAAATAAGAAAAAAAATTATAATGAAAATTGGCCCAATGATCTTAAGGTGGGTTGTACTTCAACTTTTAGTTTGATAAAGTTGATTGGAACTGATGTTGCTTTAAAGGAAGAATTAAAGCAATATGAAAGTGAATTTGAGTGAGATGAACTTTTAGACTAGTAATTTTATTTGTATATATTTTTTAACAAAACAATTATTCTATTTTGTTATTTGGAATGTTAGGATATCTTATGGATATCAATGTTGGCATATATCTAATCATATTGAAATCCAAAATTAAATTGATTTATTTTTTTGATATCCTTACAAGATTTTACAAGTGAATTTTTTTTAAATAATAATAACTGGAATCATTGGATAACAAATAGGCAAATAACTGAAATTAGATAAGATAAAAAAAAAATCTTATATCCATCCAACACTAGTTGATACCAATGTCATGTAGTTCTTCGTTTCGAAGAGAACCTTCAGCCCAGTTTTGATTTTATTTTGAATTTTTTAAGGTTCTTTAGGTGCGAGTTTGAGCCCAAATCTCCCCAATTTTAAACCATGTGGTTTCAGTTTTAGCACATTTCCAAAATTCAAGAACCTCCGAGCTTGGTTTAAAAGCCAAGTTCAACTCCATATACGCATTACACATTCCCCTATGCTAGACATTGTAGAGGTACAAAGTTTTATAACAAATTAAAATCAAGGTCGATATAAATATGAAGTTCAATATCTAATTTAAAAAGATAATACTTAACTCTCAAATTGAGCTTACTTATTATTTTTTCAAAAAAATAAATCAGCTTCCATATCTGAAAACTTGCCCCTTTTTTCAAGAGTTTTTTGTTTCATGATTCCAATTTCAAGTCTGAATCTAGCACAAAAACACACTAGTTCCACATTTTTGGTTTTTATAGTCATTCCAACAAAAAGGATGTGAAATTGGGTTTGAATCACAAGAGCCTAACCTTGAACCCCCAGTTTTAACACTGCAAACCCAATATCCTCACAACATTGCTTGATACCAAGTGCAACCCTATATACCAGACTAACATTGGTAAGAACCATTCACATGCATAGTCTGCAATTATTTGACCTTTTCCAATTTAAATTGAGAACTATGGTTGTGTATTAGTACATGGTGTTTAAATTTTGATGCCCATGTGGCTATATATTAGAACAGTTGGGTATTTGATTTTTGAGAACCATGGCGAGCAACCCTAAGTTCCAACCCAATCGGTGTCAAGGGTTTAGTGCAGTTTCTAATCATTGTTTGACCTGTGATTTGTTTTTCAATTTTGTGATGCAGCTGAAGTGGTGATCATCCATAAGATAATTTAGGCCAAATTTGGTAATTAAAATTATGTGAATAAAGAATAGCATCCTTTTATATTTTTGGGCTCCCTACTAGAACTTAGGATAGAATTTGAAATTTAAAATTAAAAAAAAAATTCTTGATAGCTGGCAACTGAAAGACCCTAAAAAAAACACACTAAATTTTCACCATTGTCACCTGGGCTTTTGAAAACAAAATTTCTCCATTTGAACAAAAATTGCCCCCAAAAATTAAAATGCTCAAAGGATGCACATGATGCTGGAACCTATTCTTTATTTACATATTTTGCGGAACCTTGGTTATAATTCTTTATTCTTAGTTATTCTTATTCTTGAACTTAATTGTGTTTCATACACAACTGCCTCCTCATCAGGGGTTTCCAATGGATGATGGTGGCTCTGGTGAATGCTGGGTCACATTAGTCCACAAATCTCTATGGTGTATGAGATAATATGGAGACGGACAAAAGCATATAAAAAAGACCGACTACAATTATTATATGATATGGTGTATAATATAAAATGTCTTCACTCTGTATCGGTCTTGTCGGTTATTTGATTTTTTTAAATATCTCTGATTCGTCCCTTCTTTTGGCGTGAGCCCAACGCTTGGCCATGGGACTGGTTCCTAGAATGCTTGAAAACTACAGATAACAAAGGTTAAAGTGGGTTTGGAGCTTTTCTGAGAACCATTGTTACCTATCAAAACGGGCTCTTTTGATCTTTTGGGAGCCACAACACAACCATGTGTGAAGAACTGCCCAGAGAACAAACTACCAGTTGCTTCGTTTCATCTGCAACAGCCGCCCACCACTTCTCTGTACCCACCACTTCTCTGTACCGACTAACACACAAGTGAGTTTAGTTACCCTTAGAAGTCAAGAGTGCAAAATTTGATGCGCATGGTCGTTGGTTGCCTTAAAAGTAAGTAGCATACAACTTTTGCAGTGCATGGATTCTGGATTACATTACAAGTCCATAAATAGCATAGACTTTGAGGTGCCTTGAAGCAGTGTAAAAACACTTTTCCTTCGCATTTTCAGGAATCTCCCTGAGCAGAATTTCGTCGTGAGACACCCGTCTTCAATTTCAGGCATCTGGCTTTTCTTTTTTTTTCTTTTTAAAACTTACTTAAAATTGAGTTTCAGGGATATCTTGTTCTCACATCATCATTTTTCTTTTATTTCGAGATCATTTTTTATTTTTTTACTTGTTCGGTTTTCCTATGCACTGACTTTTGTTCTTTGTTTTAGTTAGCATGCATAAGGTAGAGTAGAGCAACCCATCATCCATGACAAACCTATCATCGATCACTTTGGCAAATCTTTCTCAATTCTTCTTCATTTTGAGTGATTTAAAATGCTAGAGGAGGGGCTTCTCAAGCTCCACAAATCATCTTTGAAATGCAAAGCCAAAGGAACAGCCATAAAAGAGCAGTTAAAAAAAAAAAAAATTTCAAAGTTTTAAAAAATGATTTTTCAAATTACAGAACACAATTTTTTTCATTTTTCTTCATTTCGACCCCTCCTACTTCATAAGTGCAAAACTTTTTCAATTTTTTTTGCAAATTGAGCAATTAAACTGCTTTGAAATATAGCCATCTTAAGCTCTACAAATCATCTTTAAATGCAACAGAGTAATATTTAGGTATTTTTTGAGGGGGTCAAAAATAGGCTATGAGCTGTTTGGTCCAGAATTTTCTGTAAAAACGACCTCCCTTACTTTGGGGGTGGGGGAGGGCATAACTTTGTTGCATCCAGTTCATTTTTGTGGATTTTTAGTGCAATAGATGTGATATGAGATGGGCTCTATCTACTCTTTGGACACCATAAACAATGGGCCCTCCTGCAAAAATTGCAAAGCAAATTGTACTGTATGTAGAGGGCACCCTATATACATGAGTTTCCCTGCTAGAAATTGGGAGGGATATTATGCCTACTCCTCGAGGGTGGGATGGGAATTATGTGTAGGGTAAAGTCCTAAGGTGAGGTTGTTCTCAAACTAAGGGGCCTAGAACGAGTTCAGCCCCGCATTTTGAGAATGTCCCTCATCCATGGGCTTTACCTATCATAAAGCATGAGGTAAAATTTATCATGTATCAAACCTATGAAGATCACAAAGTGTAGGAATGGAAGGGAATTTATGCCTACTTATGGGTGTTAGAACCCTCCCACTATTGAGGAGTAGGCACTTTCTAGGAGGGAAATTGATGGATTTAAGGTGCCCTCCAAATAAACTTACAAATTTTCTCCGAGTGCTTTATGGGTGTTTTATTATAAGTCTGAGAATCCTCCACTATTGAGGAGTAGGCATAAGAACCCTCCCATTCATACACCTTGTGATCTACAAAGTTTTGGTTCATGATAAATTTCACCTCATGCTTTATGGTAGGTAAAGCCCCATTGGTGGGGGGACACTCTCAAAATGTGAGGCCAAACTCAGTCATCACCTTCTCATAGGTCCCTTATTTTGAGAATGCCCCCACCCTAGGGCTTTACCCTACAGCACAATAGCAAGGAACACTACACATGACAAGCTCACTAGAGAAAACATGACTTGCATGATGCCGTAAATTTGAGGAAAAAGAAATAGGTTGAAAAGAAGAATTTTAATGCTTTTCCGTGCTGAAACACACTTTCTTGGGGCCATTCCTGGAATTTCCATGGCCTGAGGAAAGTGACTTTCCCTATGCATTATATTTTTGGGGCCAGGTAACCAATGAAGAGGTGCAGTGGTTACACACAGTGCAGAATCCATCACTGAAAGTTTTCTTCAAATTTTGTTGATGTAATTTTTTTTGTGGAAAGAACAACAAAATTTGTTAAAAAATCACTGAACAAGATTTATAAAATTGTTCATCATTCTAAATTAATAGAGTTATGTGTAACGTCCCCTGATTATGGGGCAAGAACAGCCAGTTTTGGCATGATAGGTAGGGTCTTCTTTGAGCTCCCAATGGGTTCCTATCAAGTTTCAAATATGTTCCCCAAGTTTCCAATGTCTTCCCTAACATGTTCTCCATAGCACCTCACTTTTATGCCACATGCTTTGGCAAATGTTGTCCTCCTTTCACTTAGGTAGGTGGGCTGAACACAGGGACCTCTATAGTTCAAATAGAACCATCTATTTTGGGGAGCCTCCATAGTTTCATTTGTTTTGAGTGATGGGCCAATGAAATTGACTCATTCCAAGAAACAAAAATTGAACTTGGGAGGCACCTCATCTAATTAATAGGAGAGGTGAATAGGAGGGGTATAGGGCAGCAAACAAGTAGCTGGGAATGAAAATTTTACAAAACAAAATAACTGGGACCCAAACTAGTTTTTCCACCAAGTTTGGTGGTAAACTAAAGTTTCAGCCTGGCTTTCCTTTTTCATGAGCACCTCCACTGCTGCTACATATATTTTTCACTGCTCCTACTTGTACAAACTACCGTACCGACATTTGCTTTCGGCACATTCAATGCCGAATAATTAATTATAAGTTTTTTTACCTTTCAGCGAAACCCTCGTCGAATTTTTGGGGTTTTTTGCCAACTGAAAAACGAATTTCTGAACAATTCAGCGAGCTCGCCGCCTGACACCATTTCTGACATTTCGGCCGTACGTATATCTGACGGCCAAAGATGCTCAAAAGCATTGCAGACCGTCCGATCAAAAAAATCTGGTAACTTGCCAAACTCACACGCACTTTCAACAGTCAAGCTTTGTTTTCATTGGTCGAGCCTGCAAACCCGGATATCCGACCAGTGCGCAATCAGGAAGGTGCTGGCTCGACCACGGTCCACAGATACAAGTCTTATGACGAGCTCTCACTTCTCGGTACCCAAGAGAAGGCTCGCAGCTTGTCACATACCGTAGCAGAGTGAGGATGGCAGCTCAAGCTGGTGGTGGCTTCAAGACCCTCTTGTCTATGGGATTTGCTAAACCTTGTTCTCCAGGAACGGTAGCCCGTAGGTTCAAAGCAGATCTTGAGCAGACCGGCAGGCGTATGCGTGCTGCGGAAGCAGCAAAGGCTGCAAGTAAAGCTTTACAGGAAAAACCGAAAAGAAGGCTTGGACGTCCAAGAAAGAGTCTCACAGTGAGCAACGCCCTGGGCTTTGGAGCAGGTTCCGGGACTGATAACGTTGTTGCAGCAAAAGGTGGCAACATCGTTATCCTTGATCCTGAATCAGCGAGTGGTGAGAGAGGTGACCCCATTGAGCTGGACAGGGAGAATCAAGACGGTCAGCCTAGGGTGGAGGATCCAGCGCTTGAAGCTGGGGGAGGTGGTAAAGATGGCTCAGCTGGGGGGGTGACAAAGATGGGCCTCGCCAATCTGGGGCAAAATCGGATGAACCTCCTCAGAAAAAGGTGCGGCGGCAACCTTATGTCAATTGGTTCACCAAAGACTTGTGGCCAGTCATTGAGAAGACGTTGAAGGAAACCAACTTCCACACGGGGGAGACGGTGAAGCTTCTAAGAATGAGACACCCCAACCCAAATCCTGGGCAGCAGTACAGTGGGGGTGTTTACGAAAAGCTCTCCAGGCAGACAGTGGACAGCTAGCTGACAACAACGACGTTGGGGAGAAAGATGCTGAAGGAAGATGTCATCAAAACCGTCCGGGAGATGAGGGAGTTTCAGGGAGACTTGGCGGAGTTCAAAAGCAGAATGTCGCTGAATCAGGGAGCCGAACGGGTTCTCAAGGGGCACGAAAAGCTGGAAAAAAGCCTCATCAATCTAATGAAAGGAATGCGGGGTGGCGGACAGCCATTGAATGTTCCAGTGCTGCGTGCGGTGTTGGAGGGGGTTGTGGAAGTCAAAGTTCCACAATTGTTGTGGAGCAATGGAAGACCGTGGGGTTTGTCAGAGAACTGGGTGAAAGAATGGATTCGCTCAAAGCTGGGATGGTCTTTTCGGGTGGCCACAACTGCTGCTCAAAAGCTCCCCAAGGACTGGGAGCACCAACTTGACATGATGGCATACCAGGCAACGTTTGAAGTGCTTACGCATGGAGTGCCCGCTGAGTTGATGGTCAACATGGACCAGACGACGATGCACCTTGTTCCGTCGGGGGGGAGCCGGACGTACGACAAGCGGGGCAAGAAGGAGATCGCAATGACGGGAGTTGAAAATAAGCGTCAGATTACCATTTGCGTGAGCTCAGCTGCAAACGGAACAACGCTTCCTCCTTAGCTAATCTTCCAGGGAAAGAGCTCTCGCAGCCTTCCAAGTGGCCCCACGGTGAGGGAGTTGCATCATGGCGAGGGTTGGCGGTTCAAGTACACACAAAATCATTGGAGCTCGCTTGGCACCACAAAAGAGTGGGTGGAAGAAAACCTGCTTCCTTACTACAAGAAGGTAACGCACATTCGAACCAATCAACTTGCATCAGACTTCAATCATCTACCTGGCAATTCAAGTCAACTAGGTGCATCAGACTTGGATCAGACAAGTTGCATCAGATTTGAATCAGATAAGTTGCATCTTGAAGCTCAATTGAATCAGACAACTTATTGCATCAGATTCAAGTTGAACCAGACAAGTTGAATCAAGCTTGGATCAGATTTGCATCAAACTTGAATCAGACTTGCATCAAACTCGAATCAAACTTGCATTGCAGACTGGAAGCGAACTTGCACTGCAGACTGGAAGCGAAGTTGCATCAGATTGCAAGCGAACTTGCTTCAAATTGGAAACATACTTGCATCAAACTGGAAGCAAAGTTGCAATCTGCTTAACATGAAAGTTTTCATTCGAAGTTTTCCCACCAGAGAACTTGGAAGAATGGCCAGCAGAGCTGTATCATTGGGGCGGTGGGACTGGGTTAAAAGCTTCCGAATGCCTGAGTGTGTTTCGAAAACTGGCAGCTAGAACAACTCTGACATCTGATAAGAAAAAACTTTAAGAGCTCAGTTTGTGTTTTTCACGACAGGTGTGCAAGGACATGAACCTGCCAGAAGGTCAACGGATGATCCTTTTCATCGACTGCTGGTCCGTGCACAAGAGCGAAGAATTCCGATGCTGGATGGTGGATGTGCACCCCTTCATCAAGCTCCTCTATGTTGCGGCGGGTTGCACTTCCAAAGGTCAGCCTGCCGACGTCATCCAACTGAAACCCCTCAAAGTGGGCATCAAGCGAGGCTTTGATCTCTACACGGCGGGACAAGTCGCGAAGCAAATTGCGGATGGTGTGCTGCCAAACGAGGTGCAGCTGGACCTGAGGATGGGAACGCTGCGGGAAAAGATCGTTAAGTGGGCCAAGGAGAGCTTCCACTCTCTCATGGGATGGCAGGACATGGTCCGCAAAGGGTGGAAAAAATGTGGATTGTTGCGTGCGTTCGACCCCGAGTTCCAGAAGGAGGCTTTGAAGTTGGTTGCTGATGGGACCATCGCCAAACCGGGGGCGATCGAGGTGATGTCTGGGGAAGAACCTGAGGGTATGCCAGCTGAAGAGGTCATTGAAGGTGTTCCAATGGAGGGAGCACCGGACACTTTGGTGGACAGGGTGTTAGGAACGTGCCTTGAGGATTTGCCCATTGGCCAATGGCCAACGAGTGGCGAGGCGGGCCCTTCTGGACCTGCTATGTAGTGAAGCATCTGAGAGTATGACTGATGCAGAGGTAGATGATGGTGCAAAGTGGGGCGGTATAAATAGCTTGGCCTGATGCCTTTGCCTCATGTTGACAGGAGGTAACCTATAGACCCAATTTAGCCCCATGCCCATAGCTCAAATGGAAGAGCCTGAACAACTTGTTTCAGAGATCTGGGTTCGAATCTCAGTGGGCATTCAAGAACTCGACCTCAAAAAGACACAAGCTTTTTATATACTTGAGTTAGCCGTCCAAATGAGCTTAAACAACATTGATAGGTACGGTAATAGGTATTCGAATGAGGTACATCCTGTACATCATGTTTTCCTGATGGCAACAAGCTCGATAATTGCAGCTCGTTACAAACAAATTAACCCCATTGAGACATTCCCAAGCTGGTCCATCAGATTAGATATCGGAATAACGATCTCAACTTGACTGTGGCACATGAATGAAGACGCCTCAAAAATTAAAGACAGGCTTAATTGAACTCATTTGTCAGCTATTTGTCAGATTTGTTAGCTTTCTAACTTATCAGAGCGGTCTTTTGAGCCGTACTTGCATGGCATCAGAGGCCATTAAGTTCAATGATCACTTGCATGGCATCAGAGGCCATTAAGTTCAATGATCAGAATGCAGAAGCTCGAAGCACTTATGGAAGCACTTGAAGGAGTTTATTTCGTGCAATCGGACCAGGTGGCTTCGAGCCGGGCCGGCTGAGCTGAGTAGCGCGGCGACTGTCCGGCGCGGCCGCGTGGCAGCTTGGGCCACGCGCGACGGCTGGCACGCCGCCGTGGGATGCGGTAGGGCCATCGGCCAGTGTTTAAATATCGAATTTCTCATTTTTGCGGCCGAATTTATTGACATTTCAACGGCCAGGGTCCGTATTTTTTGACCATTTCTGCCGACGGTCAAATAATATCCTGAAATTTTCTGCCGGCAGAATTTTATTTTATTTTTTGCCGAAAGCAAATGTCGATACGGTACTATAAATACTCTCGAATATTCTGCATGAAATGCTGAGTTTCAGCATTTCACACTTAGATTAATAAAATTTCCTTACTTTGAGATACCACTGAAAGAGGGGATGGGGAGTGAAAACAGGCCAAAGAAAGGGTGAAGACAGGGTGACTTTATGGATAACTCTCTTATGTATTGTCCAAGTTTTTAAAACTTTCCCCCATTTGTTCCATTTTCATCATTTGCCCTAGTTTCTCAACTTTCTGACCTCACATAGGATCCAATCTACAGGGTATAACAGCTAGTGATCAAACAACTTCAGCGCTCAGGGCAGGCCTGATCCATGGGGAGGCTCAGTTGATTTTGGTGTGCAAACAAAATTTGCACTCCTTCTCTTGGTGCATTTGCCACACTAAATCATTAAAAATGGATTAAAAATGAGAAAGTTATGGCCCCACAAAATAAAGAAGGTTAAAAACTCAAAAAAACAAACTACCAAACACTACAAACACTACAAAGGCCGGTTCCTAAACATTCAAAAAATTCCTTGTATGTTAGCTCTATTGCTATTGGAGTTCAAAGACAATTTGTAGAACTTTAGCACTCCTATAACACTTTAAATCATTTAAAATAAATAAGAAAGTTATGAGATTTAAAAATAAGAAAGGTCCAAAAAGAAGGGGGAAAAAAAACACATTTTGTAAATTGAAAAGCTTTTTTTTTTTCTTGTTATTTTTTCATTACTCCTTTTCCTTTGCATTCAAAAATGATTTCTAAACCTTGACTAACACTCCCATAACATTTTAAGTCGCTTGAAATGAAGCACATATGATGAAGATATAAATAAGTGTTTGATGATAGGCAAGCAATCGATGATGGGCCAATATACCCTAAGTACATTATACTAAGGTTATAATATTGTTAAGGAAGGAGTAATAAAGAGGGGTTCTAATGACTTTTAGGTCATTTGTTTCTTGTGTTAATTTCTTAGATTGTCCAACTTCCTTAAGTTAATGCATAATCCATCCATCAATTGTCCCATTGTTACATTTCCTTTACTTCATTCATTGTGGACAACTTATAAATTGTCAAACTTCAAGTTCATTTGTTGCCCAACTTCCTCAAACTTTTTAATATCTCACTTTTGGAGGTTCATTCATTGTCTAATTTCAATAGCCATATTGCTTCCTTTCCTCCATATTTTCCACATATTTGCCCTTCCCTTGGTAAGTATTAATTTCAATCCTAAATATAATACAAATTTTGTAGCCACAAAATAAAAGCATAATTTTAACAAATACATGTTGCAACTAACAAAATATACAAAAACACAACAAGTTTAACTCTATATTTCAAACAAATATATTTTCCATACATGATCAAAACGAATTCAAATCTATACTTCAAGCATATAAATTTGCACATTAAAACATAATTCAAAACATACAATAGAATTGTTGATAACTTTTTTTTTCTTCCTATTTTAAAAATCCTCATACATTTACTTAAATCTTCTGCAAGTATTCTTCAACTTTAAAAATGTAAAATACAATCCAAATTCACATGGGAGAGGAAATAGTTCCAAATTACCCTGCAAAACCCAATTCAAATTCAAATAATAGTAAATTTTATTTCCAACCATTCCTCTTTCTTATTATTACTTCTTGTTATGCCTTAACATTGAGCTTCATATACTTCGGATTCCATTTTCAAAACCTTTGAACCTTGAATATTCAAATTTTATATGTTATAAATTATAACCAAAAATACTACTCAATTTTTACTTCCTTGAGTAATTGTTACTCTACAACAAGTTTTTGGTGTTTTGCCTTCTATTGTTGATTTACAATTATAACTTGTTAAAGCCATTTGTCCATTATTATCCCCCTCTTTTATTGAAAGTTCAATTGTAGGTGTATTAACATATTCAACAAATTTCTTTGCTAAATATGGTTTTGATTGTTGAATCAATTGAATGGTTTTAGCTTATTACTATACCTATACTTGTACTATAGTCAATTCTTATTTTTAATCATGTGGTTGTGGAATAACTATAGTTTTTTCTTTAATGTCTAGGATTATACCATCACCTTATATCTTTTGTGGTTTTATATTATGTTGTTTTTGAAATTTTGGTACTTCACCATTAGGACCTACTCTTTAATCATCCAACTTTGGATTGTCCGCTTTATATTACATATTCTTAACTAGAATGTGATACATAAAATTAGGGGAGCTTGGTTGTATGCTTTGATATTCTTCAAATACAACTCCTCATTTACTATGTGTTTGGTGAACTTTTTTTCTAAGTTCCCTATGAAAATATCCTCCACCAAACTCCACCATCACTATTAAAGAAACCCCATTTCACAACTTGTTTTAAGCAACTAAAAGCATCATTCTGATTATTTTGGTTTTAAAAACCTCGTTTTGCGACTTGTTTTAGGTGATTAAAAGTGTTGTTTGCGACTATTTTGGTTTCAATGGGATTTTTCTACTTGTGCATGTGTTTACTTTTGTGGCTTGTAATTCCATAACCTTCTACTTCATTCTAATTTTGGTATATTTCATCTTTCATTCATCATACTCTTACAATTTGTGTTTGAAATAATATGGTTCCAGTGTTTTCATCTTTTCCATAACTACCTATATCACTACAACAAAAGGTGTCCTTGTACACTAAGTGATTTCATTAGATTTTGAATGAATTCATTGGTTTTAGTAAATGAGGACTAGTTGGAAAGTAGTGAGTTCATTAGTCTAGTGAATGGGGACTAGTGAATTGCACCCACATTTTGTAATAGTGCTCCAACTAATGGGTATCATTATATACAACTTGATTAGATTTATCATATGTGGCTTTTATCTAATCTTGATGCAACTATGTTTCATTTCTTTCCTACACTACCTATTCCAACCCCAACTTCAAATGTTGGATCTATTTCTCCTAATTCAACATCACAACATCCAACCTTTTGTTGTAATCGGTTGGAGTAGCACATTGTGATATAGTTATATCCTTGCCACATTTTTTTACAATAAAAGGAACATTATGAGACATGGCAAATTTGTTGATTTTCATTCATCTAGCATGGAAGAAAATAGTTCAACTATTGTGGAACTTCTTTGCAATTAGTGTAGTTGAAGTGCATAAATTATGTTGCAATTAAGAGTATGGTTATTGAGTACAAAACAATCATCTAATAGTTGATTTTAATGCTATATAGTGCAATTGTCAAAATTGATGTAAGTATTGTTTTGTGACTTTTTTGGTGGTATATTGGAATGATGATAATCTTAAAATTGATGTTCTTAATAATACAACTACATGATAAGTTTTTTTATAATAATGGTATAAAACTAAATTGAATATATGGTTATTATTTTGCAATTACAAAGGGTACTATTGATACCATATTACAATTGTTAATAATATGATGTAACTAATTACATTTAACACATTTTTCATTTGTAAACATTGGAATTTATTACATGGTGTTAATTTACAACTAAAGCAATGGATGGAATGCTAACTTGCAACTAACAAATATGGTGGTCAAGCCAAGAAAATGATCCTATGTTGCAACTAACACATATTACATTAAATTATTATATTGTAACTAATTCCATCACTAATGTTACATTTTGTAATTAACATGGCACACCAAGCTACTATCTTAACATTCAAAAGTGTCATGTCATGTCCATTTCATGATTTTAGCATTATCATTATTGTTTCCAACCTTTGATATCAAATCTTTCAAACATTCATGATAATTGTGCATTTTATAAAGGTCAATCCTTTCTTTTGCATGTTCACAATTGAGATGATGTTTTATTTGCAATTGGTTCATAGTAGATTACAAAACATTATCATATTCAACTTTTTGTTGATTTAGGATCACATGCCAAAAGAAAGAAGAATTATCAAATTATTTGGTTTCCATGTTATAATTAGAAGTTATTCTATATAATTAGAGTAATTAAAAATAAAAAGGTTTTAAAATTTTGATTGCATATTTTAATTACTCTAAAAAAGGTTTTAATTACTTTTAAAAAGTTATTAGGTTTGATCAAGAATTTTGAAATTGACACCCTACATATTCACATTTACAATCATGAACAACTTGTTAGATGCAAGTCATTCTATGTTATTGGAAAAGCCATGGTTGAGAGATGCCAAAATCTCACATGAATAAGATACAAAAATATAGTAACCATTGAGGGAAATGGGATGGGACAATGAGAATAATGGTTGCAACAAAAAAAGCCAACAACAATGTCAAATGATTGAAAGATGTCAAGTGTTATGATCTCATGGAATGATATCAAGAAGGCATTACTCATGATGATGTCATTTTTACTACTAAGCTAAATTTGTTCTCCATTGGAACCATTACACTCCCCAATGGATTATTAGACAAACTATCACAACTATAAGAAATTGCTCCAAACTCAAAGTGGACTTAGCTTAAAGGATGAAGAGAAGCCAACAAAGGTGGCCATAAGAGATGATGTGTTATACCAAGAGTTGAATGAGATCTTAGATGTTCAATATTGTAAGAGTTTTAATAGGCATATTGAAGGAACCATTGAAATGGATGAAACATCAACACAAATCCATGTTCAAACTTCAAAAATTGCAAGATGTACGCTACCAAGGAAGCACAAACATGAAAAAAAACATGAGGACAAAATATAATCCTTGATTTTTGAGGATTGTGATTTGGAGGAATTTTTGGCTACACAAGTTGAAATTTTACTCTAGGAATTCAAGGATGTTTTTGCTTGGAACTACAAAGATTTGAAGGGAATCCTTGTATAACTACTCTCACATATAACTCAACATCAGATCAAGTTAAATATTACAATTTCACTGGTTCATCAAGCCTAGGACAAGATGAATTCAAACTATGCAACAATTTTCAAACATGATTTGGACAATATTCATTAATCTATAAAAGTTGCAACATGGTTGTCTCTAATTGTTGTTGAGCCCAAGAAGAATGGCAAACTAAGGATTTGCATTGACCTCAGGAAGCTCAATGCAATCATAAAAAAGGATCCTTATCCTCTTATTTTAAGAAAGAAGTTCTAGATGTAGTTGTAAGACATGAGGCTTATTATTTTCTAGATGGTTTCTAAGGCTATCACCAAATCATGATTGTCCCTAAAGACTAGTACAAGACAACATTCATAAAAATTGGGGAACATTTGAATGAATAGTCACACCATTTGGTTTGAAAAATCCT
The DNA here is from genome assembly GCA_963920785.1 of Sphagnum contortum. Taxonomy (NCBI): domain Eukaryota; kingdom Viridiplantae; phylum Streptophyta; class Sphagnopsida; order Sphagnales; family Sphagnaceae; genus Sphagnum; species Sphagnum contortum. The sequence goes on along the minus strand of OY987291.1, from coordinate 9,199,051 downwards.
CCACCAACCAACCAATGTGTTGTCAACAAGGCATTTAAGGAATATCTTGATTTTTCATGAAAGTGTATTTAGATGTGCCTTCACAGTCTAGAGTGACATGCAAAGCCACTTAGCAAAAGTTAAGACTTTGTTTAATATGCAGGTAATTTTGCATTAATCTCAATCTAGATAAATGTGTTTGCCTAGTGTACTCTGGCAAGATACTAGGATTCATTGTCTCAAATGAGGGCAAACTCCCAGATCCTAAAAAGATCCAGGAAATTGTGAACATGCCAGATCCAAAAACACCACAGCAGATACAGGTTGATACATCAATACTTTGTTGCCAAAGTTTTCTTAGTTTTTCTAATTCACAAGAAGTTGTGCAGTCTGCTACACAATTTAGCTTTTCACAATCTAGATATGTTCATGCCAGATGATCCTTTTGTATGTCAGAGATTGATGACCTTTGATGGTTGCCAACATACCTCAAAAGTTACATATAACTGTCATTACGCAGCTTAAAAATTTAATGAGCCCTAGCAGAAGGCTATGGTTGGCCTCCCAATTTTGATAAGCTGCCTGAACAGCCATCAATCACACAAATGCATCATTACCAGTCTTCAGGACCTATGTTGCTGTCACCAAATTTGAATGTCTATGACCAGTGAAAATGACCACAAAAACAAAATCTGCAGTACTTAAGTGGGTAACAGGCTACCAGAACAACAGTCTTTGATCCAGACAGACTTTGGGCATCTTTCTTTCCTGAAATGATGAAGAAATAACAGCAATGGTGTGAGAATGGTGGATCAACCATACCAAAAACAAATTGAGGGGTGAAATATATTTTGCAAGGTGCCATTCATTTGTCCTCTGTTTACACCCAGCTGCAGCAAACAGCATCCACCTCTCAATGACCAGTACTGTAATGTCATATTCTAATCTGACCTACAACCTACACCTTCAAGATCACATAAGCTAGTACTTCATGAAAGCCTGTCCAAATAATGTGTGGAAACATGTATCACTTATAAATTGCCAGTCTCTGACATGATGAGGTCATAGTCGTCTGATAATGGAGGGTCTGTACATCTGGACTGCATTCTTTTCTATCCACTTTTACATCACGTATCTCCAAGTGATACAACTGCTACAACCAAATTCCTGGTGCCACCCTATCTTGCAACACAATTTAGAAACATCAAAAACAGTAAAAGAGCAGATTGCACTCATACTTGAATCAAGGTGGATGGTAATTTATGGTGGTCACTCCCATCTGGTCCAGTTTCAAACAAACAGAATGAAGAGAATACTTTGCATTTGTAACCGAGAATACAATGTCTAATGGACCACAACAGAAGACACTTCACAATGTGGGTCTATATCATTTTCCCCTCGCATGATAGTTCCCTATCCCTCACAAAGGAAATCAGACAAGGAGATGTACTAGTACACTTCTCATCTTATTGTCTTTGGCTAATAAGGAGAAATATTTCATGAAAGCATTGAACTTACAGGACTTGATACCTGGCTGTTTTTCAATAGCAGGGGAGGGTGTGCAGTGCTCCTTGTCATGATTCTCAGCAGTCCAAGCACTACAAAAGCATGACTTGTGCTGTTGTCTTGCATAAGTTGCACCAAAAAGTTCAGTACAATTTGAGCATCCGCATCTCCCTTGAGCTTCCACCCCTTTAATGCAATGTAGTGAATTCCAACATTGCCCTCCCAGTATTCCAACTACAGTAATGGCAGAATCAATCACAAAGCCACAGGGTATTGGCTTCAGATGATACTGAGCATTGTTTATGGGAGAGAGAGGAATCGAGAGTACTCGGATATGCACACTGTTTCTCAAACTGCTTGGGTTGTCATGATGGACTGGATGTCAGATCCCGCGCCTCATATTCTGTTCCTTTGACAAGATCTGAAGAGATTCAGGTACAAAGCTTTCTCTTCAGATTTGCTTTCACCATGTTTCAACTGTACACAAACAGCAAACTGTTACATAACTCACATTTGACATTTGGATCCTGAGAAACCATTACAAGCCAAAATCTAGAGCATAGCTGCTTGCATTCAACCAGTTGCAGCTGGCAATGAACTCACCACCTGAAAACTTTGACACACTGCCCATTAAACCCTCTTCTAATTTGGTTAACTGGTATTGCTCCAGATTATAGATCTAGCATGCACTTAGCTCAGGAATTTCAGCCCAAACCTCAGGGTGGCAATGAGCCTAAACCACCCCACTAAATGGCTTGAAGCTAAGTCAGAAATAACAATACCATATGTTGCTTTGTAAAGCAGGAAACAGCAATCCAATCGATAGACCAAAGTAGATGTGCCAGTGGCAGTGGGTCTTCATCTCTCCTTGAGAGTCAAAGTAGGGTCTCTGTGATGGTTAGCCAATTGTCAAGCCATTAACATCCTCTTGTTCTATCTGTAAGCAGATTCTACATATCTGGCAAAAGCACCTTACAACAGTAGAACACCAAAAGGTCAGAATATGGAAAGGTCAGAAATTTCTACAGATTATCCATATTGAAAGTGATAGTCCCATGCTTTATTAACTGTGAATGTTCATATCACCTTTGAGCTTTCACCTGTACAATGATACCTCAACAGTTGCAACCAAAATAATCATGCAACAGGAGGTTTTCCCACATTGTTTATGCAAGGATTAGCTCTCATACAAGAGAATAGACATACAAACCTCAAACTGTCATCAAAGAAGCAGTTTTTATGGATTAAGGAATAGATCTACTATTTTCTGCTTCCTGTGTGAGTAGGAGATCCTTAAGCACTATAGTCAACAACATTTTGTCAAGCCACTGCTGTTGCTATCGCACTTGTTCCTTCACCCCAATGTAACCACAGATACCGACAACAAGCTCTCATAAGACCACTAAGAATTATACTATTTGTCTGACACAACTGTATTACATGTGTACTCAGAACTTCAAGAACCTTGTCAGCTGAGGTTACAAAGATAGAATTAGCCTGTGTTGCGCATGCCAGCTGCAATCCCATTGATGGTGATAAGAAGTGCATCACGGAGCTTGGGGTTTGAAGCATCCTGTCGCAGTCGGCGAAGGATCTCCACTTGAAGCATGTTGATAGGATCAAGGTAGGCCAGACGACTCTCAATCAATCGTCTCAGGGTCTTGTTGTTCTCTGAGAGCTTCTGGTGGCCACTGACATCCAGGACAGTTCGCTGAGTTGTATAGAAGGCTTCACGCAGCTCATTGCCCAGCTGCTGTCGGCTCGGTGATACCAATACTTCATCATAGTGCTTGGCAATGGGAATGTCAGCCTTGGCAAGAACCATCTCTATCAAATCAATTGTCGACTGAAAGAATGGCCATTCTCTATACATAGCCTGCAGTTCTTCCTCATGTCCTCGAGAAAATGCAGCTTCAAGGCCAGCACCAACTCCTAACCAAGCAGGCAACACAAAGCGAGTCTGGGTCCAGGCAAAGATCCAAGGGATGGCACGCAGCTGGGATACCCCACCTGCTTTCTTACGGCGAGTTGGTCTACTGCCAATGTTGAGGTTTCCAAGCTCTGCTTCAGGTGTTGCCTCATGGAAGTACTCCAGAAATTGGTCGTTCTGGAAAACAATGCTGCGGTAGTGCTTGCAGCTGGTATCAGAAATTTCTTCCATCACATTGCGCCAGCTTTCAGACCGGGGAGGATCAGGTGGGTGAAGTGTTGCCAGCAGCACTGCAGTGGTGTAAATCTCCAGCTGCCGCACAGCTGTTTGAGACAGCCCAAACTTGGCTTGTATCATTTCTCCCTGCTCTGTGACACGCAGAGTGCCCATCACAGACCCCGGGGGTTGAGACTGGATAGCCAAGTACATAGGTCCACCTCCCCGACCAACACTGCCACCTCGGCCATGGAACAGTGTAACTTTGATGCCAAACTCCTTGCAAGCAGCTACCACATCTTCCTGAGCTTTGTAGAGCTCCCAAGCCGCTGTGAATCTCCCTGCATCCTTGCCTGAGTCTGAGTAACCCAGCATGATTTCTTGGTGTGCTTGATGGTTCCTGATGAGATGCTCACGGTACCAATCAATTTTGAGCAGCTTGCGAATCACAGTACCTGCACCCCTCAAGTCTTTCACAGTCTCAAACAATGGCACCACCCGCAGTGTCTCACCAGGGCAAGTTATGCCAAGCTCCCCACCTACAACTAGGCGGGCTTCTTTCTGCAGCAGCTCTACTGCCAAAACATCACTTGCCTCAGCAGCCATGGAGATGACATAGGCACCAAGGGAATTTGTGCCAAGCTCAGCAGTCACACGGAAAGTATTCAGCACCTCGCGCACATCAGGCTTCACTTCTATGGTAGGCGGCACAAGAGGCCTTCTGCCCTTGAGCTCAGTGGTGAGGAACTTGAGTTTCTTCTCCTCGTCCCACTGACTGTAGCTTCCGATCTCAAGCCATTGCGTGATTGAATCCAATGTGTCTGTGTGTCTGTCAGCCTCCTGACGAACATCAAGCTTCATCAGGGTCATGCCAAAAGTTGCCACACGGCGGATCAAATCAGTGAGCCGCCCATCTGCAAGTATCTCAGAGCTGCAAGCTTCCATAGATTCATGACAAAGCAAGAGTGGCTCCATGAGCTGTTCACCTGTTTCATAGTAGTCATTAGGATCATAATCACACAGGGTACCTTCAAGCATCTGCTCTGTCCTCCGTTGTGTGTTCACAAGCTTTTGTCTGACATGACCAAGCACAACTCTGTAAGGGGCAATATCAGGACGACCAATCATGCTTGGATTCAAAAGCTTATCCATGCTTGACTTGTTGAGGTTTGATTCTAAAAGAGTCTTCTTTTTGGTTGCAGCACCAGAGTGTGTTGGGGTTGTCGGAGTCGTTACTACTGGTTGAGAGGTATCTGCCATGTCTTTCAGGTTGAATCCAGCTGCACCACCATGCTCAGCTTTGACAGCAGTTGGGGAGCCTTCCTTGGAGTGCACTGCTGAGCTTGGGGCTGTGTTCAAATGTGATGGCACCTTAAATGTGGATAGCATATCAATGTCATCTTTCACTGGAAGCTCCATGATTGACATTTCAGAATCCCCATCAGCACCTGTCATTGGCATGTCTGCCCCAACTGGGAGATGTGCCGGCAAGGCTGGGCCATGGTACTCAGAGTGCTCTCTTTTCTCCCTTGGCTTCCAGCTAATATGGTGATGTTCTTCATGATCATGCTCTTTTGAAATGATGCTGTATGCATAGTCAGCCAGTTTCTGGCTGCAAGTCATCATCGAAAGCTCAAATCGCAGACCATCAATCTCTCGCAGATAGAGATCAGCAGCTATCCACCTTGCCAAGAAGCAAACATCTCTTGTGACCTTGGCAGTAACATTGGGATTGCCATCCCTGTCTCCACCCATCCAAGACCCAAACTTGATAGGTGTGCTTGTGAGAGGTAGTGGCCTCCCTGTGTGTCTCTTCAGGGCATTGCTCACTCGGCGCAAGTACTGAGGAACAGCCTTCCATAGAGTTTGCTCCACAATATGAAGTCCTCCACGAGCCTCATCAACAGGTGTTGGCTTCCGTCGTCGAATCTCATCTGTCTGCCAGAGTGAGATGATCTCCCTCACCAGGTCTTCAATCAACTGCTCCTTGTCTTCTTGTGACAAGTCTGTTCTATCATTCCTCTCCAGCAGATGAGCAATGCGCAAATGTTTGTACTGCAAAGTGCGGCGGTTGATCTGAGTTGGATGTGCAGTAAGCACAATCTCCACCTCCTGCTCACAAACAGCATTGTACACCTCATCCTGAGAGTAGCCACTCTGAATGAGCCTGTTAAACACATCATCACAGGACTTGGACACATGGCCTGGTAACTTTGTCCTGCGCACTCTGTGGTGTGTCTCTGCAATCCCCATCAGATTCAGATAATGGCTGAAAGCACGGGCAAGAGGAACGGCCTCTTCCAAATCCATGCTGGAGAGCTCCCTCTCTAGCTGCTTGGAAAGCCATTCAGCTGCATCTGTTATTCCAGCCATTCGCATGTTGCACGCACTCTGCGCCAAGAGGCGCACTTTGTCTACTTTATCAGTAAAATGCTGCCCAACCTCTCGCTGCAGGCAGTCATTGAGCAAGTTCCCCAGCAGATGGCAATCATCATCAAATGCCTGGAATGAAATCTCTTCAGCGATGTCGTCCACAGTGTCTGTCATCTCTCCTCTTTCCTTTCTCTTCAAAGAACTTCTTCAGCGTGGCTACCAACCAACGAACCCTTGAGCTGGAGAATCCCCCCAGGTTCAATCCACGTAACAGCAGTATTTGATTTGTCGCCTGCCTTGAAGAAGCTCCACGTTAATGGACTCGGTGTTTTCAGAGCATACCTCCTCACGTGACCAAGACAACAACCATTTGTGTTCTGTTCACGGCTTCTGCCACACAAAAACTGCATTCAAAGACCCGACTCTTCAGCAGACGTTACATACGCAAATCATTCACATCATCAACACACGTCTTTGCTTCTCTGCACCGAAATGCACAAACAAATGCACGAAAACCTAGGAAACAGTACATGAAGCGGCGGCGGCGGAGCTATAGGTTGTTCCGCATCCGTTGCTCCGTCTCCTCAAACACTTCAACAACGGCTGATGAATCTCTAGATCCGCATATTATCCATAAGCAAGCGACACAAGCAAAACTACATCCCTATCTTTGACGATTTTAGAACAATGATCACAAATGCCACAGGACGCGAGTTCCGTAGACGTCGCAGAACCTAAGAAAACGCCAGCTAATTCACAAATAAAAATAGTAGCTACGAAGCGGTACGCAAAACAGTCCTGAAGGAAACAGCAACAACATTGGCGGAACAAAAGAAAAGAAATGAAAGAAACAAGAGCCTATTGTTGTTTTGTTGACGAATAATGTGAAGAATCGAAAAGATTCTGTCGTTTTGCTTTGTTTTGCTTACCACAGAAACCAAAACATAAACAACAAAGAAACTCGACAAGAAACAAAAGAAGCTGTTGTTTTTTTTGGATTGTTTACCGTGAAAAAAAGGAAAACAATTGTCGACTTCCGCAAACAAAAAGAAAATCACAGAACTGGCGGGCGCGATTTTTGTTACTGCTTCACGAGTTCGCCGTCTTTCACGCCTCCAATTGCAACGAATCGAAGCAGAAATCCATCCCGAAAGCGTCGCTTGCTCTGCCTTTCGTTTCCTGTCCTCTCGTCTCTCTTCTGTGTCCGAGCGGCTGCGAGAAGACAGAAGAGACAGACGCAGAGACAGAAGAGAGAGAGATGGAGGGCAGGGCATCTTTTGCGCATCTTCTGGTTATTCTCCATCGTATATGCTAAAAACGAAAAGATAGGCTTGCTTCTTTTACATTCGTCACGTCCTTTCTTCGTCACGGGCACATCGTGCAATGTCGAGACTCGAGACTCTACGAAAAAAATATGCCCAAGCATTAACTGTTCACGAAAAAGAATGTATCCCTCTTTTACTTCCGTGAGTTATCTTTCTCTGTCATAGAACCGCGCAAGAAAGGTTTCTTTCCTGTTTCTCTCCTTTTCCTTTTTTCTTCTGTCCTGTCTATCGATTTCTTTCGCTTTTTTGCTTGTGCCAATTTGAAGAATTTCAGATTAACTTGGAAATTATTATTGTTAGAGTAAGGTATTTTATAATGTAATGATAAAAAATAAATGGATATTTTTGATTTCGTAAAGTTAACCTTCTTTTCTTTTCTTTTCTTTTCTTTTCTTCTCTTCTGGTTTGCTGACTGTTCACGAAAAAGATGGCACCCCTCTTTTACTTCCATGAGTTATCTTTTTTGGTCATCGAACATCGCGCAAAATAGTGTCTTCCTCTTCTTTTTTCATTTTTTTGCCTGTCATCGATTTCTTTAGCTTGTTGCCTTTTGCGAATTTAAGATTTTTCAGATTAACTTGGGAATTCTTTTCACCGCCGATATTGCTAGAGTAACTATGTAATAGGCTAAGTAATCATTAAATAAATGGGTATTTTTCTCAGTTTTTTATTTAGCAAAAAATAACTTTTGTTTTGGCTGACTGTTCACAAAAAAGATGGCATCCATCTTTTACTTCCATGAGTTATCTTTCTCTGGCATAGGACATCGCACAACAAAGGGTCCTTGCCTTAGGTTATCAGTTCATAATATTTTTCAATATTTTTTGGGCATCGCCATAACATATATTGAAATAAGAAATGCTGCTCTCCTCCAGCAGTGCTGTTTTTTTATTTCAATTTTATGAAGTTGTTTAGTTAACAAGCATTAGGTTTTAGGCAGTAAATGATGATGACTATAACCCACCCCATCTAATAAGTTTATTAAATACTTTTTAAAATGCTACCAAACCAATATCTGGGTCGAAATGTGGCCCAAAAAATAATTTAATTTTTTTCCTGAGATTTGGCGAATTTATAACCCCAAAAAACACAGGGAATATGCAATAAAAATGTTTTTAATTTTCACATTTGTGGACAATTTTGTACCAAATATTGGCTGGTTTGAAGATAACTCCATGCTCAACAACTCAATGATCCCAGCAGGGGTAAGCTTAACCTAGACCTTGGGCCACCACCAGTATTCACATTGCCATAGTACCTAGCCTAGTTTACCTAACAGCAAGGTGCCAAATATTTTATTTTATTTTGTCACCTACCATCAAAAGTAAAAATAATAGTATCTTACAATTTAACATTATATTAAGTAATGAAACTAGTGTGCATGAAATTTTCTTTCAGATTTTCCACATGGTAGGCAAGTATATTTCAAAAAATTGGCAATTCCAAAAGAAAATTTAATTAGTGCCTAACCAGGCTAGGTACTACAATAGATGACATGAAATTTTTGAGCCCAAAACAAAGTTGGGTTGACATAAGAGACAAATTATAATTTGTTGCATTTGGTTGGTTTTGGTAAAGACTGAAAAGCACCCTAGCACAAAGGACAAGGGTGGACATAATAGACAAGTTAGAAATTAAATAAATAAACAAGTAAAGAAAAAATACCCGACAAGGGAACAAGAGAAGAAAAAAGAAAGGACCCAAGTCCAAACAAAAGACCACACCTGAAAGTACCAAATGCACAATAGAAATTGTTGCATTTTGTTGTTGGCTTTTGGCCAAGATTGTGAAAGCATGGTTCTTCACAAGTTCTGGCCCCAAAAAGTCACGCCCCAGTAACTTAACTTGAATTCCTAGGGAGTCGAACTTATGAAGCACCTCGCTAGAATACTTTACTTAGCTTAAGAACAAGAGGTGCATCCCCACCCCAAGACAAAGACTCACTCAAGGGAGGATGACAAATGTAACAGCTCTGCCAGCCTGATAAAGAGAATTTCACACTTTTTCTGCAACAGAAGAAAAAAGGTGTCAAATACACCAGGTCAATGCAATGATGTTTGCCATACCTTTTTTACTAAACCTACATTCATGCATAGTCCAGGAGAGTCATTGATAATGTCAATGTAAATTAACACTATTCACAATACACTGGCCTGCTGAAATAAGTAGCCTGGTTGGTCACATGGCACACTCTTAACCACACTACTTTGAGCGGTTGTGTCGGGTAATAAACTATATTTTCTTTCTTCAAAATCTTTGGAAATTTTTAGATTCTCGATTACTCTATCAATTATTGCAAATTAGCATTGCCAAAACACAACAAATAAATTGCCATTTTGCAACACCCCACCTAGTCCCTCCCTCCAAAACACATTGCAATTGCATCTGCACTCTCTCTACTCCCCATGCTTTACAAACATACAAATGTAGGAAACCTCTATCCTCCCTCCCATAAGCACCACACGAGTTCAAAGTCTACAAGTAGTCTACAATGTGTGCATTGCACGTGGTGTTGAGTAGGAGAGACAAAGGATTTGGACGAGGATCAAATAGTGGTGGTGAAGCTCATCAATGCCATGTAAATTGGGATCACAATGAGATGTTCACATTCATCAGACCAAGCATGCTACACAAGAGAAGTTGGTGTATTAAAGAGTTCATATGGTGATAGGTTGGACTAAGATTGCATATGAACTTCAAAAGATAATCAAATGCATGTTGCCAGAATATGGCAAGATAAGTGGAACAATGTGAATTTTGATCAAATTAAAATATAACAAACTACCACAAAGGGACCAATTACAACACTTATTTTTGGGAGTTGATCACTAATGAATGTGACAAGTTCCATTTGCCAAGGAAATTCAATTGATAATATCATTTGATGGTGATTGAAATATTTCAAAGAAGTTGTCATGACCCAACTTGGGTGCATTATTGGAACTTTCGAAAAGGCCAAGAATGTGTTATTCTTGGCATAAAGGAAGTTGATATTCTAGTAAAAAATGGGCCAAATGCAAGATTTGAACACAAAGAAAAGGAATTGGGTTATAAGAGTGTCCCACAACTTAATACACTCCCACAAGTTGGGGAAGTGCAAAGGTTTAAAGAATTGAATTCCAAATAGTCCTAAATGGGAATCACATTAAAAATTGAAGTTGCAAAATATTTCGAATCTTTGGGACAAAAGTGCAAACAATAAACTTGTTTGAAATTGGTCCCCAAGTATATCATTTGACAAGTCTTGAAATTCAAATATCAAAAGTGGGCTTTTGTTTTTTGACGCCCCCAAACTCCTTGAGGAAACCAAATGTGGGTCCCAAAATGAAATAATGAAAATAATAATAAATCGAGGCACATTCCTTAGCTCACAACACTTTAGGAGTAGAAAGGCATGCTGGAGTTTTAGGATGGGATTAGGGCAAACTTATGCAATAATTCAAAATGAAATCAACTTGCACAACCAAGGAAAGAGGGTGGTTAATGCAAGTTGAATGCAATTGTTGCAACAAACTTAATAAAGACAACCTTAAACACAAATTTTACATGGTTCACAACCTATGGGAGGGGGCACCACTCCCCTCCTTTTAATATACAATATAACTCTCCATGGAGGCTACATTCAAATGGCATTTTTTTCTCAAAACTCCCAAATGGGAGTCCCAAAATTGGGACTCTTGTTGTCCTAAGACTTTGGACATTCATATCTTCCTCAAATCAAGCATTTTTTGGAACATATGAAGGCAATATCTTATAGCCTTCAAAAAGATATTTTCAAAGGTGTATTACACAACCCAATTGGAGATCATTTGGGTAGGAGTGAAATTTTCAATTTGATTTTTAACCCTTATCTTGATCATAATTCATGCATTATAAGTCTAAATGAACAATATGAGGGCATTTTAAGCATATACATTTTAAGACCTTTCCAATGGCATCTTGAGGGAGCCCAATTTGGTACTTGTGTGCCTTTTCAACCATGGCTTTGAACATTGGGGACTCCTGCACAAGTGTAACTCCCAAAATGGAAATGCATTTGGGAGTCATTGGGCTTCATCTTTTGCATTTTCCCCCATTTGTGGAAATGTGTTTCACACCTAAACACACTATTTTGACCTCATGGGCCTTTGCACTCTACATTTAATCACAAACCCAATGTTAAAGTTGTGATTTTTCCATTTGGAGTTGTGAGTTAGGAGTTATGGCAAAAACATTATTGAAAATCAAAGTGGCAATTTGACTATTGGCCATTGAAACTTAAGGAACAAAAATCAAAATGCTCTCTAATTGGTGTGTGCAACACAACATTTGAAATATCTTATTGAAAACTACAAGTTGGTGTGATTGTATGTTCAATAAAAACCCTAGTTTGAAGGAGTCACAAAGTTTCAAAATTTAAAACATTACATTTGCCAATTTTGGGAGTTCATTTTGGGACTTTTGAAATTTTTGGCCATTTGTATACACCTCATGCACAATCATAAACTAAACCCTAGAATGAAAAAGCAATGACAAACACACTACATAAAAAAATCATCACCAAACATAATGAAAAAAAACATCAATGAAAATTTGTTTGTTAAGATCCCTAGTTTGACAATGAATGTTAATGTCCTTGTAAATGGCCATATAGGCCTTCACAATGGAGGTCTAAACCTAATGGAAAAATCTTGTTATTGAAATATTCATCATTAAAATGTAAGCGATAGTATTTAACCCGTAGAAAATAAAGGATAAAACAACAAAAAATATATAGTAGTTATTTAGTGTAAGTAAAACCACCAACATGTAACCTATGAATATGAAGATCATCCTCACTCCTAAAAACAATCTTTCCTAACAAGATGAAAGACCATGAAATACTAAAATCTTAGGAACTTCCCATTTTAGTCCATACTTCAAAATAAACATCCCAATCAACCATAGTTTTGGAACAAGTCATGAGGACATGGAGTTTTGAAAGGCTATTATAGACTTTGCAACTAGAAAAATTTCCCATGCATTCCAACCAACAACCAACTAGTAGTTATTGATTAAAGGTGAATCAAATGAAGGTTGATACCTTGTGAAGTCTAAAATTATGCTAGAGTCTAGCAAAACTTTCTTGTAGGGATGTTAAATGAACATCATGAAGACAAAGGTAATGTGATTGTGACTACATTAAAAAGGTAGCCCCTCTTTAACAATGTATCCAAATAATGGGGCATCCCCAATGCGAGATGTGGCTTTCCAATGGCATTCAAAATGATTGATGAAGCCAAGATTAAAATCCACACAAGGCCTTTGATTGTAAATCAATGTTAATTCTATATATTTTGAAAGGAGTTTCATGTTTATCTTGAATAAGCACCTTAACATGCATCAATCCTTTTGATTGAAGTTGAACAATGTGCGGGCTACTTTGGATCAACCTACCAAAAGGCAATTGATTAAAATCAAGAACAAAAATGAAACTAAAATGAACCTCAAAAATTTTATGAATCCATGAAAGGCTAGAGTTTTCTTCAACTTTTAAGTAAACCCACTCACCTAATTGCATCATGTTAGTAGTAATCCAAGATCCCAACTTGGAAGTTGAAAAACTATGAAGTTTATGGGTATCTTTTAATGTGCAATGTTGGCAAATTTAATAACATTAAGTTTGGTTGTCACAAAGGTGTCACATTTTTGTGTAGCCTACAATAGCCATGGCCTTTTTTGTATGCATAACACCAATACCAAAAGGTAAATTGTTTTATTAATAATAAAGGGGTGACCAAAAAGTGATTGTCACATTACTTCTTCCATGTTTTGAAGCTTATATTTCTCTAAGCTAGCCCTTTCATTTTTCTAGGCACCCAAAATGTCATTCCAAAAAAGAAAGGCAAATTTGCAAAACTTCATACTAATAAAAATTGAGTTAATATCCATTAGCATCATTGAGTCCATGTGCCCAAAGGATTGGGCATGTTCTACTTGACACCTTCCCCTTGCAAAATCCATTTTATCTCAACATCCAAGCAAGTGCATTTGCACTAATAAAAACCACCCACCATTTTTTATGAATGTTTATCTTGGAATATTTCAAACAAAAGCCTTTTAGAAATTATTTTTAAATCTTTAAATTTCCTTTCCTTCATACTATTATGTTAAGGTTTATATTAAAATTGTGTTAAACATGTCATTTTCAAATCTTTTCAAGTCATTTTTCTACTTGAAAACACTAGTTATAATGCATTATTTTTAATTCGTGATATTGATTTAAAATCTATTCACATGATATATTATGAATTTTTTAATATAAATAAATCCAAATTTTTCAACACCAACTTAAATTGCCACTTAAAAACATGAAAAACCAAGTATTGGTTACGCTTATTGTGTTAATGCAGATGCACCTAGGCTTCCCAATCCTTTGGTTATCTTGCTACCCAAATGGCAACAAACTTACCTCAATTATTTTTTTCCAAAAACAAGGAGACAGTTATCTAACTAGCATGAACTAGCATCCATTATTGCATTAGTTGGCAAGTATGTACACTAGATTATGGACCCTATGAATATTACACTTACCACATCACTTGAATATTCTTACATATTTACCTACCTTCTTTCCTACCTACCTACCTACCCAACACCTACACAACATCAATCTCAAGCAATGAAAATAATGTTTCCATTCAATTGGTTGGCATTAAATTAGACATATTCAAGCCCCCCATGCAAGTATTGCACTTGCGTACTCTTCCAACATCAATACCCCACCTTCAACCTCCACTTTCCACCATTTATTACATATTGTACACAATGAAATTAAATAGTTTAGTGCCTTTGTTTGAAAGTTATTTTCTAACCTAAAATGGATCATAGGAGGATTTATGGTTATGTAGATGTGCCAAACATTTATGACTTGTGCAAAACATCATTTTTTATATTAATTAAATTTGACTTTAGGTTAATTTTAGTTTGGAAGAATCATAAACAAATACATTAAGCAAGTGAAACTCATTTCTTCTCTTTTGAAAAGGAGTTGAAACATCATTCAAGTTTGAAAGACTTAAATTAGAAGGTAAAAGACAAATATTTTCCTTCAATCATTTTAATTATTGATTCAAAATGAGCTCATCCAAAATTATTTTGTATAGTTATCAAGGTTACATGTAAGGTTTTGTAGTTATGGTTTAAGCTCTTTTGAAAGCAATATATGTTTAAGGTTTAATTTATCACGATGTAATTGTTTAGGGGTTTTTTGTTTTAAGAAAAAAGATTTTGCATGGATATATTTGGAGTTATGGTTTGATTTAGGGTTGGAAAGCTTTGCAAGGGGAATGCCATCACCTTGTACCATCAAATTAAAGGTATCTCCCCCTCCCCCCGTCTCCCCTTCATTTGTTTCATTCATGGGTGGTTTTAATTTAATCACAAATAATTAATTTCCGATATTATATCAAAATGAATATAACCTACATTTTTATAATTATTGGAGAATACTATGTTAAGTTAGCAAATGTTTGATCATGGCTCAAAAAATTTACATGCAGTTATTGGTCTTGGATATAAATGTTGCTTACATGGGTTCCATGTACAATGTAGGTTTAAGCATGTGGGCATTGCATGATCAAGTACTAGGGGTAGCGTGGGTTTTAAAGTTTCATGTGGATATTACAAGAATGGGTCCCATGTCCGATGTGAATTTTAAATTGGCATGCAAATGTTGTTATGTTAGACCTCTCAAGTCCAACATGTGTTTTAGTTTGGTATGCATGTATTACAAGGTTGGGTCCTAGGTCCAATCTATGTTTAAGGTTCATATATGAGTATTGTAAGGTTGGGTCCCATGTGTTGGTAGACACGCGGGTGTTAGGTTGGCATGCAAATATTACAAGGGTTTGATTTACAATTTTAATGTTGTTATTAGTTGGGCATGCAAGTATTACAGGGTTTAGTCTATTGTCGTGTTGTGTAGTTACTACTCCCATAGAAGGGTATTGACTAATTTTCTATTCCACTAATAATCATGGTCTAATGAAAAAAAAGGTTATTGTAGGTGCATGTTTTTACAAGTTTATAAACATGGGCTAAATTCCCAAATCACAATCAATTCAAATCCAAAGCCCAACAAAATCCCCCTTTTCAAATGTGGATTTGGTGTGAACTCCTAGGGTGACACATGGAGGGACAAACAAAGTGTCAATCAAGATTGTATAAATAACACATGCACATGTGTTTGAGTTCTTCGAAGGTGAGTAAGGTGATGCGAAAACTTTGGTGGAATCGAAAAAACTTGCCCCCACAAAAGGACATTGAAACCCCATCAATAAATAACCACCTAGGCCATATTTGGTATAATGTGATGTTCCATGATTTTGCTTTTTCTTTTCAAATGTCCTTCACAAACACATACAATCCTTACCATAGGTGTGTTTTGTAGGTATTAATATGCCTATGGTCTCAATGATCATCGTAATGACCCAAACCATGTAAAATCAATCAAATAAAGATGGTTGGCTTCCTTTTTAATCAAGTTGTAAACACAACCTGATGTGGTGGAGTTATGTTATTACCATCAAGCACACACTCAAAGAAAGGGTGAACCAACACATAGCCAATTGAATCAAGGGCACACCATCACATTTGTAACAAACACACAAAAATTTGGTAGATGAAAATGTCAAAAAAACCATAACAAGGGATGACTTCACTTGACAACAAGACATTGCATATTAATTTGGATCATAAACATAAGAGAAGGAATTGGCAATTACACAAAAACCCTACCATTGTAGTTTAATTTTAGGCCTTGCATCATTCAAAACTTGTATTTTATCTTCAAGAAGTTGACAAAGTTAATGGGATTGAAATCCCATCCACCCTAAACATCCAAACACCAATGTAATGTCAATTCATACTTGCATATGGGCATAATGGAACAATTTCCATGGATGCCACATTTGGCACTTGATGTGAAATATCATTTGTTTACCTTGATGGGCTTTGATGCCCATCACATCGGAATCAATCTAGCATGGATCATTACAAGTTGACAATTTGTGGAGGATTTGATTGAATGGTTCAAACCTTTGAAAACAAAGATATTGTCAATCATGTCAAATTGTTTCATTATCAATGATGCCCTTCAAGAGTTGCAAGCATTATAATGCATATGAACCCTACCTTACCTCTTTCTTTTCAATTATGTTTAAAGAAAATCAAAAGCTTTTTAAGGTCATTTCATTCCTATGAAACTTATAATGTACTTACATATCTAGCTAATGTCAAAAGTTGATGTAATTTGTGTGTGCATGCTTAAGATTGTTTGGGCCATGGAAAACATCCCTATCTTCCTTTGTGTGTGGCATATATTAAAGGCATTGCATTTGCATGCAATGTAAAAGATCAAAGATGTTGAGTTCCAATGGACAATCCTTCATGACGCATGATATGATGTATATGTCCATCAAACCCAAGGAAAACATTGAGACTTTTAAAGAACAAGGGATAATAAAAGCCTTGAAAATTTTTGAGCAACATAATCTTAATGGTTCTTGGATATTCTTGACTTTTGAACCTATCATTGCCAATTTCATACATGTTCATGTTCAATTTTGGTCTTTCAAAACATGTTTGTTTGATCATAGTTTCATAATTTTACATCCCCTTAAATGGGTATGATCATGTTCTATCAACTAAAATTTTGATTAAATATTGCACTATGTGTTGTGCTTTGGAGTTGTGGATGATTAGTCTTCAACATTTGCCACATTCCAACCAAGATACACAAGTGAGCATTGAGTTTTTCATGGTGCTTTAAACCATTAGCTTTCACTTAAAAACAAAAGGTCTTAGAAGGCATGAAATCAATTGGTTGGTTTGGAGATCAACAAGAATAGTTGCACAACATTACATGCACACATCCAAAATTGAAGCGGGGATACATAAAAAAAGGTCATGGAATGTATTATGAGATAGAGTGTGGATAAGGCAACATTGATCTCATGAATCACCCATGTATCCCAACCATCCTTTGTGGTGTAAATGAACTAATGTTCTTTCCCAAAAGAGCAATTGAACTTTTTAGTTCATCAAGAGCCCCAATCTCATCCATAGGAAGCACATTTTCATCCATGGTTTCAATCAAACCAATGTGAACCATGTCACCTCATTCATGAAAGTTGTGGCATAAGAATTTGAAACATTCACCTCACAAAGAGAATGAATCATTCCATTTGAGGATGTTAAATCTTATAAGTTATGGTTTAGGCTATTCAATTCAAAGGTTGAAGAATTGACATGAAATAATGTTTACAAGGGAAGATCTCACTAGTAGAAATCAATCTTTGCATCCAACGAGCATCACATTTATATTTAAATTGTTTGATTGTTCATATGTACTTAAGGTTCACAACATTGTTGTGTACCAAATAATAATAAAATTATTTTGTACTTGACAATCCAATGTCTAAAATGTGTTTTATGTTAACATCAACCCCACAATGTAATACAAAAGTCTAACTAATGGAGAATATGTATTATGGGCATTATGGTTCATATAAAATCACCAACCCAATAATTTTAGCAAACATTGGGAAGGTGGTCTTCAATGAAGTTTTGAAAAACTAGATGCAAATTTTGCCCATTGACCTATGAGTTTGGGAAGTTTGGATATGAGTATTGTAGTTATGCAATGAAAATTTGAAAGGATTATGGAAGTAATGTGGTTAATTAACATCTAGATAAAAAAAAGAAATAATGCAAGTGTTGCAATTAAACTGAATTGCCAATGCATGTTAATAAGATTATATGTAGGTATTACAATTAGCACAAGGTGGGTTAAGTCTCATTATGTAGGTATTATAATTAGAACATTTTTCTAATCTATATCAAGAAAAAATATGAAAGTATTGCTATTGGACCCAATGTTTTGTGTGGGTTAAAAAGAATGTTATATGTAGGAATTGATGTTAGACCCAATGTTTAATGTGGTTAAGGTGACTATATGCAAATATTGTAATAATGTTTTACATATGTTTTGCATGGCCTTGCACAGAGACATTAAATTTCATGGGGGTCCTTTTGTTTAAAAACAAAATTATGTGGTTGGTGTAATTTTCAACGTGACCCTATATACAAATATTGCATTTTAGGGGGGTGGGTTCGTTTAAGTGAGCTTATGCGACGTTTGGTATTTTTTGGTTCATCATCAAATCAAAATTGCAACACAATTGATACATATGCAAAAAAATTATGTTTCTTATGGCTTCAAACAACAATATACAATCTGCTTCACAAAAATCTCCAATCACATTCGCCATTGCTTCATCATCAATTTTATAATAAATTTTCAGGTATTTTTGCATTAACAAAACCACTTGCACAAGTTGAAACCAAAAATAAATAAATTGCAATGTCATGGTGAAATTTTGAAAAGAACAAATAAACACAAATGAAAACAATAATAATAAAAAAAACATTGATGTTGCTTTTTCAATAGTAGCAACATTGCAATGAAAACATAACACCAAAAAGGAAACACTTAAAAGTGTAGAGGAAATGATTACATTGAAAAAGTTGAAAGCGTTAAAGTTTTGATGAAAATAGTGATGTTCAAAAATAAGAATGTTACAATGAGATGCACAACATAGCAACATCACACAATAAAACATTGCAATAACACGATTCAAAATGCAAGAACATTCTATAACTTCAAAAGCCAACAATGATCAAAGTTGGTGGAGAATGATTTGAAAGGATGTAGAGAATGATTCAATGAACATAAAAATGTAATTGAGAACAAAGATAGAGTGATTTGACAATAGAAAGCAATTTTTAAGAAGAATAATTCGATGAATAGAAAAATAAGCTTGAAAGTGTGTAAAGTGTCACTTCAAGAAGTTGAATGAAAGTTATGTTCTTAATGACAACACTTAACTTTTGACTAGGTCTACAAGTAGTTTAGGTAGAGGTAGGTTACTTTATAGGTATGTTTCGGTCCATTAGGTTAACTTTTCATCATTATCATTGAACCTTTAAGTTTGAATAGACCCTTAGAGTGGCTTCTAGATCTTTTAGATAATATGAATCATTTATTGTTATACTACTACAACATGTGCCATTGAGCACAAATTTTAATGCAAGTTTTAGGAAAGTACCTAGTACATACATTTGTTTGCAATCCAATTTTCTTTTAAATGATTGTTTTATTAAAATTCCAATGACAATAAATATTCAAATTCTATAACTCCTACATCATAGGTCTAAAATTTACAAAACTATCTCATGAACCTATACTCGTTGTGGGTTATACAATAGTATGAAGAACACACCCCAAATTTCATTGAAATTTAATTTTTGATTTTTAATAAATTACTCAAAATTCAATAACTCCTGTGTTGTAGCTCTATATAATACCTTGTTACACCCCTACTCAATGAGAGTTTTCTAACAATACTAAGAATAGAGCTTGAAACCCATCCCTACTCACCCTGGGCTTTCCAACAGTACCAAGAATGGAGCTTGTAATCCATTAAACTACATTCCTTAATAGTAGGATGGTTAAATATAGTGTTAATTTGGGAGTCAACACTTCAGTATACTATTTTTGGGGGTGAAAGTTTGCCAAATTTCAACCTATGCAAAATATTTTTCATGCACAAAATGACCCAAACTCATCAGATTTTGAAATAAATAAATCCAAATTACCAAAATTTTATGATAAGCTCCAGTAGGTAGTCAAGAATATAGAAGGATTCCGATTTTTTTCTACTTTCATATTTGTTATGTAGCCAAATCTGGCTAAATCATCCTATGGACAATAACCACTTCAATTACATCACAAAATTGGAGAAAAAAACCCTGGCAGGCTTATGTCTTGTACCAACATTGGTATAAGGACCCCACTAGGTTCCTATGACCTAAGGCAATAACAACCTAGTGTGGATCTGATGCCATACTACATATAAAGCTGCTTTATTTCAGTTTCATACTAAGCTTAGTGAAATTTTAACTTTGGACCCAATAACAAGACCAAGCTGGTATAGAAAAATACTCAAGACCAAGACCATGCTCATGTGTTCAAAAGTGGAAACTATACCTACACCGGTTAAATTATTGCATATGTCCATTAAAATTCTCAAAATAATTGGAAATTCAAAAAATTGAGGTTGGGTGGATCCAAGAGGGAGGCTAAGGAATTTGTTCAATGTCAGTGTGAAGATTGCAAGAGTGGTGATCGTTTCAAAGGTATTGCATTAAGAAAAGAGTTAAGTGACAATTTTTGCTTTAGCACATAAATCTTTCACCGCATGAATAGGCTCAAGACAATTTGGTTACATCTTTGTTGTTCTAAACTTGAGTTGTTCAAGTTTAGAACAACAATGACTTGGATACCTTATAAGACTCAAATTCCATATAAAAAATATCAAGTTTTCTTTCCTGGTCTAAGTTAAGTCATGGTAGGCTTATTGCCAACTACTTCCCCCCTTTTGACACATTCAGATGGACCTGAGTAAGTGGATGCTCAATGTTTAAAGCGTTGAGCCATTCCCACTTTTGTTTCACCAATATATTTCTAAAATTGATTGAAGTAGAACTTGGTGAAAGTTTGTGATATTTTAAAGTATTAATAAGTATGCAAACTTCAATGATATTGCCTTCTACTTTCAACAATCTATTTATTTATTATATGTTTTTATATAGTAGTCATGGGCATTAAATGATCATATTGATACTACAAGTGAAATGCTTAATTCATAGGCCATGAGTTCAAAGGTTGGATCTTACCTACTACCCTATATAACTTGTTGAATGATGACAAATTTTGTGATTAAATGTTGAGAGTTCTTATGATCCAAGCCCTTGGAAAAAATTTCAACCATTAAAACTTGAGGCAAAGTAAGGTGTGTAATAGGTGGAGGGTCCCTTTGGGTCACAACTGTCGTGGGGGCAGTGCAAGCATCAAAATGCACATCAATGATGTTTTTGCATCATATCTTCGAATATTACCGACTCAGTCCAGGCAAGTTAAGTCCGCTCACAAGTGTTGTTGAGTGTATCATTTCCCAAGAGAAAAGAGTATATACAAGGGTATCAAGTTTCTTTTTCAGAAAGGTAAAACTAATTTACTTCCAAAAGAATGACAAGAAAGCTCTGGACCCATCATCACCCCCCAAACCCCGCCCCCTCCCCAAGACATAGCACCTTTGGCCGGTCATGTGGTGCCCAGCTACTTGTCAGAAAAAGGGTTGCTTTCCATATGCTCTTTACCTTTCTCTATGTCAGTTCAAGCATTGAGAAAGGTGGAGGAGCAGTGGCGAACGGTTATCTGGAATTCTAAAGAACCATCTGTTTTGGTTTTTTTAATATTATTTTAAAATCAGAGGATCGCCAGTTTTGGTTCTTTGACAACATATCAGAATGAAAGAACTGTTGGGTCCTGGTTATTTCAAAAGCCTTAAAGAACAGATGGTTTTTATGAAAGAATTGGCAGTGAACTGATGGTTTTTATGAAAGAATTGGCAATGAACTGATGGTTTTTATGAAAGAATTGGCAATGAACTGATGGATTTATGGCTGGTTGCTCAAGTCTTTGATTAAAAAAGAGATCCATGCTTATACACCAGAATTGGGTATTTGATTTCGCCAGGAACCATGCCTATGGATTGTAAGAACCGCCCTGATATTCATAGGGGGGGTCTTTCCTGTTTCTAATAACTGCCCAACACCCCTGAAGAGCATGTCCACCCACAGCAGATGTCTACTTATATAATATCCTTGGTGGTCGTCCTTTCCATCCATCTGTCCCGTCATCCGTCTCATCATCCATCCATCCAAGTTCCTCATCCCGGAAGAAGAAGATGATGGAAGAGGACGACAACGACAAATGGTGGCATTCACTATATTTTAGATGAAGTATAGCAACCAAACACAAAGATCTCGTAAAGATTTTGCAGCAAAGTTGAAGGGCACCTTAAGAAAAGAAAACAGAAAGTAAGACCACCTCCAAAACTTGGGCGGGTAGTTTACGTTCTGAGGTAGGACCTCCTTATTTTTGTAAGGCCCTGCCCTGGGGGCCTTACCTACCACATAATGTGGAGCTCAATTGTGGGGAGTATGGGGTAATAATGAACACTGTATGTTCGATATTGTAAATTGTACATACTAATAGAGGCCTAAATAGGGGGTGTAGGTGCAGATGCTCCAAGTGTAGGGAATGCTCTAGGGTGAGGGCCTTACTCAAGTTCCAGTGTTTCTTTTTTCAATTTTTTGATATGTAGGCAATATGGCTATTACCCAGAAGAAATTTACCCAAATTTGGGTATAAACTGGATATGAAAGTATCTTTTAAAAAAGATCTTTTCATAATCTTGGCTACCCATTGGAACTTATCACAAAGACTCTCGTGATATGGAATTTTTCCTCTCAAAATCTAGCAAATTTGGGACATTTTTCCATGGAAAATACTATGTATAGGTCAAAATCTTTTTTAAAGAAATCACAATACACAATGTAAAGAGCATGCCACAAAATTTAGACAGCCCACATGATACCAAAAAAATGGAAGATCCCTCCAAAAATGGAAGAAATCTCTACCAAGAAACAAAATTTTGCTAAGTGAAATTCCATATTGAACCTTCCCTCTCCCTGAACACTATAAAATGTTTGAAAATTCTTAACAGCATGAACATAGCCATTCCAGATCGGGTTGGTGTCAAATAACAGCATCAACTCATTTGACTTGGAGTGAACATGGATTGCACCCAATATAATAAACCACTATCAAATACCATAGCACCTTTTCAAGTTTGGCACTCTGGTCCCGGATAATTATTTTATTTTTCAAAATCCACTTCTGCAAAAATATATATATATATATATATATATATATATGAAATTTTGGCAATAAATATAGGCAGCTTCTTTGGTAGGTTCCCTGAACTCTAAACCTCTAACACAATGAGAACAATTTTTTTAAAAAATCCCTCATTTGTAATTTCCTTAAATTTTGACATTTCAAACAGATATTTGTTAAAGAATCAACACCAATAATAATAATTTAATCACTGCCCAACCTGAAAAGGTTCTACAGTATGCTATTTGCTTCAATTGATATAATTGTCTGCTGGACTTTGTGGTTGCCAACATGTTATGCAATCTTCAAATAAGACATCCATTTCTTTATCCATGCAGATTTAGAATTTTTCTTGTTTAATAAGAACATTTTCCATTGCAACTCCTCCTTTCATTTCTTCAAGCACTGTTAAGTGCACTTCCAACGCTTCTCCACTTGTGCCTACTTGAAACCAGTCCATGTCTAATCCTAGAAAACTATTTTTTGGATTTATAGAAATAAATGCATAAACAAACTTTGGATAGGCTTTTTTTTATGCCTTGATTTTTCTTTTGTGCTTTGCTTCATCTGCTTTATGTTCATCAAACAACACTTATACATCCTTCTACATAATATTTTGTATTAAATTCCACCAGATATCAATGTCTAATACACCCAACTCCATGGATTTCTATTTAGTCCTAATGATGATATTACATTAATACATTGTCATACTCTTGAAGTTGATGCTTGGAAAGGTATGGCTCCATGCTTACTAGCTGATCCATAGTTGTTTGTATACATTGAACATCATGTTAAAGTGCATGTATTGTACTATTACAAGCAGCCTAAGTCTATTCCTTTGTAAGTAATGCCCCACTTTTTTGATGTACAACAATTTGAATTTCTTGTTTGAATTTCAATAATTTCATACGATTCTTTTGTAGTATGTTCCAAATTGTTGTTGTTTGTTAGTATTGTTGTAGATTGAATTTCAAATTCATCTTCTTGTTGCTTTAGAACCCAATACTTCCGATCTACTGTAACCAAAAAAGAGAGGGTCCAAGAAACCCACAGCCCAATGCACTATCTCCCTCGGACCCTGGTACTCACACTCTGACAGTCTGATTCACATCCATATACACTCATCCTCTCCTAGTGCGAACCACCTACCTCCCTGATCTCCGATCCGGCTCGATCCGAGCTGTGACAGACTCAACAACACAAGACTCGACACAAAACGCGACTCTGATCATGCCTTACACATGAATGTACTCGAGAAAAATACTCGGATTCTCATTATTAGATTATGTACATAGTCCGAGAGCGCAAGCATTGCCCTCGAACTCAGTTTCTTACAACCAGAGGGTCTGATCATTCCTCCAAACTCTCTCTCTCTCTCCTAGGAACTCCTGCAGCAATGAGCTAAACCACACATCAGACGCAGCGGAAGATCATGATCATGGCTACAAACTCTCTGCTACCGAGCTATTTAATCCCTTCCTTTCCTTCTGTCCAACTCTACGCGCCTCATCTCAACATTGTCTGTCTCTTCCCACAGACCGATCCCTCAGCTAAAAAAAAGACAGAATTCCCCCCAGCTCTTCTCCTACTTCCATCTACCTCTACACACCATCCTCCCCACAACCTCTCCATTACTCTGCAAACAGAAACTCTCTCCTACTCAGACGCACCAATCGTTCGCCTACCTGCTTCCTATCTCCCCCGATCCTCTTCTCCTTCGGCTAGTCTTCTTCCTCACGCTTCTAAACCGCCATTCTTCATAAATGCATCACGATCCCTAACCATAATTCGGAGCCGCCATCCAGACTCCATACCCATTCAGTGCAGCCGTCACAGACCCTCAACCAAGTGGTACTCCCCATGCAGATGTAATGCAAAGGCGGCCGTCACAGACACAAAACGGCCAAAGAAACGTCAATTAGTCTCCCTGATCAGTGGGCGCCCAAAAGTTAGGGTAACCTATTTTCCCATTACACTACCTTTTCTTGATTCTACTTCAATAGATCTATTTCCTCCCTTCTTCTATGCATAAATTGCAGCTTGAGTCTTCATACTACAATCATCACTTACTCCATCTTCTTGCTATAATGTGCCAAATATGGGAACATTCTAATAATCCTTAAGTACTCCAAATCTACCTTTTAATTTAAACATCCACATGGGTCTATGGTGTTTGAAAAATTAAAGTACCTCTTCTAGATGTCTTGGCAAATGGCATTGCACTTCTATAGGTTCCATATTGTGCTCCTGCTTCATAGAAATTAATCAATGATGATGGCTTATCATCCTATTGTGCAACATCCATAGTTTGAAGATGTACATGTTCATGTGGTGTTGGAGATTGTCGTATTAATGGAGACCACCCAACAAGGTTTGGTTCCGAAAATGGAGATTGTTTCCTTTGCTCCTATTATGGTTTTACAAGAAACTTAGGCTGTGAAGCCTATTTGCCCATTGGGTGAAAATGAAATACAATGAGCCAACATGATTGTTTTTTTTTTTTTTTTTTAATTCCCAATTTTTTTTCATATGAATGAATTTTGGAACAATGTTTTTGTATTTTTTTAAATAATAAATGCTTTTAGTTCTCCCAATACATGACATTTTTGAAAAATCATTTTTGGAATAAATATGAATTTTTGAAAGTGTCTTGAATCCTTATAAATTAAGTGTTTTATTTATAAAAATGATAACAATTTCAAATCATAATCAAATTTTAATTTTTTTACATTATTATTATTATTAATTTTAAGCTATAATTTTTCTTAACACATCATGTAGATTATACCTCATTTATATGTGGTAAAGGATTTTCAAATTTCTAAAATTTTGGATCAATTTTGGAAAATTCTTTGAATTTTAAAGTTTTTAAATTCCACATATTTTATGGTATGAGTTTTTTTATAATGTGGTTCATAGGTCTTTATCTTCTTTATTTTTTTTCAATCAAATGTGTTTTTATTATATGAGTCCTTTTGATAATCCTTTGCAAAATTGACTCCTATCTAATGCCATAGGTGTTCATTTTAAGAGGTCCTAAATCAAAATTTAAACTTAAATTTTCATGAAATGGATTTTTGGTTTGAATTCTTTGACATTCATACATTAGAAGAAAAATAGGTATTATTTAATTAATATTTATGATTAAAATTTAATCACAAATGACATTTGCAACTAAAATCTCATTAGTCGCCTTGGATTAGTTGCAAATGACAAAAGGTATTGGATGAAAAAAAAATCAACAAATACAAGTTCATCCTTTGACTCCATTGCATACAGATTGTCACCTCTGACTACAATGCAGTTATTTGGTCACAATTGAGGTAAAGGATGTGTTGTCACATGTTTTAGTATTGAATTATTTAAAATATAATAATTATTATTATTTTGAAATAATCTAGGACATTTGATTCAAATGCTTGGATGATCCTATATTATGACACATTGTCCAATGTAAATATGCCACGTGGCAAAATGAATTTAATACAAAATATTACTATTAGTTTGGTAGGTGTTTAGGTAGGTACATAAATAGGTGCCTACACACTTAGGTTAAATACCTTCCTACATGCCTATTTAGGTGAAAAGGTAGGTAGGTAGGTAGGTAGGTTTACCTTCCTAGGCTAAATAGGTATTTAGGTAGGTAGGTACATAGGTTGACCTATGTGGGTAGATCATATTATGTACTTACCTAACTAGGTAGATAAGTAGGTTTGGGAGGTTGATAGTTTAAAATTGTGCATAACTTTTCTTTTTGTTTTGGGTTAAGCCTTTTGATTGATTCATCTCATGTCCACAATTTTTTTGATGTGAAATGTGATGACCACACCCCTTGTTTGTATATGTTCAAAATAGGAAAGGAAAACAAACAATATGGGATAAGTTTTAAAGTTGCAACTTCTTCACAGACTAAATTGTAATTCCAAAACTTTTTTCATGCCTTTTGTTCTTAGTTTTTAAATTTATAAACAATTCAAGTCCATGGTTCACTAGATAATTACATAACAATTTAATTAATAATCATTGAATTTAACATATATTTAAAATATAAACTACGCACTACAAATATTAAATATTCATTATCAATTACTTAAATAAATAATAACTTCTTCATATTTAACAAACTGGCTATTTAGTTCCTTAAAAGTTGTTAATACATAACTCAAAGATAAATAATTAATTAATATATTTGATTCTATTTTAAAATATATTCGAATTATAGATAATAAAATAAATGTAAAATTAATTTAATTAATTTAATTTTTTAAATAAAATTTTAAAATATTTTTCAAATTATAAATAATGAATGAATAATAGTTATTAAAAAATTAAATTTTAAATTTAAATAATTTCATTAATTACTATATAATTACATTTATCATTGTAAAAACATTCATCATAGATAAGTAATTACCGAATTGAAAAATAAATAAATAAATAAAAATAAATTACTCTATAATAATTCCTGAAATTACAATCATTACAATATCTTTAAATAGATTATAATCTTTCCAAAACTTTACTTCAGATTTAAAATTATAAATTACAGATTGTGAATAATTACATTCAATTAAACAATAATTATGCATATACTATAATTAATTCTTATATGAAGTAATTACAATGGTTTTAAAGTAATGTAACATTAATTACAGTAATTATTATTTTTACTATAATAATATTAATTATAATGTAAAAATCTATGTTTTAAAAACAATTATTTAGTGTAGCTTATAAGTAATAGATATAATTACTTATAAAAGTGATTTATTATGGATACCACTAGTAGGAAAAAGAGTTAAAACTCAATCAATAATTTTTGGAATTGAAATATTAATTTCAGATTCCAAAAAACAGAATTCAAATATAAATGAAAAAAGTCTTTGAATTTAAGTTAAAAAATTCAGAATTGAAAGTTGAAATGTCCATTTTTAGACTCAATTAAAAGATTAATGAATTGAAATATTAATTCTGAGAATCCAAAATAATAATTTGGAGTTGCAATTTCAAGTTTCAAATCATAAGTTTTTTAATTTAAATTTAAAAAATCAAAATTGAAATATTAATTGTTAGAATTGAAAATAATAATATAGAATTCAAACATCAAAATTTAGATCAAATAAGCTTTTTGAATTTAATTTTTTTTTTAAAAAATCATGTAATTTTTAAAGGAATTGAAATAGCAAATTTCAGATTCAAATATCAAATTCAACTAATTCTTTAAAGAATTGAAATATAATTTTAAGGATCAATATTTTTAGAAAAATTAAATGTAAAAATTCAGAATCTAAATATAAAATTTCAAATTCAAATAGTTTTTTTCCAAATTCCAATAATTAAACAAAAAAATTCCAATAACAATGTTTAGATTATATATATATATATATTTAAAATTCTATATAAAAAAATGAATTCCTGTAGCAGTTTTCAAAATTGAAACATCAATTTTTTGTGTTTAAATATAATTTTTATAATTTAAATAATATTTTTATACTCATACATGTATTTTTGAATAAAACTGACAATTTTAAGGATTCATATTTAAAACTTCAATTCAAATACTAATTATCAGGTTCAAATATAATTTTCAGAATTGAAATAAGAATTTTCAGATTTTAATAACAATGTTTAGAGTTCAAATATTGATTTTTAGATTCAAATAAAATATTTTAGAATTGGAATAATTATGGTTACAACAATTTTCAGACTCAAATAATGATTTGTAATTAAACAGAAAAATCAGAATGCAAATAAAAAATTCAAATTCACAAAATATTTCTCAAATTCAAATATGGATTTTAAAATTCAAATATGTATACATTTCATAACTGAAATAATATCTCAAGAACAATTTTGTGGTTTACTTTAATGTCTGCATTAAAATCTATGGTGTTTATTGTTTTTTTAATATGGATTGTGTTGATTACAAGTGAACTTCCTAGTTCTAAGGATAAATTGATTGTACCAATTGAAAACAAATCAGGTTCACTTACAAATGTCGAATCTTCTTCCTCATTAATGATGCCATTTTGAAATCAAAACACAATAAGATTTCTATTCTTTTCATATTAATACCCAAATGTTTTGTCCCTCCTATGGTTCTGATAGTATCCTTTCCCTGCATTGTAATCATGTTTTTCCCCCAATCATGTGCCACTTTGGCATCCTTGAACTGTGGTCTACCCAACAACATGGAATAATTAGAATCTTACAATGGTATTTTATAGGGTTATGAATGCAGCTATATATGGTATACCATGCACATACATCTTCAAATCTTTAATTAATCCTATTCGTTTTGTTGTGCTTTGGTCTACCATCCTTAGATTGTAGGGTGTTGTTTTAAGTTTAAGTAACCTTAATCTAGTTTTTAGTTGTCCAATGATGATATTTATCCTTAACCCACCATCCAAAAGTACATCAATAATGTTTTTCCTTATTTACACTTGGATAACAATCATGTGATTGTTTACAACAATCGTTGCTATGCTAATATCAAATATTACAGATGTAACTATCTTGTCAGTAATGGGTTCATTATTATTTGTGATTTACCTTGTTTCAATTTTTGCCATAAATATTTCTTTAGGTTTAATGCAAATTTGAACAACCACCCAAGGTTCAATGTCTAATTGGTTTCCAACATTTATCTACTCATATCCTAAAATACTTCTTTCTCGAAGAGGTAGAAAATATTTCCTATGATTTGGTTGATTATGTAGGTTTTGTTGAACTTGGCATCCCAACCCAACTAGTAATTCATTCTCTTGCTAGAGTAAAAAGTATGTCGGTCAAGGGATTTGCTACTTGCATTTGTTGTATGGTTTCCACCATAAAAAAATTCAGTTTTTTTTTTATTCCCCAATCAATTGTAGTTTTGTACTTCCTTGGTTTTCAATCTTCATATACTTGTTCTTTAATGGCCTTATTTTCAAGTGGTCACATGAACATCAACCTACATGTTAATTGAAGCACTAACAACTTTTACCTCAACCATAGGTTAACTTTTTATAGCTTTACCACCTTTATCCTTGAAAATGTTTTTAATTTCGCTAAACTTTGGACAATTTGTCAATTTGTGGCCCGCTATTCCACAAATATGATAAGGATAGTTTAATGGTCTACTTTACTAGCTTGTGCATAAACTTCAACAACAACTATAGTGGCTTCCTCTTTTTGCTTATGCACATCTCCATGTTATGGTTCATATGATAACAATTTGTAAAGTACATACTTGACTTTGAGGCAATCTAATTTCCCATAGCCACAATCCTTACTCCTGATGTCTATGGTATAAATAATCATGCTTCATGTACATAAATACCTTTTTCACACATAAGTGCAAATTCCTTGTGCTATTATAAAGTGTCATTTTTCATCTCTGTTGTAACAATACATATAAAAATTGTATTCTAAATATGAATACAATCATCAAAAGAGTATTAGTTGTAGGAATCTAGAGACTTTTTGCTAATTTCAGTGATCTTTCATAGTACACTTCCACTTGTCCTATTGAATCCTGCTTCAAATTTTAAAACCATAAATACACTTATTTATCATTCTATAATGTTTGATATCATTTATAGAAAACTTGTTCTAGATTTGGAAATCTATAGTTTGGATGATCTCTCATATAATTATTGGATCCATCTAATGCATTTTTTTCAATGTGAAATTGAATAGATTGGCCATTTTTTCATCTATTGTTTCACCATTAGTTTTGATAATGACTTTGAATACTTGTACATGAACATCCAAATCAAAGTTTTTTTGGTATTTAAGATAGTTAATAGGTGTCATCTAAAGCCTAGAATGAGTATTGTAGGTTGTATAGATGCTATTATAACACCTCCTAAGGGTTTTGGAGGGTCTCCTCCAAAAGTTGGTGGTTTTAATTTGGTAATAATTATGGTATGTGATGGTATTCATGTGGTTAAACATACATGCACATCTATATAAGGTTTTGTTGCTATAAATCTCCATGGTACATAATTAGTTGGTATTATTCTAATGACATGTGAATTATTCCTTTGTCACAATAGGTTCAATACATACCAAATTGTGTAAAGGAAAATTTTCTATTGGAATTGCAGGAATTCTTTTTTTTCCTATGGATATTGTATATCCTTCTCCATGAGCATACACATGCTTGTTTTGCTATGCAGTTTCTGTGATGTCCCATACCCCGCATTATCTGTTGTTGCACAAAATTGTGGTCCTACATTAATTACTCCAACATGAAGTGATACATTCTCATAATTTTTTGGTGCAATGTCTTTCATGTTGGTTTGTTCCACACTCCTAGCATGGACGTGTTGTATTTGAGAGTTATGGTCGTTGCACAATTCATAACAAGATGAAAAATAGTCATCCTAATTTTTTTAAAGCAAAATTTAGTCGTTTGATTGGTCAAGGCACATTAGCTTTAGAGGGAGTCCTCCACACATCGTACCTTCCAATAAGGTAAATGATTTATCTGGAATTCTGTTGTGTCAAATCTATGATTTCTCGAAGTATAATCATCAAGTTCTACTTTTCTATATCCAACTCAATTTGTACTTTGGTTTGGAAATGATTTATCAATGTATCCCATACATCTTTCTCAATAAAAGGACATTCATTAAAAGTATGGCCTTATTATTTGCAAAAGCTACAGTGGTTGGGTGTAAAATTGGGTTCTTCATATGTACATTGAATAGATCCACTCCATACCCATTCTTTAGTAGGAATATGTTTTGTTGATTTCGCTTAACCTTAGTTTCATTGTTTTGCAAGACATTGGTGCTTGTTACTACCACCATTATTGCATTGTTTAGTATTATTGGAAGAGTGGTATGCTCAACTCTGGTTTCCATCCTTGATTGGTATATTGTTTCAGTTGCAAAAGCTTGTTCCTTTAAATACTTTGACTAAGGTACAATTTTGCATACTATGGTATTACTTATTCAACTTCATCATTTTCTAGGTCTTCTTTTCACTCATCATGGGGTTGACGGTATTAAAGTGAAACAAATGACCAAATAGAACCTTTGTTTGTTGATATTATCTCCAACCCTTGTAGCTATATCATGGACGTATAATACCTTTTCGGCTTTGTACAAATTGCCATGATAGATTCATCCCTATTCTTTCTTGTAACCTTTGTTGCAAATCTACAAGGGTAACCTTGATTGCATTGTTTCATCATCCTTTTGGTTCAACTTTTGGAGATATTGCCCTCAATAAAAGCCTCTTTCGAATACTAAGTTGTTTCATTGTTTTACTAGTAATGCTTCTTGAGGTTCCAATACTATTATAAATGGTGTCCTATACCCTACATGTCACTCCTATGTCCTAGGTATTCTTGACACAATGTATGTATTATTTATGGAATGTGAAATTGCGTTGCCTCATTCAACAATTATGATTCCATTTTTACTATGTTTTCTTTTTCATATTGTCAAATTCTAATTTGATTTAGTTGTTTGTGTAGGCTTCAAATCATCGTGCAATTCATGTTCATCCCTATTCTACTACTCTTCTTGGGAAAAAAAATAAAATTGTTACATATTTAAATTCTTACAGCATTTGTTTTACTTATATTTGAATCCTGAAAAATTTAAAACTAACTTTTAATATGTAGAATTAGAATAAAAATTCACACATAATAAACTTTTTGTGCTTATAAAAAATAGCAAAAAAAATCCATAGAATTTTGAATTTTCTACACCAAATTCATTCCTAGGGATGGTCCCCAAATGTAAATGTTAATATTATGACATGTTTTCATTATTAATTATGTTCTTCAACATGTTATTCTCCAAATATTCCAAATTTGTGATATTAACAAACTACATAAATCAAAAAGTAAAACCCAACAAAAACTATTTCAAAATCCATATTTGTAACAATATTACATGTGTAATAATTTGAATTTTTTTTTTCAAACCATATGGATTCACTACTAGCTAGATGTGGCCAAGTTCACCTTGTATTTCACTCAGATTTGAGTAAACTAGGACAGATTAACTACAGGCCAATCATGGTAAAACAATTTAACTGCAGGTTAATCCCCTAGTGACCGGGGACCAGTTGCTACGGACAGGTCAATTAAGCTAGTGAAACAAGATGGAAACAAGTTTAGGGGGTTTGGGGTTTTAGTAGGGTTTTTAAGACCTCCTTTTCAAGCATTTCAAACACCAATAACAAAACATATAAACTTTTCCAATGATCAAATTGTGGACAAGAGAGTCCAATTGCAAAATCTAAACAAATCAAAGACTACAACTAGACCAATGAAAACTTAGAATGTGAACACGAAGAAAGTTTGGACCACCAATGGGAGGAGTATGGACTAGGAAACCAAAGACTACCAAAATGAGCCAAATGTCTTTACGAGCACAAACTTGGTGTTGTCATTGTTTACTATTCAAAGGAGTAATGGATAGCTTGGATACAATTACTGTGATAAAATACCTACCATGATATATGTCCTATCATTATTTCCTCTTGTCTCAGATTATGGCAAACAAACACCCTTAACCTGGGATCCAGGAGGTAGTCGACCGAGGCCTGGCAATATCAATTTGAAGCTGCAGGGCATGGGTGTTGGATCATAATTCAATCCTGTGAGCACAATTTCTGCATATACAAAGAGAGCACATGCACCCAATGATTTTGCATTCGCAAAGCTTGTGAATGTCAAGCTTGATGACCCATGAACTTCTGAAGAATTTCAATTTTGGTCTCACTGTTCTCAACACAGCATTTTCATTCTTGATATGCAATCCTGCAAAAAAGATTCATACTTGAGAATAACTAACACAAATTGTTCATCTAGAGTACAGAAACAGGTTGGATTGTAGAAAACACTGTGACTATGTAAGCCGAGGATTTCTGTTGGAGGAACATTTGCAACAAGGAGAACCTTCTTGCCAACTGCATCTTCAACATCCATCACATACTTGCACTCAGAGACAACCACCCTCATCTCGCATCCAATATCTACCTGTAATTATTCACAAGTCTTAGAGAGAGATATATATTCACTCCTACTACACTTTCTTATGTGTAGGGTCCAGTACAGAGAAAAAAACACATTTGCATAGAAGAAGGGAACAGAGCAGAGAGAACATGAAGTAGTGGCAAGAAGTTATTCTTTTCACAGAGAAGGGGAAACAAAAGATAAGGAAAAGCATTACAGTAAGCTGTAAAAACTTCCGACTAAGAGTGGGCTTCCCACACTTTGCATTCATTTCTTCATCATTCACCGCCTTTGCATCTGTCTGCCAGAATTGACCAAACCTTCACATCATCATCATCATCATACACCATTACAAAGCACATTGAATTTTACATGTGATGATGATCTCTTTGCTTCATGATTCTTCCAAGAGAGATGACCAAAATCATCACATCATTATCATATGGGAATTAAAAGAAAAATTCTTTTAATTTGTGGCAATGATTCTTTAGATGAGCACAACCCAACATGTGCACAAAACTGTCAAATTGTGGGGATGAAGAAGAAAAAGCAGCAGCAGTAGCTCGGCACTGCAACAACTGGCAAAAAAACTTATGAGACGCAGACAAATCTCATTCTGCCAGCAGGCAAGCATGCATGCACGGAGGTTTGGTAGTTTTAGTGCAACATTACAATCAAGCCTACACGAATGTCCATAGCTTCAAATGCAGAAAACTGGATTTCTGGCTTGATTGCAGGACATGCTTCTCGGCTTGTGGTGGTTTCAGGAGTTGCTGCTGCCTCTGATATTTCTGTATGATTTCTTATGTGCAGCAGGCTCAGTTTGTTTCCTGCCATTGTGCATTGCACATTCTTCCTCATAACTTGTCAACATTCATTTGCACATTCTTTGCCCAGGGAGAGAGATTCCAAAAGAACCCTCTCAACCACTGGCCACATTCTTCTCCTTTGCAGATTCTTGTCACAGATATTATTCACTCCAGAATGGCCTCCAACCCTAAACCATAAACCTGGCTTCTTCACTCACTCACAAAACTTTTCTATCACAAGATTGCAGATGACAAGTTTTTTCTCAAAGCCATTGAAATAAGAGAAAGAGAAGAAGAAGAAGAAGAAGAAGAAGAGGCTGATGTTGCTACTTTTGATCAGAGAAGAGGGAATTACTGAGAAAAACTTCACCTGCAGATCCGGAGGAGTAGATTGTATTGAAGAGTGATGATGGTGCTAATCTTCCAAAAGGAGAAGCCAATGAGCATTGCAAAAAAAAATTGGAACTCCCTCCTCCTCCACCATAGCTCTCCTTCACAATTTGATGATGAGTTCTAGTTGAAGCTCTAAAGCTCAAATTACCATTTCTGCTTGCTGTTTGCTGCTGCCTCAATGTCCTCACTAGTGCATACCCTGACACAAACGATAGTAATGCCATTGCCCCCCAAATAAACAAATAGACAAATACTCCTCCCACACGCTCCTCTCTCCACCTCTCTATTTCTCTCTCTCGATCTTCGGCTGCTTCGGGTCCCTTCTGCTTCCGCTGCTTCTTGCCGACGCGGGTCGGCGGTGCCGCAGGCTGTACTTCTTCTCCTTCTTATTGTTAGCATCTCCTTCTTATTGTTAGCATCGCCTTTCCGATCCCTTGTACCTCCTTGCTTGCTCGGCAACCCGTCCGACTGTCCTCGACCCATTGCTGCTGGTCCTCCTCCTCCTGTTCAGTCTGTTTGCTCTGTTCCAATTTTCAATAATTACAATTCAGTCACAAACCCGTGAACGCAACCCCAGAACACAAAGAGCTTGAAGAGGAAGAAGAATGATGGACTCTGCGCGCTGCTTCTGTCGCCTTAAAATAAAACAAACCTGTAAACAAACTTCACCCTTAGTAAACATGTACACCATATAGTGAACCATTTTCACCAATGAAGGTAAAAGCACTCAAATTATAGTGAACTAATTCACTTTTATGGTTCCACAGTTAAATAGTCTAGTGAACTACACCCCACTTTCCTAGTAGTGATTGAAAATACAAAAAAACTACAAAATACGAAGAAAAAAAACCAATGTTTTTTAATCAAAATATTCTTTAATCTCTCTCATGAACTTTTCTTCATCCTAAAAAACTATTCAACTTCCTAATGATCAAAAACTTAGAACTCCTCCCATTAGTCGCTTTTTATTTCCTCCCATGAACATTGATTCAAATTATCAACTAGTCCTACTCACTTAGCCCTATGCTACCCCTCTATCCTATAATGACATTTCTTGCCCACTCTATCCAATGGTGACAATGTACTTCTACTTTTAACACTAAATAGTTATGTAAGCTTTATTTCAAAAGGTAGATTTACAATTGTTTAAAAAATAAAATTAGGTCTAGCTTTAAAGTCAAACATTTTTTTTTGGTTCATCCCAATTTCCATTTATTCATTTAACTAATGCATCTCTACATAAATAATTTACAAACTTCAAA
Source organism: Sphagnum contortum (assembly GCA_963920785.1). Lineage (NCBI taxonomy): Eukaryota > Viridiplantae > Streptophyta > Sphagnopsida > Sphagnales > Sphagnaceae > Sphagnum > Sphagnum contortum. The sequence goes on along the minus strand of OY987291.1, from coordinate 9,162,466 downwards.
GTTATGACAACCAATATAGGCTAAAGATTATAATTGCATACTTGAGATGCAATGAGGGTAAAGAGGCAAATAAAAAATTATAAATCTTTGAAAATTATTCCATTGTTTCTAGCACTCAAAGACATTGTAATCCTTCACCAAGTGCATCCAAAGCCACAAAAATTCCTTAAAGTGGTTTTGAAATGAATAAGATATGCCAATTGGAATTGAAGGGATCACTATTTGGTAATTCGGGCAAATAAAAACAATTTGAGATTGGAGCTCAAGATTTTTGGTCATTGTTCTATTGTTTTTAAACTTCAAAAAGATTTAGTAATTTTAAGCTTGTGCATTCAAAGCCACAAAAATCGCTCAAATTGGTTTTTAAATGAACAAGATATGCCTTTGGAATTGAAGGGGTCACTATTTGGTAATTTGGGCTAATAAAATCAAAATAAAAAAGTCATCCATTTCAAAGGATGAACAAACAACTAGTTGCAGAGGTGATTGAAAATCATTTAAAATTCAAATTTAATTGCATGCACAACAAATTAAGTTGCATGTGATAGTTAATTGCATTTAATTGTAAACAAGTTGCAAACAACACAATTTCTCTAGTGATTGTAGGCATATGACTTTTAGGCGGTGCATTACCTTAAGATTATTAATCAAAATGCAAATGGGTTAAGTTGAAACCCATGCACAAGTTAACAAGATGTTATTGGAGCTAGGTAGCAAGGTGGGTGCAAGAATGAGTGGACCGATATTTGAACTTTTTGAAAAAACTTGTAAAATGTTTGTCATTCTAGTGACCATATTTCATAGGTAATTTTTTTTTTCCTATAGGGATTAATTTAAGCATACCAACTTGAATATTTATTTATTCCATTTATTAAAATTTCCATAATCAAGAAAAACACAAGAGATATAAACTTTCAAAGTCAAACATTATGTAATATAAACAATTTTTATATGGATTTTGAAATGGTCTAATCATTTATGATGTCTTGGTTAAAGACTTAATTATAGTTAGATAACATATTTAAAAAGTAAGTTTGAAATTTTTTGCATGATGGCATTTGTAAGATTTTACCTATGTACTTTTAAATAACACAAAAAACGAAAGTCCATAAAATATTAGAATTTGTTTTTTGGAATTATTCTTGTGCACATGTGTTAAAAAGAGGGATCTCTAAGTGGGCTTTAGATTAAATGGAAAAAAATGCCCAAAAAACCAATGGAAAACCTTTGTAATCATTCTAACCCACAAAAAATACCTTTGTTTTGGATTTTAAAAGTTGTAATTTCTTGTAGGCGATTTATGGTTCATTCATTCTTGCACCCACCCAATAGGGGGAGACCAATGAGAGAATGATACCAAGATGGCATGCTTTGACTTCCTTATGCATCATGCCAATTGAAATGGGGATATTCTAAATAGTGACAACCTAAGGAGGTCACTTCCATTTTATTACAAATGGCATGTAGAAAAATATAAGGTGCAACTTATTGAAATTATAAAAAAAGGTTTGAATGTAAATAATGTGCCAATAATTCATTTCGAACAAAATTTGAAAATATACTTAAAATATACCTAATGCATGCTAAAAAATTCCATTTTTTCATAGCATGTTAAAAAATATCCTTTTGCTTTAGGTGCTTCCTAAAATATACAAGGAGTGACCTCCCTAGGAATGACATGCAAGGAGAAAGATTAGATCCTACAAAAAGCCAAGAGGTCCAAGTGGGAAGCGAACTATTTATTCTAAGTATGGGAAGATAGTTGAATGAAAAAAATTCTCATCCAATTCAACAACTGAGATTAGTGCAACATGCCCATGAAAAGCTAAGGCATTTTGGTGTACATCATACCCATAGTTTATTATAAAGATAATTTTGGTGGTAGGGAATGCACATGGAGGTCCAACAATTCATGGTAAGGTGCATTGTGTGTGATAGGGTTTGAGCTTTTTTTAATGCCCTTACTCCACAAATGCATCTTTTTCCTATCATGGGCTTGGGGATACTAATGGAGTATAAACTTCATTGATGGAAAAATTTAGCAAAGGAGTTACTTATGCTTTCTTGGATCAAATGTTGAGTTAGTATAGGGCACCAATTGAAGTGCTCATTGATCAAGGTAGGGATTTTTAGGGAGAGGTTCAAGCATTATCTAGACAATCCTTAATAGGCCACCCACTAGAAGAAAAATTGGTGTTTGCAACCAAGTTAACAACTAAAAAATAATGTTTGCAACTAAAAATAGTTGCAAAGGTGCTTTTTAGTTGCAAAAATTGGTTGCAAACAACAATTTTTCTTTTAGTGACCACACCACATTGTGTGATCACACAAAGGCAAATGGTTTGGTAAAAAATGTTGTGTAAACAATCTAAAGAGGTTTGTTGAAATATGGCTTGAAGAAAGGACATTTGTGCAATTAGGATGTCTAATTGCCATGGTTGGCTCTGGGCTGCTAATTTAGTAAGCAAACATTGGTTACTTCTTTCTCACCATATTTCCTTATATTTGGTTGGGAGAAAAAACTACCTACATCCATTTATAGAGAAGTAGTCCCAATCTTGGAATTAGATGATGTAAATGTGTGCATATGATCATAGGGCACAATTACAAAGTCATGCCAATGATTTTTGAAATGTTGCTATTGTTCAACACCAAAACACATTGCAATATACATGGAACAAGGTACTAGCCATATATTCAAAGACATACCCTAAGAGACTATGTGTACCTTTTGTAAATAATGGCTATAACATTGGATGTTATGATTGGATGTGCTATCCTAAGAGTTTGAGAGGTCTTTCTTTTAATAGTTCTGATTTTAGATGTTTGAAACAACATGGTGTGGAAGGATCATGTGAGCAATTGTGCACCATGTCAACTTCCACACATTGACATGAAATTGAACCCAAAAGTTATAGTGGTGCATGTAAGTTTATAATGTATGTTATGTGGGTACGTCACCAATGCTCCACTAGTTGGCACATGGGGTGCTTAACACCACCTTTGGAGATAGTTCTCAAGGGTGATCGGTAGTGCCCTTGGTGCACACATAAATAGGTTGGAGTTATCTATAGTTAGATTTTTTGAAATAAGGATTTTATAGGAGGGATTTTGAATGTGATTATATTTCACCAAGGATTAGCGGGATTATAATCAAATTCCTAATGATGAAATTGACAATTGCATCTAACCTATCAAGTTCACCACTTGGAACCAAGGTGTCCATTTTTAGATATCCTTTATTACATATTGCAAACCTACATTGATTTTACTCTCTGATTCATGAAGACTTTATCCCTAAATAGGGGGGGGGGGGGTGTGGATTATGTGTGCGTGCTTGTTTAGTAGGACTATTGTGACATGTTACATTTTGTTGACATGTATAGATGTAGGTGCCTAAATAGGGTAATGCACAACAATATCCTCTATTTTAAATAGCCCATAACCAAGTAGGCCTTTAGGTGATCTTTAGCTAGTTTGTAGGTAACTTGTAGATAGGTCTTATGTAGCTTTTTAAGTAAGCCCTAGGTAGCCCTTAACCTAGGTAAACTCCTTGGTAGGCCCTAGATAGTCTATATATAGATCCTTAAATAATATTTAGGTAGGCCCTTAGGTAAGCTTTATGTAACCCCCCATGTAATGCTTTCATCATTCCTATCTTATGCAAGTAGATAGCCCATAAGGAGGTAGGTACCCCATGGATGGGTGAGTAGGTAGGCTATAGTTAGGCCCTAACTTAATTAACACCTATCTAGGTTGTCTCCTAATCTATGTGGCCATAACCTAAACTTAGGTGAATTGTAGTGTAGTTAAACCAAAACAAACTATGGGGATCACTTTTACGATTTTGCTTTTAGTTTTAAAAAGTGATCCTCACTTTGATGAACTTAAGGGATAGGTCAAAGGAAGATGATTGAATACAGTGAGACCAAAGTCAGGTCCAAAGCAAGGATTATATTGAAGGATAACTTTATTATGTGAAGGATAAGCTGAGCTGCTTCACTTATTGTAATAATCACTCAAATTTTTTTTGCCCTTCATTGTAAGTTTCGCAGGGTTCAATTGCTTTTTCAAAGGCCTGAAAATAAAACATTGGAAGGTCTAGCAAATACTTTACAAAGTTCTAGCAGTTTTTTTGTGCAATTTTTTGGGCAAAAGGCCATTTTCTCAATGAAAATGAGGCCACAAATTGCGAACCAGGAAAAAATCTGAAAAAAGTGGGTAAATGTCAAATCCATCCTAACCGTCCTTAGGCAGTCGTAGCTAGTGCACCACCTTAGATTTCTTGGCGTCACCCCAACTATCTACCATAGATGGTTGGGGATGGAGGAGCCAAATGCTTCTCTCCAAACGAAGGGGTTCACATTGGAATTTGAGGTAGTTAGTGCTAATAAATGTACTCATTAAGGGTTGAGATTAACTACCTAATAGAAAATTATACGCAGACAAGTAGCTCATGTTCAAGAACCGAAGAACACTAAAGAGTGGTGACTCTCCATTCGAAGTATTAATTACCCAGGAATGATCTCAACACAGATTTTGCACTTGCTTTTTGGTGGGTGCTTGTTGAATCGTGCTCTTTCAAAATAGCCCAATGCAGTGCTTTCTAAGTGCTCATGAATGAATAGGTTATGGATAGTTGATGATTGAACTTCATTAATAATGACAACCTAAGTGAATCATTATGTGAAACATTACAGCCTTGTTATAGAGAGTTTTATATAGTTTTCACATTCTTTGATTTATTTATATGGGTTTATTGGATGTCAGATGTGACAAAATATGAACCTGTGACTAGTAATTTAGAGAGGGAAAGATAGGATATAACACCAAATTATGTATGTATGTATGAAATATGTTATAAATTATCTGTAACACACATCATGCCTAACTTGCATAATCATGTATGACCTCGAGGGCAGCCATATCACCTTGGGTTAATCATGCACACTTCAAATCAATTTACATACCAGTGAGTGCTTGACATGCGAACATGGTAACATAAATGAATATTTGTCATTGATTTTGGTCTTCTGATGCAATCATTCACATGTTCCATTACCTTAACAATGGAATGCATTGGATGAGACTCCAATGTTCACTCAAAATACACCAAAATCCACCAAAACAATCACGAGGGTACACAAAAGCAGATTCAGAACTTTCATGGATCTTAGTGTCTAGGGTTTAGGGTTGAGGTCATTGAACATGGCTTTTACCAATAAAACTGCCACCCATTCATATGAGGAGATCAATTACCAACCCACACATGTGAGATCTATAACCAACCAACCCAGTGTGGGTATGAATTATCGACCCCAATCTCCACACTCTGTAAGCATTGACGACCAGTTGCTCTCTTGGAAACATAAGCTTTCCAAAATTTTGCTTTATTGCACCAATTAGAGAAGAAAATGCAGCTCTTGAATTGTAGTAACCTGAGCACTGCTGAAAAATAACAGTTCCACACCTAGAAAAAAACTCTTGGAACCTGAATTGATTAGTGAATGTTCATGACAGCACTGGTAAAATTTGTTTCTTCCTTCATAAAGAGAAGACAGGTAGAAAAATGGCAGCAGTGCATGAAGAAGAAATGTGCAGCCCTCTAATCAAAGAGTAAAAACCACAATGTTTGGCTGCCAAAAAAATCAATATAGCATATTCATCCTAGCTCAGACAGGTGATGTATTTGCAGTTGGGTCTGATGAGGAAGTAGCTGGCAGTTCTGGAGCTACCCGGCAACCTTCAAGCATGAAAACTACCTCTGTCATTGACGGTCTGTCAAGTGGATCTGGGGCAGTGCATAAAAGAGCAACCTTGATGGCAAGTAGGAACTCTTCCCACTCAGAGGATTCGGGGTCAAGGTTGAGCAAATTGGGGTCAAAAAGCTCTGATACCTGTCCAGCTTGTAGCTGCCTTTTCACCCACTTCACAATATCTTCATCATGCATTGTGAACATCCCTGGTCTTCGTCCAGTCAGAAGCTCCAATAACACAATTCCAAAACTGTACACATCTGCCTCTCTTGTCAGTTGTCCAGAGTTGTTCAGTGCCTCTGGTGATGCATAACCTCGTGAACCACCAACTGGGGTTGAGGAAGTTGATGGGTCTGTTGTTGGAGTGCCAGCAGAGAATCGTTCAAAACCAAAACCAGAGAGATGGGCTTCAAAATCTGCATCAAACTGCACATTGTTCGGCTTCACGTCCCCATGGACAATTGGCGGGTCACATTGAGTGTGAAGAAATGATAGTCCTCGGGCTACCCCAAGTGCAATCAGGTGTCGCATTGGCCAATTTAGAACATGGCCTGCATCTTGTTGTGAAGCCTCTTGCAAAAGAGAGGCAAGGTTACCATTTGGCATGTAGTCATAGATCAGAAGCCTTACATCCCCATGAGCATAATACCCCCGTAACACTGTCAAATTCCGGTGCTTCACTTTTCCAAGCATCTCAGCTTCTGCTTTGAAAACATCATCTTGCACAGCTCCATCAGGCAACCTTCGCACTGAAAGCACTGTTCCATCCTAGAGGAAACAGAACCAATGACAAAAAAACAAGCAGCCAGAGATTTAGCAATTGAACCTTGAGGCAATAGTTTTAAGAAGAGTATGACCCACTAGCACAAGCAAATGCCTAGTGAAAAGTTTAGGGTTTAGGGTTTGCGCAGGGAAGGAATGCCACTACTGTGCAAATTGAGGAGCACCTGGAGAATTGCTTTGAATACAATTCCATGGCTTGTCCGACTCAACACATGGTCTTCATTGAATTGGCCAGTAGCCTCCTGTATGTTGGCAAGAGTTATTGGGTCATGGAACATCACAAGTTTAGCATCTGGAGATCCAGGTCCTCCTGCATACTGCTTAGCTTGTATCTTCTTCCACCATAAGCAAGGCCCCAGACAGAGGCAGCAAAGAGTGAGAAGAAGAAGAAGAGCTGCCATTCCTCCTGCTCCTCCAACAGCAATTCCAATAATTGCCCATTTACTCAGGCTCCTGGACTTCATGTGGTGAGTCGCCTGATTTGGAGTTGCCTGATTTGTTGGTGCACTGGCATTACTACTACTCCCTCCAGTGCTATTGCAAACTTGATTAAGAAGAGGAGGTCCACAGAGTGATGGGTTGCCTGCAAAGGATGAGGCATTGAACTGTGCAGCAAGAGAAGCAGGGATGGAGCCCTGCAGATGATTGTAAGAGATGTTGAAAGCAATCAAGCTCTTTAACACACCAAGAGATGCCGGTATTGGTCCTGTGAGCTGGTTCTCGGAAAGATCCAGTGACTGCAGTGAACTCACATTGCCTAGCCATTGTGGTATATGCCCCTCCAAAGAATTTCCCTGCAGAAAAAGCTCCTGTAGATCCCTCAACTCTGCAATTCCCGATGGTATTGCTCCTGTCAAATTGTTTCTGTGAAGATCAAGGTAGGTTAGCATTGTGCAGTTCCCCAGTGACTCAGGAATGCTACCTGAGAATTGGTTTGCACCCAAGTCAAGCACCTGGAGATAAGAAGAAGAATTAGCCTTGCAGCCAATGTTGGCTGGGATCTCACCAGAAAGGAAATTGTTTGCCAGTGAGAGGACCACCAACTGAGCAGGAAGTCCACTGGCAAGATCTGCTGGAATTGATCCATTCAGTGAGTTGTCACTTAGAGACAAAACCTTGAGATCAGAAGCAGCAGCAAACCCAAGTGGAATGCCACCACTCAGAGTATTTCGTGAAAGAGAAAGAGATTCAAGGTTGGAAAGCTGGGTTGCATATGCTGGTGGAATACTGCCCGAGAATCTCTGACCACTAAGATTCAGGGTTTGCAGGCTCACACAGTTTGCAAGTTCGGCTGGTAGCATCCCAGAGAGATGGTTTGCACTCAGATCCAGGACTTGCAAATTCTGGAGAGTGCTGAGAGAAAGGGGAATACTACCAGAGAGATTGTTTGCACTCAGATCCAGAACTTGCAGTTGAGAACATTGGGAAAGAGTTCCAGGTATCTCACCCGTCAGGTTATTGAAAGAGAGAACAAGGGAAGTAAGTCTTTGCAGGAACCCAAGTTCAGAGGGGATGGATCCAGACAAGAGATTTTGGTTGAGAGAGAGAATCTGAAGATATGGCAAGCTTCCAAGCTCCCCCGGAATCGCACCTGAGAGTTGGTTGGAAGAAAGGACAAGAACCCGCAACTCGATCAGCTGGCTCAAACTTGCAGGAATGACGGAATTGAAGCGGTTCGAACCTAGATCTAGAATTTGCAGGCTCCTCAGGCTACTGATCACATGAATAATATTCAAAGAGCCCGAGTCGGTGTCAACGCTTCCAGACAATAGATTGTGAGAAAGATTTAGTTTTTGAAGCTTGACAAGGTTAGCAAGTGCGGCAGGAATGGGGCCTGTAAGGGAGTTGTGTGCAAACCCTAACTCTTGTAGCGAGGAAACATTCCCCAGCTGCCAAGGAAGAGAGCCAGTCAGATTATTGTTTCCCAATTCCAACACTTGAAGGTTTGTGAAATTGTTGAAGATCACACCCGGTATTGGCCCCACGAAGAGATTGTCTTGGAGCTCCAGAAACTGCAGTTTCGTCATATTGCTGAGCTCTACAGGGATGAAACCTTGAAATTGGTTATTGCTCAGAAGCAAAGACTGGAGATTCGACAGTTGGCCTAGCTCAGCTCCTGGAAGAGTTTCAGACAACAGATTGCTTCCAAGGGACAGATACCCAAGACTGGAACATGCAGAAATCTCCTTGGGAATGCCACCGGAGAGCGAGTTGCTAGACAAGTCCAGCAGGCGAAGGGAAACTAGATTGCCAATCTCAGCTGGTATGTTTCCTGTCAGCTTGTTGTTTGCAAGATTCAGAGTTTGCAGCTGAGTTGCTCCTACGAGAAGCGCATGCGGGATGGTCCCAGAAAATTGGTTGTCGAATAAGTAGAGTGCATGCAAGCTGGAGCAGTTGCCTAGAGATGCAGGTATATTGCCATTCAACTGGTTGCCATGAAGACTTAGCCTCCTGAGCTCATCCAAGTTGCCCACCTCCACTGCATCACACACAAAGGAACGAAACCTCATGGGTCTTAGAGTAGCTCTTGCAGTTTAAACTTGACAAGCTGTGAAGTCCTCTCTGGGACACCGAGAAAGAGAGAGAGAGAGCACCAGCTGGGTTGCAGCTAGCAGGCCTACCTGCAAGGGGACCTTGTAATCCAGCTTCTTCAAGGCCAAGTTCCGTGACACGACTACCGGAGCTGCTGCAAGTGACGCCGCGCCAGCTGCAAGGAGCGTCGACAGTGGCATTGGACCAGTTGGCAAGAACTCCCTGTGGATCGATCAATGCGGCTTTGGTAGCTAGCAAGGCTGCGATATCCGTTTGTGTGCTCGACGTCCCCCCCGCGCCTGCTACGACGCTAAGCTTGCAACAAGCTTCTACAGCAAGTGCGAGATGGAAAAGAAGCTCTAATGCGGCCCAGGCGCGTAGTTGTTGCTGCTGCTGCTGCTGGGCAGCAGCTCGACTGGCGGACCTCATGATCAAGCTACGCTCATCATCCCCCAGCTGCCCATTATATTACAATCATCACTAGCTAGCTCTCGCCGATATTCATGCGACTTCTGCTGCTGGCTCTTACAGTAGCAGCAATGACAGGTTCTCCATTACTGAAGATCTTTTCAAAACTTGGAGCTGAATATCTGCAGCTAGCTGGCTACTCACAACGCCCGTCGTGATCACTTGCTCTTGCTCCTGCAGCTAGCTACTGCATTCGAGCTGTTCAGTCAGAACTACTACGAGATTGATGCTCATGGGCGCGCGGCCGCACTACATGAGCTATAACGTCCCGCGAGCTGATGATCTCTAGCGTACTCCCTGTTCTTCTTCTTCATCATCTGTTCATCTAATGCCTGATCGAGAGCAGCAGCTAGATATTCACATTAATCGGAACCTCGCGTTTCTCAATAGAAGAGAGCTCTGTAGTACTACATCGGTCGAGTTCCAGCCCTCTTCTCACCACCGCAGTCACTCATACACCAACCAAGATCAGCTAGCTTCTTGTTCCAAGCTTTGCACAAGCTGATCAGCTCACAATCGACAGCAGTTGCAGGCTAAATAATGCAGTGCCGGTGATATTCTCTACGAGCTTAACCCAAAAATCCAAAATGCCTCTGGCTAGCTAGCGACTAATTGCTGACGACAAATACAAATAACAATCTGCCTGCAGAACCAGCAGCTCCTGCAAAGCAACAATTCCCAAAATTAACAAAGAAAAGATCAATGGCAGCTTCGAGCTTCTTAAGCGGCGTGTACTGCAGGACCTAGGTAGCTAATTTAGCTCGAATGAAGCCTGGAGATTCTGCAACAGCAGCAAAATGTCTGATCCAAAGCTTCTACCTCACTAGCTAGCTAAGCTAGCTGACAACCTTAGCAGCAGCTTCTTGAAAGGTACAGTCGAACGCAACACAAATAGATTGAGATGCGTAGTACTCTGTGTTTTTTTTTGTTTTTTTTCGCAATTTTGTGTTATAGCCAAAGTGGCGACGATCCACAGAAAGATTAAGCCAGATTTGGCTAACAGCTAAATATGAAAGTAAAAATTTAAAACATTTTTCTATATTTCTGGCTACCTGCTTGAACCAGGTAGAGAACTATGGCGATTTTTCTTATTATGGCTATTGAAAATCTCAAAAACCATTTGGTTTTATAACTTTTTTAAGCACGACTAGGCTACTAGCAGCCTGCTGGCTAAGTCTATTTGTCGTTAGTTTGTCGAAACCTCTGCTGCACCGCCGGCATATAAGCGGCAAGCGATTAGCTCGGTTTCGAGACAGCAAGCAAACAGACTCCAGCAGACATGACTGCAATCATCTCCACCAAGACTCATGAGTCGAACCGGCTTTCTATTTTTCTGGCTAAATTTAGCGATTTGGCAAAAATAAATTTCAAAACGGCTACATATATGTATTTTTTGGGAATTTTCTAGTTGCCACATTTCTACTGTTGTTTTTATTCCGGGGCAGTGTCCACCAGATTTCTCTATTGGGTTCCTAGCATGTAGTCAAAAATGTAGAGGGATCTTAAACTTTTTTACTTTCATATCCTGCTTATAGCCATTTCTGGCTAAACTGTGTTATGAATAATCGCCAGTTCAACTACATCACAAATTATGGAAAAAAAAACACACTGCTCGTGACCCTTCAGTGGCGGCAAGTCTGCTGTGTAGCTGCCACTGACAGTGGTAAATAAGCTTGTGCCAGGGAGTGTGCACCCTGGTTAACAGAGAAAACCCAAAAAACAAAGTGCACAAATAATGTGCTAGAACCCTGTATGTAAATAAATAGCAATTACGCAGTATACTGTTAGTTCACACAAGATGAATAAAAAAATAAATTCAGGCCACCAAATCCAGCAATCCCATTGGCTTGGGGGAAAACAAATTTAGGTCTACACACGACCTTATTTTGCTGATAACATTGAAAATAATAACTTTTTCATAATCTTTCCATTGGGCCTCTAAAATTCTCACAAATCTACTAAACCTTATTACACATTTGATTATTAGTTCACCCAAGATAAGCTGAAAAAAAATCAGATCACCAGATCCAGCAATATGATTAGCCATAACATTTTTTCTGCACACCTACACACTAGCTTATTCAACACCCTCTGTTCTATTGGTACACTAATACTATAACCATTGTTGTCTGTATACAACAGAGTTAAAGAACTCACTACTCCTGCTCCACTAAGTGTGTGTACCTACGTCGTATGCTTCCAACTGTGTGTTCCCCCCACTGGTCAACCAGGGCAAAAAACACGTCCCCTAAGTTCACAACACCACACATGATGACCAGGCACACTCCACAAAACTTGGGGAGGAACAAGAAATAAGTCCTTTCATAAACAAGTCCGAAGAGAGCCACAAAGGGATGAAGTGTAGGGTAAAAGCTCAAGGGGAGTAAAGCTTGCTTTATTGGAACAAGGGCTTATGTGAGGTGAAAGTGAGTGTGAGCCCAGTTCTGTTAAAGCTTGTGGCCAAGGGCTTTGTCGAGCATAAGGCTCAAGGCCATAAAGTGGTCTTTAGTCTTTACCATAATAAGGGCCCATGTGAGGCAAAAGCCAAATGTGAGCCCAATTCCAGGATTTTGGTAAAGCTTATAAGTTTAGGTTTATGGGTTTAGGGTAACCCTGAACCCATGAAACCTCTACAACTTGTTATAGTATATTTGGAGGTATGCACCCAAACTGTAATGTGCAAGGGGCAAGCATTTCAAAAAATGAAATGCCCCTCCTAGGGGCATTTCATTTTTCAAAATGTCCTCTAAATTTTTTCACTATTTCATATGATACCCCTCGAGTATCATGAGATTTTTTAATAGAACATACCATGTATGGAAGGGTCAGTTTTGGCAGGAAAGTCTCAAAATCAATTATTTTAAAGCTACAAGGCCATTTCAACACTTAAATTAAAGTTTTCAAAGTTCAATGAATGGGGTTTTCAAATATTTCCAACTTTAGTTTTTCTTTTATATATCTCTTGTACATTACTTTTCCATCATTATAGTTTTTCCATAAGATATCTTGATATTACCATTAAAAAGTATAGCTAGAAATTCTAAATTTTGAACTAAATCTTGTCTTCAGTACCTTTTTAATTTTATATATTTTTTCCCTCGCATGAAATGTGAGCTATAACTTACATTAAGCAATTCATGGCTCACTATTCACATTTTCATTGCTCCAATTTGAAACTTTTAAATTACTCATCTATATGGATTATAAAAAAATAATTCATTTCATCAAAATTCTCATGAAATTTTCTAAGAAGTCTTTTTGCTCAAATTTACTAACTAATTTTCACCAAAATTGACAAGAAGTTAGGGTAAAAAGTGGGGCAATACCCTCACAGGAAGGGATCTGGCGCGCTCTTACTTGCAAGACTCCTCACTCCTAGGGCATTACCAGACAAATCAAAACCACCTCCCTCTTGTGGCGGGCTCTTACTTGCAAAACTCCTCACTCCTAGCGCATTACCGGGCACAAAAAAACCACCTCCAATAAATGTCCTAGTGTATGTGGACCCTTATAGAGCGAAAGAACCTAGAGGGCATTTTGAAAAATGAAATGCCCCAAATCACTTTTTAACGTTTTTTCACGAGAAAAATAAATTAAAAACAAAAAAAATTATCGATAAAAATATGTCAATATATCCAGTCGGTAAGAAGTTGGAATCCAGAAACGGACGAACGTGGAACAGAAAGGGACGGACGCGAAACAGTCCCGTCCAACGGTTCTGGCGGTTCTGGCGGTTCTGTTTAGTAACTGCCCGGATCTGCTGTGACAGTGGAATTTCGCTTTACGTTTTCCTGGCTTGGCTTCTTTTGTTGCAGGGGACTTTAAAAACACCTTTTACTCCATGGGTAAAAATTTGAAATCCATTGATACAGAAGTAATAAATAACGTGGGGGATTTTTTAAATACTATTGGCGGCCATACATGACTGCTGCCGCCAACAAATTTATTATTATTTTAATTAATAGGGACTCTTGAATTCCTCACTTTCTTCTGTAGGCTGGAAATAACTTTCACTTAGGAATCCGACCCCAAATGAGTTTGATATTGGGTCTCACATTTGATAGCCCATCCCCCGAAATAGAGGTCCTATATGTAGGTAGGTAGATAGGTAGGAAACTAGGTGACTAACCTACCTACTAGGTAAGTAAATGGTTTAAACATAGATAAGATTTGTTTTTACTACCTACCCTCTAATAACTTGTTGAAACAGACCTTTTTTTGGGTCTACTTACCTAGTAATCACCTATTTTCCTACCTACCTACCTACCTATCTACATTTAAGACCTATATCTTAAGAAATTGGTTCATCAAAGTGAAACCAGATATCAACCCATTGGAGGTTCATCCACAACTGATTCATAACAGCATCATCCATCCAGTGGATGGTATGCTGGGTGGGTGCTGGTTCACTCTGGCCAATTTTCTATGCATATGATTTGACAACGACAGTGTGCCCAACCTGATTAAACATGTCAGGCTTTTTTTTTGTTTTCTTGTTTTTTTGCTTGTTTTTATGTATCCCATTTTTGTGTCTTATATATTTAGGTACCTTTTGGGGTGGGGGAGGAGTTTTTCCCTGCTAAGTGGGACAGATGATCATCTGCTAGTTCTGCCGAGTTCCACTAGTGATGTGAACATTTTATTGTTGTGAATCAACAGAGCAGAACATGGGTTCTACTATGGAACACACCCCTCCTTGTAGAATCTGTTACCATTCTGGAATGGCACTTGCCTATCAAAATCAATGTGTACCCAAGTAACACTATCTACCGAACCTGTTCCAAAGTACCAAAACTAACTTAAAAGTCTAGATGTCAGGCAAAAGAAGCAAGGTTCACATTAGGTTCATATGGGAAGCTTTACTTTAATCGTCATGAAAATTAGGGTTTAGGGTTGGAGTGCATGTTTTTTAACAAAGAATTGCCCATCGCCGAGTCAAGTCTGTCCCAATTTATGTCATGGTTGACACATCAGAGATAAATAAACCATGCATTTTAACATAAATTAGCATCCAGTCTGTGCCATATGATCATTGCCAGTCATGATCTCATGATCTTCTTTTTAAAAGCATGGGTTGGAAGAATTATGATCCAATTTTATGTCATGGAAGAACTTTCATGGGTTTTGAATAGTTTCCAAACCAATCATACTACTTCCGTCATGAAGTTTCACATTCATGTGCATTGTCCAAAACTAGATCTGGTTTCTGGTACTTGATTCTGTATGGTTATGTGCTGTAGAGTCTGTTGTTATCAGTCTGGTTGCCACAAATTTTTGATGCTCTGGTAGCTATCTGGCCCCTCAATGTCCCAGCAGCCAAATTTTGTGGCCATAGGCCAAACTTTGACTGGCCATGTTGGGAAGGTCGTCTAGCCTTTCAGGCCTGTGGGAAAAAAATGCCACTTGGTTGCCAGGTGAGCCTCCCCAAAAGGCCTTGCTAGACTTGGTGCATGTGCATTGACTTGCACAGGTGGCAGTAAGTTTCTAAACTGACCACTTGAACCTGAACTATTGTTTTCAGGCTGCCCGTCACAATCATTCATTCATTGACTTGATTGATCTAAATTCATTCATCCATTTGTTCATTCATTCATGACTTGATTGATCCAACCCTCCTCCCCCTTTATTCATCTGTTGGGGTGTGTCCTTCAGGGTTTAAATTGTGTGAGATCTGAATGTGGAATTTCAGACAATTGGGCTTCAAGAAGGGCATTTCTTTTCTGGGGGAATTTATAATTAAAAAAAAGTCGATTTTTTAGTTTTTCAGCAGCCAAAATGTGGAGAATATTATTAGTAAAGATCAAAAGATTTCTAAATAAGTTTCACTAGGTAGTAAGGTACCCAACAATAGAGAAGGTTGCTTAAAATTTATGCTTTCATATCTTGTTTGTAGCCACTTCAAACCAAAATTTTGCCCATGTTTTTTCACAAGCTCAGCTTGATAGGAGTCAGAGAACCAGTGTTCTCCTTTCCTCAAAGAAAAACCCAGCAGGCAACCACCAGTATATCAGCCCTTCCACCAGCAATTCTCCAAAGTCAAAGAACTGGTCACAAGGAACCTAACCCTAAAGTCATCTGTTCTTCCAGGAAATCAATCCTCCAGTAAGTTGCTGAAAATTTTCCAGAACCTGGAACTAGATGTTGCAGCAAAATCAAAGAACTGCCCAACACTGCCCAAGCTTTTAAGAAACATACGATTAAAAGAATTGCATGTGCCCTTTTGTTGCTTTTTATACCAGTTTTTTTTTTAAAGTGGGCCAAAGCAAAAAGTCTATTACCACTGGTCTCAACCCATGGTATGGAATATTCTTATAATTAGGGGCATCCTAACACCTGGTTATGAGAATATTCCTACGTCTAAAGAGAAGAAAGCTTGGAGCCCTGGTGAAGACAAACATTTGCAGAAGCTTGGCTTTTGCATGATGTGTGTTCAAACGCTTTAATTGAATATGAAACTTTGATTTTGGACACTTCTTATTGCATATTGTTTGTGAGATAGAGAGTGTCATTGTATATAACCTATTTGCAAACATATGTGACTATGCTAATGGAGTAAAATTTGACAAAATATAACAAGTCTTGGCTTTAGTGTTTGTTCTTTAGACAAATGTTGTCCAAAAGTGGATGAAGTGCAAATAAAAACTTCATCTTCAAAATGGCATGTTCCTTCTAACCTTGGAATTTTGAGTGAATAACAAAAAAGTGATTGCTTCAATTGACCAGCACATTGATTTTTTGGTGGCAAGATTTCTCTATTTTTTCCCCACAAAAAATTGGAGAAAACTTGGGAAAATATGTCTTTTCTGAAAAAAAGAATCATCACATGTATGAATTCAAACAATGGAAAGAAGAAAATTACATGACATATTGTTTCCAATTGCTCATACAATGTCTAAAATGAACCATATAGATAGGCAAGGTGTGCCACTCATAGATAACCATAATACCCCACTTGGTTGTTTATGTTTTTGGTGGGTGGGATCCAATGATGTACCTCTCCACCTTCAACTACTATTTTCAAATCTCCATTATTTGCTAATCCTACCCAACTTCCTTAATGAACTCTTAATGTTAATTAATAGTTACTGGACCTAATTTAATCCCTTCCTTCAATGAGACATTGCCACTTCACGCAATGCAATCTCTTTGCATGAGCTTAGTTTACTATCTCATGTATCCAATACATATTGATAAATGTAGACAGCAAAAAAGCTTACAAAATATTTGAACCTGCAAAGATACTAAAAGTGCAGGTCAGACATGTTGCGAACATAATGATGTCCAAACATTAGTTCACAAGTGATCTATCCATGAAGGAAGGTTGTCTGTTTGTTTTGTTACTCAAGTGGAGATCTTCTAAATCACAGCTCCTCTTGGTACGTTGGACAGCCCTCAATGAGGAGTGATCCATCCAGTTAGTTTCATAATGTTTCAACCTAGGATGCAAAAGTCATTGGATATTGAACAATTTTATCATAGAAAATTTATTTAAATCAAAAATAAAAATTATTGGGGAATTTGGGTGTGCTCTTGATTTGTACTAGTTTCTTTGAGGGTTTTGGAAAAAACTAGAACCTGAGATTTTTTAGTTCTGATGATTTTCAGGAAATTGAAATTGAAGCTTCTTTGATTATGAAAGTTTTCAAAAAATTAGAATTGTGGTTATTAAATAAATCAACTAACCAGTCAACACTAGTTAGTAGTAAGTGCTAGTTTTTGTGTAGAATTCCATTGAGGGGAAGAGACATATTGTTCTTTCAATGTTTTTAATACCAGAATTAACTGCAGTAACTTCTTCATGTCCCACTAATGAACAGGGTAACCCTTCTTCATTCAAATAAGTTTGTAATTTCAATTAAGTCCTTTGGTGACTACCTGTTCTGTCATCCACTATTATGTTGACATCCAACAAAAGCTAACATAGCCAGATTGTATTGCAAATTTGCCTTTTTGTACAAAAAATTCCAACATTTATAGCATGACATTGGTACCAAATTGGTTCACTCTAACTTTGCATGCGGAATGGAATGATCATTGTTCCCAATCTGTTTGGAAGGGAGGAATTTCATTAAAGGTTGCCTTTGCTGGACAAAATAATAAAAGACAAATAAGTGGCGCAACATGTAGAGCGGGGATCGTGTTCAATTAAAGATTTTATACTGAGTTTATTGAGTATTTTGGTATTGTCAAGACCTTTGTGTCTAGTCCTACAAAAATCTTTGATTTTAAATATGCATTGACAATTCAATGCCAAGAAAAATTGAAAGTGTTAGTGTAAGCCCTTGGTCATGGGCATTATTGAGTGTAAAGACTTGCTTCAATTTATTTTTTTCCCCCATAATACATGTGATTCACAAGAAAAAACAAAAAAAAAGCAAGGTATTTCGAAAAATGGAATGCCCACTCCATTTTCTGGAAACTCCTTGCAAATAACAGAGGAAAAAATATGTTGGGTTAGGTATCCTCTAATTACAGTAAAAAATTCTGAATAGGTCTTATTTTATCAAAAGGGTTTCTATTTTTTTAAGTAATAATAAATTATAGATATATAATAAAAAGGGTTGTTGTTTTGTTTCCCACAAAATTCACTTCACATCAAATAAGCCTTGAATTTGGTGAGTGGGTAATCTAAAAGGTAGAGTTAAGTACCAGTGATGATTAATTAATGAGAAAAAAGAATTGATTTTGTGAAAATTAAGCTCCATTCAAATCAAAATATTAAATGACATTACATGCAACTTGAATTGAATTGAACAATCTACATAATTAAAAAAATGTTGTATGTCTGTGTGTCTATATGTGCCCTTCATACCTAAGTTTTTCCAGCCTAACTATATCACTCAGTTCTTAATAGCTACCTCATTCCTTTCTTTTACCCATGTACATAGATAAAAAAAAGCAAATTAACATGTGTCTTTTCATGTCCATGTTATGTATATTAAAATAATTAGTAATCCATTTCTTTTAAGCTTATCTTCTCCACACATGAAAGATGATGAACAATTGAGAACCACATGGGAACATACAAAGAATTTCCTTTTAAAGTACAAAAAAGGGGATTGTGCTCAATTTGGAACTGAGCATTACACTTGCCAGATTAAGATTCAATTGTAAAAAAATAGGATGCATGTTGGTTGAGAAGATATTGAAATTTTGCTCGTGAATATGGTGTTAAAAACAAAATTCTCAAAAGACAAAAATCCAAAATGACACCTTTCCATATCTCTTTATTTTAGAATTGGCTAAACAAATTCTAATTTGGAGCTATCCAAATGACAGCTTCCAAAAAAGATGACTTCAGGAATTTAAAATTGTCTTTACCTAAATAAACCAACTCTGATAAATCATTGTCATTAGAATTCAGGCTCCACTTTGTGCACTTCCCATAATTGTACAAATTTCAAAATATTATTAAATTTAAAACTGCTGAACCTTCTTTTCTGAAATAAACAAATACTTCAACAAGAACTGCTAACTCTCTTGTCATAGGTGCTATATTGCCTTCCAAAAACCACACCAGAAAAACTAAACTAGGCATTTGTTTTCAAGACTCTATAAACCTTCACACCTCCAGTGGAAAAAGGGTTAAAGTCTTTGATAGAGAGCCCTAACAGTTGGAGCACAACTGTAAGTCGTTTCACCCTTGAAGTATATCATAGAAAGTCTAAGGTTTCTCTTCAATGATGTCATGCACACTATATATGCATACTCTCTAGCCATTGGTTTGGAACATGTTTACATTGCAATAGCAACCCATGCTTGCATTCTAAGTTCTTGTGTACCAAACAACATTTACTCACAAACATAATTGACATCCTTTAGGTTCACTTGGAGCCTTAAATGACCTGCCATGAGAGGGAAAGCTCACCCATCTACCCATTATTAAACCTCTGGAGCTATTTTCACATTTCAAAAATAGTGGGGGTTGGGCTTCTTTCTTTGTGATGTGGAGATGGTTCCAGGATCCCACAATGCACCTTTGCTAACTAAGCTCATAAACCCCAAGGTTTGTTCAACTACTTGGTACTCAAATCCAGAAGCCGGCCTGCAAAAGCACTTCAGGCTCTCACAATTTTCATTCAAATGTCCCACCCCCCACCCACCCCCTCGCCGCCCCATTCCCCCTCCCCAAAGTTCTGTGCCCACATGTGATTAGGGTTTTTCTTTTAATATTGTGATATCAGAAATTGGACTAATTTTTGCCAAGAAACAGCGATTTTTGTTGAATTTACAGTAAAATAAAAAGCAGAAATTTCCTAATTTTTCTTGTGAAAAAGCAACAATTTTTTCCCCAAAAGTCACTGCATGTGATATTAGGGAATGCTAACTTTTAGGGTTAAGACTAGATGTTCAATTGCATCTCTTGGCATTCCATGCCTGTGATGTGTAGCTTTACTCCACATGTGAGATGGAATGCTGACTTTTTAGGATTAGAACCAGCGCTGGGCGGTTCTTTGAATTTTCTTTAAATGTTCTAGACTCAAAGAACTGCTGGTTCCAGTTCTGTGAAAAGAATTCAGAATCAAAGAACTGGTGGTTGCAGCTAAACCTAAAAGAACTGACGGTTTTCATGAAAAAACTAATGTTTCTCTGACTGGTCCCTTGGAATTTTTTTTTTACAACTAGTGGGTATCTACCCCTCATTCCAAGAACCACCCAATACTATTGTAGCCAAAACATTTTTCAATTTTGTGATGTAGCCAAAACTGGCAATCATCCACAAGAAGATGTAGCCAGATTTGGCTATTCTTCAGCTATGAAAGCAGATAATTTTCAGAGTCCTTTCATATTTTGGCTACCTGCTGGAAAACCTTTGAAAGAATCTGATGATTCAAACATATATTTTAAAAATCTGGTGAATTAGGTCCAATTTTTTCACAAAAATCCTTTGAATGTGTTGAAATCAAAATTTTCATGTTGTAACAAAAGCAAATACAATGATGTTGCCTTTGGTCCTACACTTTGAGGAATGTTCATCAGGTGTTACTTTCAAGTGTGAGTTCAATTTTGGGGAACTTCATGGAACATTTTGTATGCCCCTAGGTTATCAGGCCCGTTCTTAGGGTTCGTAATCATGGTTCTCAAAGAATAACCAATTATCTCTAACATATAACCACTATTTTCAGAAATTTTGAAAAAATCAAATAGCCACCTGAAAAACCTGTTCTTTGTGCATTTTGAAATTATCATGGCATATTCTTTTCCAATTACCCAAAATTGAAATTATCATTGTACCCTGGCAGCTTTGACACACATTTGTTGAATAATTCAATTTTTTTCATTTTACAAATAGAACATTCTTGAAATCTCAGTTATTCCCTTGACAATTTTTTCTTATTTGAAAAAAAATTAGAAATTTAGAAATTTTCTGAAAATAATATAATTAGTGTTGAAGCTGCCAAGGTAGTAGGGTATCTTGACATTATTTTTTCCAATTATCCTAAAATTAAAATTTCCTTAGCACAATATGTTTCTCAGTGACAACATACTATCTATTTGATGATGAATTTTAAACACGATGTAAATCCAATAGTAGTTCATGGCTGCCAAATTTGTGACCACTCCATGTTATAGATGAACTAGTCATACAAATACTTTCAATCATGGAATACACGGCCCACAATCCAAATTGAGGTTTGAAGATTTTTCGTCCTTCAAAATTCCACGGTGCCCCCTCTAGTGCTTCGGTTTAACTTAACTAAACACATAATTAAGAGCCCACATTGTCAAAATGATGGACATAGGATGAGGCTTGAGTCTGGCCCCAACAGTTTCAAAATAATGGGCATAGGATGAGGCAAGTTTGGCCCCACAGTTTGAGAATCTCCCTCACCCATGGGCTTTACCCATTGTAAAGCACCGGGCTAAAGCTATCATGACCCTAAACATATAGAGATCAGGAGGTGTAGGAGCGAGAGGGTTCTTACACCTATTCCTTTAAAGTGAGAGGGATGTTACACCTATAGATAGCAGACGTAATTTCTCTCTCACTCTTAAGGAGTAGGCATAACATCCTCATGTTTTGTAGGAGGGATATAAATGAATATAAGATACCCTCCAAATATATTTACAAAATTTCTCAAAGTGTTGTATGCCCAAGTGTAAACTTTTTGGCCAACTATTTGAATTTTGAACTGTAAGGATTACTCAAAATTCAATACCTCCTAACTTTAGGTCTAAAAATAATGAAATTGCCTCCATAAAATGCTACTCATAGAGCACTTTCCTATATACCAAAAGCATGCCCAATTTTTCCTTATATATATATATATAGTTAATTTATTGAATTTCCAAATACAAAACTTTTCAACATTCAATAACTCTTGCACTGTTGATGAACTACCTCCGTGCACCCTTGCTTGTTGAGGGCTTTCCAATTGTTACAGTGCAGGGCACCATGAGTTGGGAGATCTCAACATGACAAACAAAACAAACAAACTACCTTCTTTAATAGATAATTATGATAGGTTTCTCAAAATTCATTCTGCATTGTGTTTCAGACCATCATGTCAATTTTCTTCGAATTATGGTTTTGAAGTTAGTTCCATTCTTTTCTTCCCAGGACTCTCAGTACAGCCTTTAGTCCCAAACAAATCACAAAGAATTATAATGAACCTGAGAAAATGCACATATGTACTATGTGATGCTCAAGTACCTGCCCATTACGTTGGGTAAGGCGCCAGGAGAGCCTGCTAGGGAGAGCCAGGTGATGCACCCAACATAATGGCCAGGGGAAACATTCCATGACATAACAGTGTGGGATGGCAGATTTCACAAAAAAATTCAAACAGACACATTTTGATCATTACTATGAGGATATCATCATCGTCGGAAGATTATATTTCCTATAATGTGATCAAATGACATAATTTACGACCCCAGACCTTAATGTTTAGACTATGGTGTCCAAGTAATCAAATATCCTGTTCTTGTGGACCATTTCTGAGTTCCAACTTCAACCTTGGATGCTAGGTATTACAATAGCTAGTAATAAAATCCCACTTTTACAAACAGATTGTTAAGGAGAACTATTTTCACCACAGCCAGGTACCATGATCTACATAATACCAAGATACTTGAAATGGGAGCCAACCTGTTCCTAAATATTTCACAAGTATGAGGAGCATCCAGCAAAACCATAATTCGCCCTTAGGTTTGAATTATAACATGATGGGTCTGAGCAGATTTTGTGGAATTGTGCTTAATATACTTAACATGATTCTAAACAAGACATTGTATCACTGCAAAACCTCCATACAACATTTTCACCATAATACTAAATAAAATCTTTTCAAGCATATTCTTAAGTAGCTAGTGGATAAATGTCAAAAGTTTCATTTCAATTATGAATAATTGTTTGGTCTCATATTGTAGAAGGAAGAGTTACAATTATCACTATAAGAATCTAAATGCCTTTGAAATTTAGTATTTGCCACATGATCTGTCATGTCGTACCAAAAACATTGCGTCCCACAAATGTAAACACAAACTCGCTTGGGGAATGAAATGGCTCCTAATAGGGGAGGACTTCCCCCCCATCAAGTATTTCGAAAAAACTTCTACTCACAATTCCATTTTTGAACTAACATAGCATCATCTCTTGGGCTTCTCATCATCCTAACTAGATTATGGTCTATAAAGATGGTGTTTCCAACGTGCATACTCGAAATGTTATCAAAGAAATCTATAAGGCACTTATGGAAAACCACCATTTTGGTTTGTTGAAAAGAAAATGGTTATTCATCTTGAAAAACTCACGATCAAATATTCACAAAAGTTTGATATTAAAATCTATATTTTTTTCTTATTTCACTCAAGAAGATCAATATCTTGTACATGGGAATGCAACTTTGTGTGGGATAAAATTGAGGTGCTGTGAGGAGCAAATTGGGAACTTGGGGAGCCCTTTCGGAACCAGGTGGGAACCTCGTGTGAATATGATGGGAACACATTGAGAACAAGAGAAAAAATAATCCCTGGATCCCCCCATCTCACCCGAAAATACAAAAGCTGAGTGCATCCTGAGCCGTGTCATTGGCTGCATACAACTTTAATTTCCAAAAGGGTTTGTCACCATTTTTGGCCTGGCCTAATTAGTGGGAGGGCCACAAACTGTGGGACTAGTCCTAAATATGCACAGGGTAGTATTAAAATGAGGTCCACTCCACATCAAAGGGTGAACTTGAAATTTTGGCCTTCTTACAAACGAGCCTTCTTAGGGGTTGAGCCTGTCTCAAACAAAATGTCGTAGATCATGGTGGTTAGTAGGGAGGCTTAGAAAGGGCTGACTTTGATTACATGGTGATTTGAGGGTACGAGATGTCCACCACGTGTAGCTGACACGCATGCGATCTATGTACATGACCCAGCAGCTATACAGGCTGCAGTCCAGACAACGCGTATACACAGTCATGCGTTTCCTTTTGGGAAGGGCTGATCTCTCACCGGTCATCAGCGGTCCCCGAGTTATAGGTCTCCCCCCCAGACAGCCACAGCAGGTTACGGAACCCACCCAATAATCTTTGGTCCACATCCATGGACAGACAGGCTAGACCGTCACCACACGGGCCCACCATTTCCACACGCGTAAAACAAATCTTTTTGAGACTTCATGTCACAAATTCAATGATTTTTTTGAAAGTAAATCACGAAAATTTGGATTAAAATAATCCAGAAAAGTCACCAGATTTCTATACATGTTTCAAGTAATAGTAACCATCAAGTATAAGGATTTTTTAAGTTTTCCTTTCATATTTATATAAAAGCTACAACAGCTTATGGATGCCTGCTACCTCAGCTAGATCAACGTATGGTCAACCTATGTGCTTGTATCATTTTGTTAAAGGAGGAATAGTTAGTAGTTAGTGAGTAGTTGGTGATTTTGTCCTCTAATTTTGAATTCTTGGACATGAGTTTTGTTGATAATTGATTTCATTTTTTATTTTGTGAAAACGTGATTTTTTAAAATAAAATTTCAGAAGTTTTGAAGAATAATGGATTTTATTTTGCATGAAGTATTTTGCACATGTGTGTTTGGTTTGTACAAGATCTGCAATTTTATGGTAGATGTATTTGTTAGTGCAAGATTTCTATGTTAAAATAGTATCGTAACTTCAAGAACTGTTGAAATGAAAGAATATATGTTACCATTTGACGACCATTTTTGGGATGAACTCAACAAGAATTGTAGTTTTTTTCAGGTTGTATTCCATTTTATTATTATTTTTCTATAAATAAATTGCATGTTTTTTATTTTCTTCTAAATCTACATGTTATTGATTGATTAAATTTTTTAAAGGATTTAAATCGAAGTGGGATCATAGTTGTTGTGAAAGTTTGGTCTACAAGGGAATCTATCGCGAGATCTTTGTTAGAGAAGGGGAAAATGAACATAATGATTATAAAATGCTTATGAATGCAATTAAATCAAGCAACGGATACAGATCCATAAATAATGTTCATGCCACCAACAAAAATACATTGTGAACATGAAGAAATGGAGGTTGTAATAGTAATGCATGTGTAATCATAAAACCCACAAATGTCAAAAACAAAGGAAAAGCCTATAAGGTACATGAATATTCTAATGAAGATAAATGTTTCAAAAGAAATTCAAACTACATTAGCAATGAAGTAAAACTACAATGATTGAGATTAGTACTTTGGGAAAAAAAATTACTCAAAGAAGTTTTGGGATTCACAACAAAACATGTATTTCCAAATTGGAGTCAATAAGTGTTAGAAGGGATAAGGATTTCGAACTCTTCAACATTCAAATTTTGAAGGTTCATTTAATAATGAAAGCATGGAGTTGGAGAAAGAATAAAATCTACAACAAAATGGGTGGCCCATGTACATGCTTGGCAATCCAAGATTCCACCATATTAGGAACCACCAAATAGTGGGAAGAAATCCATAACTATTCTAAAGTTGTTTAATGAAAAGAGGGTGAATGTTAATCAAGCAATGGAACCATTAGTGCCATACTTTGTTGGAACAATTAGAAAACTATAATTACTCAAAGAAAACAAATTATAAAATGTAGTGCATCAATTGTTTGCACCAACTCCGCATGTCTTTGTAAACAAGTAATTGGTGACAAAAACATGGTATATATGATTATATAACTAAAAAATGGACATTAACCATATTTGTCCTAGTATAAATTTTAAGTTTTGACATAGTACTATATGTAGGGTATAGGCAAAGTAGGGTAAGGTATTTAGTTAATGTAAATTATATGTAGGGTTAGGTTTGTATAAGATAGGTATGTAAATGTTATATACATATAAATTAAATACATATAACCTAAGTATGTATAAACTAGGTGTGTATAAGTTAGTCTATATTTAGGCTAACTACATGTAATTAAGTAGGCTTAACCTACCTTAATATAAATATAAATCATTATATACCTAGGTAGGTATAGAAGAAATCGTATACTAGTATTTAGCCTTGGTACATAGGCTATAATATACTTACCTTATATGTGTAAATTATGATATATTTAACCTTGTTATAAGTTATAATAGACATACAAGTACATATCATATAAAACCTAACCAAAGTATAAATTGATTGCCTTAACCTAGGTATAACTTAATTATATTACCTACCTACCTATCTACCTACCTTGTAAGGTGGTTAACCTATGCACAATGCCTAAAATGACCACTAAGAAAAACCACCCATGTGGTTTGAAAAGGTGGAATGGAAAATTTTCAATCTTGCCTAAAGGGATTTTGGGCAAAAATTTTATAAGCCGCCATTGCCTCCCATTACATGATCACTTTGGTGAATTTCTAGTGGGATTTGCCCACTCAACAATTCATGAATGGTTTGTGTCATGTGAAGACCACCCAAAGTTGAATTTGGTGGTTGGCTACAATGGCTTGTCCACATGTTTTCTAGTAGTGAGATGTGCAGACTAGTATTTTAGAATAAGAATCTTGAATATAAAACACAAAAAGAAAGATAGTTGGCAATAGATATGAGTCAGAAGTAACTCTAGAAAATAAGGTGTATCCAAAATCATATTACAATCACCAACCAGGGAGTGTTACAATGGATGAAACTCCAGCAAAAATCAAAGCACAAGAATTGTAAATAGTCGGATGGACATTAACTAAAGATCAACAATTGTTGAAGTTCAATTTAAAATTGATGGAGAACCACAAATGGTGAAGATTAATGCACATTTGGAAACATGCAAGGTGTTGGAAATGGAATAGTTGTTGAAGGAATTCAAAGATGTTTTTGCATGGACATAAAAATCTGAAAAGGATTCCACCAAAGTTGGCACAACCCAAAATTAAATTAAACATTATTACACCACCGACACATCATGCCAGGTACAGATTAAATCTAAATTATGTTATAATAATCAAACAAAATACAGGTAGGTTGTTAGGAGTTGGATTCATTCAATTTGTAAAAGAAGTTACATGGTTGTCACCCAAACTAGTAATACCCAAGAAAAATGGCAAGTTAAGAATTTGTATAGATTTCAAAAAATTAAAGGTAGCCACAAAGAAAGGTCCATACCCATTACCTTTTACAGATGAAGTGTTAAACACAATAACAAGGTATGAGGCATATTCTTTCTTTGATGGATATTTAAGACATCATCAAATCTCTATAGTTCTAGAAGATAGATACAAAATTGCATTTGTTATAGACTGAGGGGTTTTTATATGGAAGGTGATGTCATTTAGAATTTAAAATGGACCTCCAACTTTCCTTTGCACAATATGATATATATTATACCTATCATAACAATGCAAGGAAATCATTCACATGTCACCAAAGTAGTACCAACTAATTTTGTAATAGGGAAATTTGTAGTGGCAAAATTTTATGTAGATGTAGATGTCCATTTAACCACAAGAATACCATCACATAACATAGTTACTACCAAACTAGTACCACTAAATCCAAGAAGAGACCCTTTAGAACCCCCAAGAGGTGTTGTAATAGCATTTGTGCAACTTGTAATATTGTATTTTAGGTCGTACATGATTTTAACTACCTTAAATACAAAAAAAACTTTGATCCAAATGCTCATGTATTTGTTCAAAGTAGTTATTAAAACTAAAGTTGAAATGATTGATGAAGAAACAACCAATCTATTCAATTTGAAAGATAATGCATCAAATTGGTGCAATAATTATATGAGAGATCATCCAAACTATAGATTACAAATTTAGAACAAGCTTTTTGTAAATGTTATTGGACAATGTAGAATAATGAATTAAGGTATATATAACATTAGAATATGATGCAAGATTCAACAAAATGAATGGAAGTGTACTATGAAAAATTATTAAAACCATTTAACAATTTGGAGATTCTTACATGAAGTTTTTTTATGATTGTGTTAAGATTTAGACTATAGTCTTATTTGCTTATTGTTATAACAATGATGGAAAGAAACATTATACAATAACAAAAGGAATTTGCATTTATGTGCAAAAAATGGTTTTTTATACCTAAAACATAGAGTTCATTATTGTCGTGACCTTAACCTTGGGCTCGAGACCAAAGCAAAGGCATGGAAAGGTGTGAGTTGATAATGAAACCCGCGAGTCACATTTGCACTCTCGACAATGTGAGGGAATGAACCCACACACTCCCAAGTGAACTTCCACTTTGAGAGTTGAAATCCCTTTGGGGTCCCGAATCTTCAAATAGGTATTTCAAAAGTCAAAATTCATTGGATTAAATAATTCTTTATACCATTAGAAAGATCCTCAAATTTCAATTTTTGAAATGGGTTCACATGACCTACTTGAATACTTAAAACACGAGTTATGGCTAAAAGAAGGGTCGGGATTCAAAATGTCAATTTGACTCCCACTCACTAAGAGTCGGGAATCACCATGAAATACATGTGTCTAGGTATGCTACATATTGTTGGAAAGCTTTTGACAAGGGCTAAAACTTTGTTTTAAATCTTATTTCAATTGGAGGTTTTCAAAAGAAATTATGGCCTTCTAAAATGCCAAAAGTTTCAATTTTGGGAGTTTCAGTCTTGGGACAAAATGACATTTGGATGCAGCCCTTGTGGCTAATCACAAAAATTACTATAAGGGGAAAGGTGGTGGCTTCCCCCAAGTCTAGGCCATGCCGAATCTTATGAATCCGTGTATGCCCATGGTTCATTCATCCACCAAAAATCTTCCAACCATGCACTAACCAATTTGTTGTTTGGTTTATGTATGTGAGTGTGAATAATTGACCCGTTTACCACTTATCCTAATCACCATCCTGTAGCTCCTAAAGCTCTAACACGCCCTCTACCTTTGAAATGTTACAAACTGAGGAACGTACCCCAACTCCTTTTTTCGTTGTTTTTATTTTCAAACTTGCATTTGAATCTTTCAAAGAATGTGGGGGTGTGTCAATTATTTATACCATAAACATTAAGATCAAGGATTGTGGTTATGGGGAACCAAATCGTTGTAAAGTTAAATGTATTGTACAAATTGTCATCGTATGAACCATAATGTGAAGATGTGTGGAAACAAAAGAAAAATGAACACATTGTAGCTATTACCAAGATGAAAACACAATTAAGTAAACTAGTTAGTGTATTTTTTTGGGTTGAATTACAATTACCTTAAAGTTTATCATGAAATTATCAAACGTGTAATTTGGTTGGGTAGAAAGATTGAAGTTAATATGGTTATTGATTTTATGTGAAAAAATACGATAAAAACATATTTAATCAAAAGTTAAATAATATTATTGTGAATAAAGTATGTGTAGGTAAATGTCATATTTCATAAAAGTAGGTGCAAGTAGATTAAAATAATGTCTAAATCAAAAAAAAAAAAAGGAGCCTTAACCATGGGTTTTGTGAAAATATGTAATTTATAAATGTTATATTTGGTTTTTGGAAATGAAGTAAGTTTAAGACATTAAAATTTTTAATTTTCAAATGCATTATTTACACACATTTATAATGCAACTTCTTTTCATTTTTATAAATTTAGATTCTTATGATGTCAATTGAGGCTCCATGGTTTTGCATTATGATAGAAGGAATTATTGATCTATTTTCATGCTTAAATCTGAAAACCATTACTTTCGAATTAAAGAATATTACTTTTGTGGTCTACTTGATCATGCTTTCACCTGCTAAAGTTAATGCACACACTACCAAATCTCCAAGACCATTAAACTATCCTTGTCATACTTGTGGGATAATGGGCCACAAATTGACGAAATATCCAAAGTTTAGCAAAATCCAGACTTGTTTAAAGACAAAGGTGGCAAAATCACAAAGAACAAACCTATAATTAACATAAAAGTTGTTATTGCTTCAATTAAAATGGTTGATGATCATGTAACCACTTGAAAATAGGTCACTACAAAAACATTGTTAAAAAATAAAAAATCTACAAGGAAGAACAAAATTGTAATGATTTAGGAAGTTGAGGAGAAGTTGAGGAAGTTCATGGTGGAAACCAAAACTAACACCCTATAATCTGTGAATGTGTAAAAAACCGGTCAAAGGAGCCACCCATGTGAGTGGACATTCTTTAAAATTATATATTTGTATATTTGAAAAAGCACAAGTGAAACATAATAATTTAGATTGTCATAATGATTTTGGAAATATTTTCCATTAATTGCAAAGTTTACATGCTCAAAGCTTGACACAAATAATTTTATTTTTTTGCATGTTCAAAGCTCTCAAACCTTAAGAGTGGACAATTTTTATTTTTTTCAAATGTCCTTTTTTTGTATTGAACGTGAACCATTCCTTTTGAAAATTGGAGAGGATTTTACCATTAATGATTAGAAGGGAAAAAGGAATTGAGCTAATGAATTTTTTTTAGTAACCAATTTGTGCACATTTGGCTCAAAAGTGTTTTTGACCTTGAAAATTATGGATTTTGAAAATGTGTTTTTAACAAAAGTTATCAATGTTTATATGATAGAGGGCATGAATGTATAATATATATGATATAAAATTGATTTTTAGTCAAAATGTAGTTATGTTTAAAATGCAATGTTAAAGGGAATACATGAAATAAAAATTTTAAAGTTATAAACGAATACAAAAATAACACATGTTATGTGTAGTCCTTGGAAAAGGACTTTTACCTTTGTGCCCCTAGCTCCTTTGACATGTTTTCACCCGAATGGTAGATCAAACCATAACAAAACCAATAGGATTGATAAGAGATTTGAAGATGTATGTGCATGGTATACCACATATATCCACATTCATAGTCCTATAGAACATTATTGTAGATTTTAATTATTCCATGTTGTTGGGTAGACCATGGCTTAAGATGCCAAAGTGGCACATGACTAGCGTAATAACATGATTATAACACATGGAAATGGTACTATCAAAACCATAGTAATGACAAAAATGTTGGGTATTAATTTGAAAAGACCAAAAGTCTTACTGTGCTTTGACCATTAAAATGGCATCATAAATGGAAAAAAAGATTTGATGTTTGCAAGTGAACTTAAGTTGTTTTCTATCAATATGATATGTTTACCTTTAAAATCAATAAGTTCAACTATATTCAACATAATTCAAATTCAAAGAAAGATAAAAACTTTAGATTTTAATGTATACACTAAAGTAAACCATAGAATTATTCTTCGAACAATAGTCAACAAAAAACCTAAAATAGCTCTTGAATACAAGGTGTATCCTTAGATTTAGTATCACCACATACTATGTCAATTATAGATAGATGAAACACCAACAAAAATCATAATGTAGGTTTTATAAATTACATGATAGACTTTAATTAAATATCAACAACTCATGAATATTAACCTAGGGAACAAAGGATAATCCACAAACAATTAAGGTAAATTCATAATTAATTCAAGAGAATATGAGTTCATTAAAAGAATTATTGATGGAATACAAGGATGTCTTTGATTGGACGTATAAAGATCCAGTATGAAAAAATTACATTTTTTGCAACTAAGGTTGCAACTACAATTTTGAATCGTATCGAACACTTGCAACTTTATGTATTTATACAACTTAAGTGCTATCAAATAAGTTGCAAGAGTTATAAAAATTACACCAGACACCTCAATATTCTATATGATATCGTATATACAATGCAACTCACATGCAACTCAATGCCACTTGTTCGCATCTATTATCCATGTCACCTTGCGCAAACCCCTATGGACAAACAATAAACCAACGTGGCTTTTCATCTGATTTTCAACAGATGATGTTTATTAACACCCATTGCAACTTGTTTACAACTATTTTACAACTACATTAACAATAATAATGCACTACTATTTCCTTCATCCATTCAATGGATGAATTATATTGTCATTTTTTGTAACTAACTTAAAACTAAAAGTAATTTTATGCTAAAGGCTTTGGTGACTAATTTGGAATTATATTACAACTAGTGTGTGTCTATGGGTCT
Source organism: Sphagnum contortum (assembly GCA_963920785.1). Classification (NCBI taxonomy): domain Eukaryota; kingdom Viridiplantae; phylum Streptophyta; class Sphagnopsida; order Sphagnales; family Sphagnaceae; genus Sphagnum; species Sphagnum contortum. Next base: position 9,130,500 of record OY987291.1, on the reverse strand, counting down.
ATGGGGCCACATTGATGTACAATTAATGTTCCACTACAAAATACCACTTAATAGTCATGACAGAGTTTTATTAAAGTTATTTCATTCAACCATATGCAATTAATTGATAACTATAAGGTAACTATTGGAAATATGTTGGTGCAACTTTATGGCAACTTAATGATAACCCAAAGAAAACATTGTTTTGTACTAGGTGGTAACTATTCAATAATCGTGTCGCTACTGAAAAATTGTTGAAGTGCACTAATTTATAACTACATTTGCGAGTTTTCAACCATGTTCTATGACTAGTATTTTGTACAATGTAGTTGTACAATAGTTGACTTGTGTACTTATTGGCAACCATGTAACAACTCTATGTTAAATTATATGTTTTCTATACAACTAATACTTTGAAAGTACGACACAACTACCACATACCATTTTGCAACTAAATAATTGGATTAAGTTAATTGAATTGTAGTTGATTTAATGGGTAATTTTGGGAACTTGCAACTGATTTTTAACAAATACCCATGAGTGGCAATTGAAATACATACTTATAGCACTATTGTGTAACTATGCTACCTATGTTAGGAGACATATATGCAATTAAGATTTTAACAACATTTGGTTGTCTATAGCCATATTGGAGTTACTCTGAATAATGTGGTACAATTAGTTAAATACCAATATGTGATTAATGTGGAGATGCATGTGATTAAATGGCAATTACATAATAATTAAATTGTTGATTCTTTACCACTATTAGTTGAAATTGGTTCCCAATCATCATAATTATTTTGTAATTGTTCATGGGGCAAATGTAGGTGTGCATTAGTTGTTTTGAATAATAATTTATAGCTTTGTCACGACATACTTGTCATTTCAATGGTCTTTTATAACTAAACGACAATTGAAACTCAACTTATTGGGCACTTAAATTGATTTCCTTAGTGAATTGCAATTACATGGTAACTAACATGAATATTTGGGCACTCAAAGTAAAATGCCTAGCTAGTCTAGATAATAATCTATTTTTCTATTTTCTTGGATAGAACTCATAAAATGCAACTTCAACATGCAACTTGCATGGTTAATACATATAGTATTGTTATATAACTAGGTTTGCATATAGACCCTAAAAACCATGTTTAATACTAAGCTACATCTAGAACTAGATTTTGGATCCATAGTCAATATGGCAATAAACATGTTTTCCAATATTATTGTAAAACGATCAAATGTTGGTTTGTATCAACATGTATGTTCAAAAAAATGTTGGTAAGTTGTGAATATCCTTGTTAATCCAAGATTAGAAGTGGCAACACTGCACATGCACAAACAAATAGAGATTTCAAGAATCCAAACCCCATAGATGGAAGGAGTTTTGAAAATTCAAGAACTTTCTAAAATGCAAAATTTGATCATTAAAAAAAGGTGAAACGGAAAACCAAACATTAATAAGTCCATATGCCCACAAAATAATAGAAAGAAAGGTGAGTATGGTGTGCCTAGGGATAAAATAGACCATGTAAATGTTGCCAAGATCCCCATAATCACAACAAAATTCATTGTTGAAAAGAATTTCACTAATGTTTTTTATTACAACTATGCATTGCAAACATGCTCACAATTCAATTGCTATTATAAACACCAACAAAACTATCGATGTGCAACAAACACACTCCCCCAAAAAAGGTGTTAGGAATCAATTCCTTGAGACCACATCTATGAAGTCCCCACCCAAGTGTATTTCATCTTGTGTTTTTAAATTCATAGTGAAATATTATGTCAAAAAAAAAGCTCGAGATGTTTAACCATCATCATAAATGAGTGCACTAGTAAAAACAACCCATGACCACCCCACATAAAAGCTCGGTCACATTGGAGGATGGAATTTATACTTGCTAAAACACCATGCAAACATGCCCACTGCAAAAGTAGAGCCTTTTCAAGAAATAATGCAATAACACTAAATTGGTTTATACCATGTAACAACCATAAAACCCACAACCCCAAACATTTACCATAAATGGTTTGTGGCACCTCCTCTATCCAACATAGACCATTCAAAAATCCTAGCTTGGAGTTGACATGAATTATAATCCCACAATGTTGACTACACTTACCTTCATATCTAAAAGGCATACCCCCAAAATTGGAAAAACATCATATAAAGCTGGACACATCGATTCCACCAATCCAAATTATGCTATGGTTGTTAAACAAGACATAGATAAACTCTTAACAACAAGATTTATACATGTAAAGGAGGCAACTTAGCACCAATAGTGGTATTGCCCAAGAAAAATGGAAAGCTTAAAATTTGTATAGATTTTAGAAAATTGAATGCAGTTAGGATCCATATCCATTACCCTTTGTAAATAACATTTTGAACACAATTGTAAAGCATGATGCATATTCTTTCTTAGACGGATATTATGGATATCACTAAATATTTATAACACAAAAATACAAATATAAGACAACTTTTGTAATGGATATTTGGGTAGTTATGTCATTTGAAATGAGAAATGTACCTCCTCCTTACTAGAGGGTGTTGAATATAACCTTAAGAAATTATCAAAACAAACTCATGAAGGTTTTTTTGGATGATTTCACTATGTATTGTGAAATGGATATTCATAATTATGAACTTTCGATATTGAAAGTACTTTCTAATCTCCTTGCAACAAGACATGTCACATCCTATTCTTGAAGGCATTGGCTTGGCAATTAAAAAACATCGTCCATCAATGTATATGAGTCCCTACTTTTGATGTCAAAAGTAAGTATTTATCATAAAAATATTTCTTTCCTATCAATTTTCAATGAACTTGTTAATGAACTTCTTGATGTAATTGTGAATGTACATCTTAATCATTATATACAAATATTAATTCTTAGTTTTGGTTTTATCCAATGTGCATTCTAAGTTTTTGCCTTCAATTGGCCTTTTGATCTAGTAAAGTTTTTCCTCACTTTCAATGCTTAAAGTAAGTACTTATATAAATGAAGCTTGGGATTTAATCTTTGTCCATTCCAATTTTTTGTTTTCACTAGTCCACTACATCATGAAATGTCAATAGGAATTTGTAATTTTTGTCCTTACCCACCCCACTTTCAATGCCAAAAGTAGGTATTTGTCAAAACATAGCCTGGATCTTAACTAATAATCATTTCTTTTTTTTGTCTCCATTGGACTTTTATGTAAGTAAATCTAAATAAAACTTGTTAATTTCCATCCAAATTTTCCCTACTTTTGGTGCCAAAAGTAGGTAATTAAAGAACCTTATCTTGGGTTCTAACTTATTTCCATTCCAATTTACTATGTTCCATGGAAGGATAAAAAATCATGTTCATCAAAACTCAATCTTATTCACATCCCAATGTTGAAAACCAACTCCATTTATATTGCAAAGAGGTTGAGGTAATTGAACACCATTTAATTTATTTGTCTTAATTTAATAAGGTCTTCAATACCTACTTTCAATGCCAAAAGTAGGTATTATGGAGTTTAGTATTCATGTATCCTCCTTTTGTTAAAATTTCAATGCTATTACATCCAAGAAATTTCATTAAATTACTTGTATGTTTTAGAAACCAAAATTTTATTTGCATACTTTAGTACTTGATACAATATCTTCATTAACGTTTAATTCATCAAATGGTGTAGTTGGAATTTAAGGTCAAATCCTTGATGCAATCAATAATCAAGGACCTTGCTTTCATTATTTGTCCAAGCCAATATATGGTCTCCCTCCACAAATGCATTAAAGAATGGAGGTTGGCATTATGGGAGTTTGTTTTTTCAAAGAGTTCAAGTCCAAGGATGGAATTCGTCAAATTAAATATTTTGACCAACAACTTGGTGGCAAGGAGTTGTGAAGTGAGTTCTATTTAGGTACATACCTTCTATTGGATACCATTTGCCATGATCTTTTTGTTTTCCTTTCTCCCAATGTTTTGTCAAACCTACATTTCTTTTTGTGATGTGAAGACATTTCATTTTTGTCCTCCTTGCTTAGCAAGCAATTGAAGCCCTCTTGTCCTTCCAAGTTGTTTTTCATCTGGCAAAACACAAAATCTGACAATATTATGTATCAAAAGGACCTCCAAAAGGATTGGGCTACTCCACATTTCATTGAGTTTGGCTAATACTTGGATTGCTTTATGGACTACATTCTAAAACAAAAAGTATATTTGTGTTAAAGTTTTGAAATTATTTTCTTTGAGAAGGTTTGTGATGTCCAAGTTTTTATGCCTATCAAGAAGTCCAAGGAAGCTACAAAGAGGAAATGAAAGGAGAAAGTGGGACCCTCTTGATTAAATACATTATATGATCAACCTCCTATATAGTGTAATTTCCAAGAGCTAGAACATGATGACATTGTCTAGAAATAGCCTTGGTCTACATAGAGTAGTGGGTTCACAATCCTATTATTGCCATTCTATCTAGGCCCCCACCTCATACACATGTTTCCAGATCCAAGAAAAAGTTGTGGCTTTTCCAATGGACATTCACTATCTCATGGCATGTTGTATATGCATGGCTAGAATCGGAATCTTGGTTTATAAAACATGAACATATATTTGCCATTTTGAAGGAAGTACTTTGAGTCCCCCCAATTCCATTTTCTTTCATATTCAATTAGACCTCATGAAATTTTTTCATTATTTCTGATTTTAATCACATTTGTCTTCTAAATGCATAATTGATATTTTGGTTGTGGACATTCTTAGAGGCATCCATGTTCACTTTGTTTCAGAACCACCATCAAATCCCCTCTTGGAACATGAGACTTGAGGATTGTGTTGAGCTTGTGTTCAATTTTGCAAACCACTTCCTATTTAAATAAGGTGTAGTTATTTTCTTCTTTCTTGATGACCTTTGTGTTCTCAAAGAGGTCTCCTCCTTTTTTGATAGTTACAAATTTGTCATCAAGATGAAGTGGGTGCCCATCAATTCACTTCCATTGATGAGCATTGAAAATAGGAGTCAACATCTTTTCCCCATACTCCTCATTCATTTTAATTCAATTTTTTCTTCTATGTGGTTTTCATCTAACATATCTTCATTTTTCTCTTGTAAACTTTCATAATTCAAGCCATTATTTTTACATGGGAAGGGTTCCAATTTTTTATTCCATCCACTAATAGAATTATTAATTTTTCAAATGCTTCAAGTTGACTAATTGGTTTTCTTAACTAATGGACATGTCCATTTTGACTAGAGGCTTTAAACATATACTTTTTGACTAATCAACTTGACTAGAATGACCTATTTGACCAATACATTCAATCAAGTTGGACAAACCTTAGTCAAAATGGCCGATGGGTTTTAATCAAATTGAACATCCAATCAAATTGAAGATAAAAATTTGATATCATTATTCAAAATTACCAATGTTCTTTGATCAAACATCTTATGCATATTACATACCTACCTCCTACCTCTTACCTCCCACCTACAATCTTACAACCTACCTACATACACACATTACCTACATATCCACCCATTTATTTACATACATACAACCTACCTACCCACTTACCTACATGTAGTACCTACCTACCTACCCACCTACCTCCTACAACCTACTTACCTTTATATTTCATAGTCTTGTAATGATGTGTCGAAATAAACATCATGTGAAATAAAAAAAACTTGACAAAAATTGAATGCCTTTTGATGGTGTGGTCCATGGTTAAGGACTTGGTTATCATTGGTGAGGTTAAGGGTTCAATTATTAACATTTATAACCTATGTACATGCTTAAGGGACTAAGGTAAGTAAGGTAGGTAAAATAAATTAAATTAAATATGTTCAATTAGGTTAAGGTAGGTCAAATAGGACAAGGAAAGGTAAAGTAGGCAACTACCTACCTACTTTTTTTCACAACCTACCTACCATAAAAATATAAATTATTATATATATATTTTTTAAATTTAAATATGGGAAAAAAATTGGCCAATCAAATGGTCCATTATTCGTTAGTAAAAATGACTAATAAAAATGACCAATCAAATGGTCCATATTATGTTAATAAAAAATGCCACCGTTGTCATAACCCTTGCCTTGGGCTTGTGACTAAGGTAAGGGCTTGCGAAGGTGCGGGCCAAAAATGAAGCTGAAAGTCACATTTCATGCTCCCAGAAGTGTAGAAGAGTGTGAGAGAATGAAACCCCACACTCCCAAGTGAATTCCCACTTTCGGCATTAGAGCTTCGATGGACTCATGAATCTTCAAAAGGTGATTACAAGGGTCAAAACAAATTGGATTGAAGCGTTCTTTATATCATTGAAAATCTTTTGAAACATAGATGCCTAAAATAGCCTTGCATTATCCATTTGGATACTTAAAACATAATTTATGGCAAAAAAAAAGGTCAAAAATCAAATTGCCAATTTAACTCCCGACCATTAAAAGTCGGGGATTGTTTCAATTTATTTTTCATTGGAAAGCTTTCGACAAGGGCTATAATTTTGCTTCAGACCTCATCTTAATTAAAGGTTTGCACACAAAATTATGGCGTCCGGGAATTTCGGGATTCCATCCTGAAGTAAAATGATATTTGGGTGCTAGTCCCATGGCCAAACATAGAAAATGTTATAAGGGGGAAGGTGGTGGCTTCCCCCAAGTTCAGGCCGTGGTGAGTCTTGTGAGTCCATGTTTGCCCGTGGCTTGTCCGTGCACCAAAAGTGTTCCAACGATGCATTACCCAGCTTGCTGTTTGGTTTGTGTAGGTCCATGTGAGTAATTGACTTGCTTGTCATTCTTCCTAGTCCTTATCCCAGAGCTCTAGCACGTCCTTTAACCCTTGAAATGTTGCAAGCTAAGGAACATACCCCAACTCCTCATTCTTTCATTATGTTCACCTTAGACTCCCATTTGAGTCTATAAAGGAGCTTGGGAATGTGTCAACCGTAATCACAATGGACATGTGAAAATCGACTTGTCCAAAATGACAAAGTTGTCATGACCCTATCCTTGGGCTTGTGACCAATGTAAGGGCATGGAAAGGTGTGGGCCAAAAGTGCAACTCAAAACTCACATTCACATTCTTGGGAGTGCAGGAGAGTGTGAGGGAATGAGCCCACACATTCCCAAGTGGACTCCCACTTTGGGAGTTGGAATCCTTGTGGATTCCCGAATTTTCAGAAAGCAATTTGAAAGATAAAAACTTATTGGATTAAAAAATTCCTTATACTAAATGGGCTTACATCATTCATTTAGTACTTATAACACAAGTTATGGCCAAAAGAAGGGCCAAGAGTCAAAATGTCAATTGGACTCCTAACCACTAAAAATCGGGAATCGCCCTGAAGTATTTGCGTGTAGTAGGCATGCCACATATCATCTGAAAGATCTCGACAAAGGTTACAATTTTGTTTTAGATCTCACCTGAATCGAAGATGCACACAAAAAGTTATGGGTGTCCAAAATGGGGGAGACCCAATTTCAGGAATTGCGAAACTCCCAACTTGGGAGTCCCGGAAAAACACCATATGAATGTAGCCATGGTGGTATGTCATAAAGAATACTATAAGGAGGAAAGTGGTGGCCTCCCCCAAATCCGAACCATGATGAATCTTGTGAGTCCATGTATGCTCGTGGTTCATCGATGCACAAAAAATGCTCCAACTATACATTAACTAACTTATTTTTTGGTTTGTGCATATGAATAATTGACACACTTATCATTTATCATAGTTCCCATCCCAGAGTTCCAACATGCTCCTCTTACCCCATAAATGCTACAAACTAAAGAACATGTTTTAATTCCCTTTTCTATTGTTTTCACTTTGGGATTCACATTTGAGTCTTTCAAGGAATTTGGGGGTTCGTAAAAAAATGGTCTTTTTGACATTTGTCCAAATTGAGTTTTTTTTTATTAAATCTGCTAGTAAAAAAATTGGGAGTTATGCTAGTGGTATGTTGTTGTGGTTGCTAAAAGAATTCAAGTTTCTAAGGAGGATGTTATATATAATTGGATAACATGAACATCCATGATTGTGTTTAATAGTGGGATGCCATTCCAAACAACAAAAGAAATTCATCCTCTCACATTATAGGCATCGGTTGAAACGTGCATTTCATTCTCATTGGTTGTTCACTTGGACTCCACTACATGTGATTTCCTTGCCATCTAAATATATTTTCTTTGTCATTTTATTTTTTTGAAATTATGACTCATGTTTGGTGATAGGGAACATTATTCGTGCCTATGAGGCCATTAGAAGGCATGTTCTTGCACGTGAGGTGGGTCAAGTTACTTTTTGCAAGGCACTCCTTCCATTGGTGAAGGAATCTGAACCCAAGGATATTTGGTTGTCAAGTTACAATTTTAATCCGGATTCCCCTTCAAAGAAAAAAACAAAACAATATTGGATTATGAGTAAATTTTTGCTAGCCCTATTTTGAATTCAATCCATATCTTTCAATGTATGGTGTTCATCCACATGTTGTTTATATAAACGTGTTGACTTTACACCCTCCAAGGAATATTCCATTTTTCGCATGTTAGCCTAATTCTACCTTCATATGTTGAAGCTCAAACTAAAGTTCCAACAAATCTTCAATCCAACCCAAATCCATCATTCGAAGACACTAACATTGATTTGAAAATTCAAGCATTCTTAGATGAATTTGCTTTAGACAAGTGACTTTTGTTTTATTTGTTTTCTATTATACGTGAACTTAAGGTCGACAACTATTTCATACAAGTTGTCATAGGGATTGGTGGAAAGCTTAATTTCCTATTTCATCCATAAATATTATGGATATTACAATTGTGTTTCATGTCATCATGTTGTTGCGTGTATTGAGATTTTGTACTCTTTGTATTTACCTATATTGGGGTTTCTTTTCTTTTAAGAAACAACATTTTCTGAAACAATTTTTTACCCTATTCCATGGTTGAATATATATATTTTTACAAACAAAAAGTTGTTTGCCTAGGTAAGTAAATACTAGTAATTCAAACAAGTTCATATTTTTCAATTAACAACAATACAATTTTAAATAAATAAAATTTTAAATATAAGATTTGATCTAAAAACATTCCATTCATCACAAACTTAACATTTGACAAATTAATAATAGATTTTGTGCAAAATGCGTTCATTCATAATTCATACATTTCACACATTGATATCATGAATTGAAAACACATTTAACACATGGATTTATAAAAATATGCAAAATTCATGTGACATTCATTCATTTGTATTTCATCTATCAACACATTTATCCTTGTGTCAAACATGTTATTATTGCATAATATTATTTGTAAAATGTACGAACCTATGAATAAACAACCTCACATGATTTTCATTATTAATTTGTTGCATGTTAAATTTGTGATGTACTGTTTGATAATTATATATTTAATGTTACTATTATAACATGAGATACAAACTAATTTCAAAAATAAAGATTGTTCGATATGCCAATCATATTGAATAATGTTTTGGTATCTTTAACATGAAAACATAAAAAGCTTATTTGTTGAAAGTAAAAGAACATTTAACATCCATAGGTGCCTTTTGGAACTTATTGAAAAATCTATATATTTTGACATGGGGTTTATTCAATCATCATCAATCATTGCCTATTGAACACAAAAAATCAAAACTGACTGTGTTCAACAAAATTGACTAAGATTTACCATGATTGACCAAAACTTGAACATATCAACATGACCATGAAGTTGGAAATGTGAATATTGGTACATATTCGAATAGAAACTTAGATTCAAACCAACTAGGTAGTCAAACCCATAGCTTTGGGGTTCGGCTTCTTCCCTTCTTTTGTGTTATTGGATTGCTTATTGAGGATTCTACAATGTTATTTTTCTTTGTTCCCAACATTCCATTTTTTGTAATAAATGTCTTAATTATGTGTTTGTTTGCCCAATTGTGTTTTTGTTATGAATCAAACATATTGACGACAAATCTTCATATTAATTTTCCTTTGTTTTGACTCAAAATAAACTTTCCCATAATAAACTTCTTTGTTTTCTTGATTTCAATGTGATTACAAATTTATGACTACACATAAACTCATTGTCATTTCGAACACAAACTTTCAACAACTCAATCCATTCATTAATCACACAAATTCCATTTCTACAAACCTCGATGTATTTTTTTTCAAGCCTCAAAGTCATGGGTCCAAACAAACATCTTCAATCGTAGACATATGGATTAAAAACCCTTATGTTCATTTTGTTTCTAGTTTTTCTTGATTTCAATGGTCTTTTTTATTTTTGTTTCATATGTACTAAACTGAACCAAACCCCATATGTTATGGTGCACGTCATTGGAACCCAATTTCAATCGGCGTGTACCCGATGGCATGATTTTCTCTTCGTCTTTCATATCCGTGTTTTTTTTTTTTTTTTTTTTTTGCATGTTGGGGAATTTGGTTTTGTTACCTATAAATGTGTGATGTTGAGTTATATGCAAGTATAAATGACTTATATGGATTGTCTTATGTGTATATTTGTTTTTTAACCGTTTTTGTTCTAAAATTCTAAAACAAACATCTTTATCATTGTCTCATATATCTTGTAGTCTTTCAAGTGATTAAAGGATGCCTAATATCTAACCTCTACTTAGAACTCTCCAATCACACTCTTCAACTTTTTTTTCTATAAACGAATACCAATCCAAGTTTAATGGTGTTCAGTAAGCATGTCATGGATACCATGACAAGTTGCAAATGAACAAATACATTTAGAGCTATGTTACTTTGATGGATCCTTTCAAACACACACAAAAAGGACTAAACTGGATTCCTAATATTGTCCATGGTTGTAAACATCTCCGTTTGGTGACATATTTGTAGTGTTTGTACAATTTGTGCATTTATTACAAGCTAGATGTTTTGCCATGTATTACTAATGAGCTTCAAATGTTTACAAATGGCATAAGAACTCCAAGGATAAAATTAGCTACGAAAATTGTTTCCAAATCTTGTTTTTATTCTTAAGAAATAATAAGGCCATTGTTTGGATCCAATATTTTTTTAACATAAAAGGTTGTTGTGAGTCATGGATTATAATACCACAAATTGTTAAGCTTTAGTTCCATAGTTTTCTTTAGTAATAATGATTTGAATATTGATAAACCTCAAAATAATAATTATTAGGAGTTGGGTTAGCCTTTGGATATTTCAGCATAGAAGACTCTTTTATTTAAATTGATGCAAGGCTTAGTTAGTTTTAGGACCTAATAAACCTTTTAAAATGCATTATCCTTTTATGTTGTAGAAAAGGGAAAAGGGGATGTAGAAATAGATGTGATTTATTGATATAGTGGGAATACAAGCCCATAACTCACAACAACATTTCGTTATGACAATATTAAGTTAGTATGTAGAATAATCTTCAGGCATGAATGATGTACTGGAAAGATTTATAGGATGCAATCCTAATACATCTTTATTTAGTTTTCACTTCTATCAGACGTTTAAATAAAATCAAGATCAAACTTAAGTATTAACATTTCCACCTAAGTGGCCTCAGGTGAATTACAACTTAGTATACAACTTGAAGGGAATAGGTCACAATTGTAAAAACTCTAGAATGCGACAAATGGTGCGAACTAAGTATTCGGCTCGATGCTCCATGGAAAGGGGGTTAATTGGGCCTCGTAGCCAACGGTAATGGCCATCACCGGGAACCCACATTCGACAATGGAAACGGACATCATCATCTTTGCATTGACACTCTTCAAACCTTTTTGGCGCGGGTCCACGAACAAAAATGAATTCTAACTAGATTGTTAAAGCATGTGGGTTAAGAGACAATCGATGATCCCATGTTGAACAATCGACTCGAGTGCGCACCATTGGCCTGGACGGTTCTTCTTCGCGTGGTCGTTGAGAAACATTCACATTGAGCGGTGCTTCTTCAAGTTCTTTTTGTTCTACTGGTGTAACTAGAGGATTCAAAGGCGTAACGACATCATTTGCCATGCATCAACAAAAAACCAAGAAGGTAGCAGAAACAATGGGGTACTTGCATTCAGAAGGGGTCGAAGCTTTTTATTTAACAAATTAGGGTAGGCGAAGGTGTGGAAGTGACAGCGGAACCTCATGAAAATTCAAACATCCTAGATCTAATGGATTCATCAAACCCTAATTTCGACGGTGGATCTAGAAGTATGTGGGGGTTTTTTGTGATGAAAATTTTAATTCCAATTTACTATGTACTACATAGTTAATTAGTGCATGGTAAAATAAATAGGTAGGGGATATCAAAAGAGTAAATGGTACACGGGGATGTTAGTTCAACCATTGAATTAATCAAGTAAGAATTCAAGGATTTTTACTTGTTATTATCGATAAATTATCCTAGTAATTAGTTACTTGAAGTAATTAAGATGAAAAAGTAGGATGTGAAGGTGAACGGACGGAAAGGATAAGGATCAAGCTCAAGAGACCTCATCAAGATATCCAAGATAAAAGGAAGGATGAATCCTCCAATCCCATTAGTCATGAGGATTGTCATCCTATTTGATTGGAGGATGAAATATTTCTTGTGTCTCATTGGGCCCAAAAATTCTCATCCTAAACTCAATTAGATGACAATTTATTCTCAATTCTCATTAGCTCTAGAAGGATGAGGTACCCATTGATTGGAGCAAGGGATTTCGAAGCTTTCATTGGACAAGCGGAACAAGCTCAAGGAAGGTCATGGAGGCTTACTAAGAGAAAGGGTATTTTTATGTATGTGAAAAGAAAAAAAGAGGAGGATGAAGTGCGAGGAAGGATTAAATTTTTATGTGTGGAGAGGTGTTCATGGAAAATGTGTGTGCAAGAATCAAGCATGGAAGGAGGTTGTGTGTAGCAAGTACTTATAGCAAAGCCTCTAGATTCTTGGTTCAATTAGTTGTTCCTCCCAAATCCACCGTTGGATTTGTGTCAAATTTAAATTAATTTTAGTTTGAGAGGTGTAAAAAGTTCTCCCCAAATCTCAGCATCATTGGGGTTGTTGTAAGGGAACTACACTTGTTGGAAGTAGAGGGTGTTGTAGTGGAGTTCATGGAAGGATTTCCATGACAAAGCTTCTAGATTTTTGTTTCAATTAGTTGTTCCTCCCAAATCCACCATTGGATTTATGTCAAATTTAAATTAGTTTTAGTTTGAGAGGTGTAGAAGGTTCTCCCCAAATCTCAACATCATCGGGGTTGTTGTAAGGGAGCTACATTTATTGGAAGTAAAGGGTGTTGTAATGGAGTTCATGGAAGGATTTCCATGACAAAGCCTCTGGATGTTTGTTTCAATTAGTTGTTCCTCCCAAATCCATCGTTGGATTTGTGTCAAATTTAAATCAGTCTTACTTTAACAAGTGTAGAAGGTTCTCCTCAAATTTCAGCATCATCGGGGTTATTGTAAGGGAGCTACACTTGGTGGAAGTAGAGGGGGTCGAATTGTCTATTTTTCTCTTTCAATCTAAACAAAGTGATTTCTAGTTCCGAGGCTTAACTCTTGATCAAAAATAAAAAATAAAAATTATGAGATTTTGTAACATGGCTCCTTATATATTAGCTATTCTAAAATTCAATGCATGTTAGATTAGGAGGTTGTATGTAGATGTTATGATAAATGGAACGGAAGGGTTCCAACCATCAAGCGTGACATTGAACTGAACATCAACATACGGCTCCTTCATATTCCATCATGCTGAATTATGATCCTCTCACAATGTCTTTGTATTTTCAAATTGGACACAACACATTAGATCCTTAGTGAATTTCATTACTTACCTTGAACCACCTTACTTGTTAGACAACAACTACATAGTAGTTCCATTTCCAATCGGTTTTTTGTGAGTGCATATCTTAAATGATGAAGGTGTGCAAGAATTCCTCACAATTGTCCATATGTTGATCAATACCCATTTTAACACCAATTGAAGTTTTTTCAATTTTTGTTTTCTTATTTGAACCATTTTTTCCCACTTGGTTAAATTTATCTTTTTTGGAATAGATTTGGTAAAGTTGATATGGTTATAGGATTAAGTCTTTTATTTTTAAGATCACAACAACTCTTAATGTATTAAACATCATGTTACTTACATTGGAGCCATGGAATGCCATGTGGTCACACCACATAATTGACGCGCTCCTTGGTCCCGGGGTGAACCCACTTGAGGGTTCACCAAATGTCAAGTTGCGGAAGTTGGGACCGAAAGGCATGCTCCCAGCTTCCAACTCTAGAAAGGGGTAGAGGGTCGAGTTGGGAGCCCCGGGATTAGACTAGGAAGAGGGACTAGAAGATCAAGCTTGAATCTGCATCCAAAAACCAACCACGGGAGGTTAGTTTAGCATTTGGGACACCTTTGGGTGTTGGGACTTGTCACGGGCACTTAGACACACAAGACTCACCACGGCCCGGACTCGGGAGTAAGCCACCACCTTACTCCCTATAGTATTCTCTGCAGCTCGCCGTGGAGACTACATCCAAATGGCACAAATTCCCGGGACTCCCGAAATGGAGTCCCGAAATTGTCCCGACGGGACTCCCGGAACTTTGAACCGCCATAACTCCCGATTGCAGAGTCCGATCGCGACGAGGTCTGAACCCAAGTTGTAGCCCTCATTGAGATCTTTCCAACGCCATGTTGCACACTCAAATCGGACATCGGGAAGAGGTCGATTCCCGACTTTTAGTGGTCGGGAGTCAAATTGTCAATTTGACTCCCGGCCCTTCTTTTGCCCATAACTTGGGCTGCAGATGTCCGAATTGCCAATGCGAGGGCATTTTCGATATCTAAGTTTCAAAACCTTTCCAACAACACCAAGAACACCCCAATGCGAGGTGTTTTGCCCCTCGATATCGAGCTCTGAACATTCGAGAGTCCTGGAGGACTCCAAATCCCAACTTTTCCAAGTGTTGGGCTTCACCCCACACTTGGCCAAGTTAGGGTTGTGACAATAATAATCTTGATGATGTGGAAAACTACACCTCCACATTAAAAGTATTTATCAAGGAATATTCCTAGTGACATGGATGGAATATATTTCAAATATTCCTTTTTGTTCATGTTCACCTATTCATGGAATAACATCCTTGACACAATATGAATAAAACTACTATAAGTTAGGTTCTTAAGCTAGTTTTAATTTAATTTAAAGTTAATGTAAATTACTAATATAGGCTAATATAAGGTATCATAGGCTAGTATAGCCTTAAGGTAATTAGGTCTATTACATTACCTTATGTTATTAGGTCTAGGTTATTTTAGTATATTCCAAATTACATTAATGTAGGTTACTACTAGGTTAATATAATTATTGTAAGTTATTAGTAAATTATTTACTGCCTAGGTTATCCTAGGTTACTATTAAACTAGTCCATAATACCCTAGGATACCATAGGCTACTATTAGCTATCATAGGTTATTTTATTAATAAGCTAGTCTAGATACTTCAAATTAATATATGTAGTCTAAACCAATACTATGTTATTCTATTCACAAAAAGAATCTTAGGTTTTTCCACTACCACCCATACAACTACTTGTTC
Source organism: Sphagnum contortum (assembly GCA_963920785.1). Classification (NCBI taxonomy): domain Eukaryota; kingdom Viridiplantae; phylum Streptophyta; class Sphagnopsida; order Sphagnales; family Sphagnaceae; genus Sphagnum; species Sphagnum contortum. Next base: position 9,114,981 of record OY987291.1, on the reverse strand, counting down.
AATTTGACCACTTATTATCATTATGCACAAATAGCAATTTTTTGCTAATTACTTGTGCATAATTTCCATAATGAAGACAATGAATACCTTGTTCATTAGCATTGGATTTTTTCCTCCATGTTGGATTTTATAATAATGAAAAAAATTATAACATGGAAAATATCTCAACCCTAGACTCCTTGCAAGAGTGGTAATATTTTTGTAACAACTTTTCAACTATTAACATCTAACATTTAAGTTGAATCAAGGTTTGATACTAAGTGGAAAATGTTAGCTATAAGTTGCACCTTGCACTTACACAAGAACTCACCTTATTTTATTTTTAATAATGTCAAATGATTGATGTGGAAATCAAAGTTGTGTTTAACTTTATTTGCACATTGCACTATAATGATTAGTGATTTTTTTTGACATCTTTTCAACTATCAACATGGTACATGAATTGAATTGTACATTTTTATCATGTTGAAACCATTGCTCATTGGTTGCATTTTACATTTATCATAATTTAATAAAACACATGCGATAATTTACAAAGACTTCACATATCTTGAATTATCAACATTTGCACATGAATCGAATCATTTGTTTTGAATGTGTTAAATCCTTTATTATCTAATTGCATTTTTCACTCGCCACAATTTCTTAGAATGGATGTATAAAAATTTGTTATGTTTCATAGTTATCTATGCAGTAAGATTTTTTGTTTGTTTTATTTTGTACTTATGACATCCACCAAATTAGGATGCTTCAAATCACATTCTTGATATCTTAGGAGAACTTTCAAGGAGGGGTGCATTAGCTTGGTTTCATGGCATTTGGACTTGCGGTGTAGAAGTTCTTGAATATTGAATGATTTTTTCATTAAATTTTTAATTAAATTCTAACTAATTTTCTAAAGAATTGGAACGTGCCTTTGCTGTTTTTGGAAAGATCTTGATGAGGAAGATTTAATGGAATTTATTTGGTAAGATTTGGATTCAGATGGTGGGCGATATTGATTTTAAAGTGATTTTTACCATTGAAAATTTACATGAATTCCAAAAACCAAGTTTTGGAAGGAAACATTTGTTGAAAACGTGGTCAACCTTGTAGGTCTACCATTAAATGTTGAATTAAAATTATTGTTATCAAAATTAAAATTTTAAAAATGAAATACACTGACAAATTCCCCCAAGTAGTTTCATGCTACAAAGAAAATCATAAAACCATAAACCATAAAAGAAAATCTGAAATTTAGAAATCATATAAGAAGATTATGAGAATCTAAAATCTGAAATTTTTTGAGAATGTAGAAATCTAAAACAAAATATTATACTAAGAGATTTAAAAGTTTTGATCCAAATTGAAATTCCTTCACTATTGCTTTGAAATTTTTAAAATGTTGGATTATCACAATTGTTATCAAAATAAAAATTCTGCAAATTAAATTTTCAATTACACCAACGAATTCCCAAGACTTGGTGTTCTTGGTGTCTTTGGAAAGTTATTAACAAGAAGAGCACAACAAATTGGATCAATTCTTCTTGGGTTGAATGATATGTTTTAATGTGTCCTTTCAACATTCTAAAAAACCTTTCATTTTTATGTGGTTGCCATTTGAACCATCACATTTAAAAGAATGGAGGAGAGAAGTGACCTTGTCAATATTTGTTTTTGATCCCCAAACAAATCCTTTCACACCTCAAGCCATAAGGGAGGGAGGGAAATGTCCTTGCCATCCTTTATTTATGATCCCCAAACCTATCCTTTCATGCTTAAAGCCAAAAGGGTTAGAAGGGGTCTTAAGCTATAAAGGAGGGAAGTAAGTGTCCTTACCACTATCATGTACTTGTGGATGTTCATCACTCCATTTTGTTATTTCTACAAGTGAAAGGGAGGGTAGTGTTAGGTTGCCATGATTTGTTTACAATCCCCAAACCTATCCTTTCGTAAAGGAAAGAAGGAATTGTCCCTACCATATTGTCTTTCCAATTCCCATTGTGGAGGTTCACACCCCATTTTGTTGATTCTACGAGTGAAGCATGCCTCCTAGACATCATGGCAATGTTAGTTTATGTACAAAACGTGCAAGAACAAGAGACTATGTAACTCAAACAAGGCATGCAGAAACTAATGAAGAAATGGAATAAAGATTACAAACTCATGCAATTTATCAAGCACCCCATGTAATAATGATTGCAGATGCAATGTCATATGTTCAATCAAAGGAAATGTTAAAAGCTCAAGTAGCTTATCAAACACCCATGTAGTAATGGTTAGGGCTGCATTATAGTCATATGTTCAAGTAAAGGAAATACTAAAAGTTTGACCAACTTATCAAATGCCCCATGTAGGGCTGTAAAGTCATTTGCTCAAGCAGAGGAAAGGCTATGAACTCAAGCAGCTTATCAAACACCCCATGTAATAATGGTTAGGGCTACAAAGTCATCTATTCAAACAAAGGAAAGGATACGAGCTCAAATAAAGTATCAAACACCCCATGTAACAATGGTTCAGGCTACATAATCATTTGCTCAAGTATAAGAAAGGTTACGAGCTCAAGTAAAGTATTAAACACCCCATGTAACAATGGTTAGGGCTATAAAATCAAAGGTTCAAATAGAAGAAAGGCTTCAAATTCAAGCAAGTTATCAAACCCCCCTTGTAGCAATGGTTAGGGTTGTAGAATCATATGCTCAAGCAGAGGAAAGGTTACAAGTTCAAGCAACTTATTAAATACCCCATGTAATAATTATTAGGGCAATAGAATCACCTATTGAAATGGTGGAAAAATTATGGACTTAAGCAACTTATCAAGCACCCCATGTTGCATTATTAAAGCCACAAAGTCATCTAAGGAAGTGGAAGAAACGTTGTGAGCAAAAGTGGCTTATGTTTTTGATGTAAAGGCCACACAATTGGAAGAAGAATGAAGACAATGATTACGTGATCAAGTTGTCTATCAAGTTAGACAAAGGACACCATTATTTGAAGAAGGGGTTCACCATCACTTGGACAATATGAACATTGTGTGTCAACATTGCGGTGTTTTTCATTGGATGGCACAAAAACTAGCAAATAATATTCGTACAAATCCATTATTTGGTACATGTTGTCACAAAGGTAAATTTTCATTACCGTTGCTTCAACAACCACCGCATGCATTACAACAATTGTTTGATGGAATTGATGTGGTTACAAAGGAATTTTGTAATAACATAATACAATACAACAATGCATTTGTTTTCACATCTCTAGGTGTTAATTGAAATCACACATTAGGCCCTTGACCCTATTGTTTATGTGCCCATGGAAGATTGACCCACAAATTCAATGTTTTATTACTTGAACCTAACATACAACCAATATTTGCACAATTATATGTATATGATCTAGATGAAACACTACAAGCTCGAATGTGAACAAATCCATGAATATGCCTACATATAGTGTTGACATTCCAACAACTTGTACTTGAATACAATCCTTTTGTTCCACTCATGAAACAAGCCTATGAAATATTATGTGAGGAATGAGACCAAGGCAATGATCATTTGGATTTGGTGATGCATCTACCTTTCCAACCGAAAAAAGATGTTTGACATTATAACCTTTCTCAAACTAATGAAATAACAATTGTTTTGCCTAGAGATGGAGAGGTTCCAAATGCATTTTGTGACATAGTGATCCATTTGAGAGGAGGTGCACTACGACATATCAATGAATGTCATCCATCATACTTGTCGTTACACTATGTCTTGTTTTTCTCCTTTGGTGAACTAAGATGGTACCCAAATATAATCTCCCATGTCATAATACGTGCGTGACAAACATATGTAACTCAAATGGAATATTTTTTATAATGTTTGCATCCAAGAACATTTGCATATTCTACAATATTTCAAGCTAAAAGATTATTCCACAAATTCATTATTGATGCTTCGACAACAACAAAACAAGTTCTATTGCATTGGGTAGGAATGAATTAAACAACATTTAAAGTTGATATATAGCAAGGTCTTGCAAATACAATAGGAGATGTTGCAAATGAAGAAATAAAATTTCAAAATCTCAGACATAGGATAATTTTACTTTCGTCATTTGTGGGTAGCTTTCACAATATGTTTGAGATATTTCAAGATTCTATGGCCATCACTTGTTCTTTCAAGCACCTTGACTTATTTGGAATTATGACTACAAACCTTTAATGGCTTGAAATCACATCTACATTATTGCTAGGATAAAAGGTAATAAATCAACCTAATTTGGTTGCCCGTATTTTCAAGCTCAAATCATAAGCACTCCTTCAAAACATTATAAAAAATCATGTACTTGGGTGAACTATGGCATATGTTTATACAATTGAATTTCAAAAATGAAGATTGCCCCACACACATTTTCTCATATTCTCTGTACTTAAAGACAAAATAATTGATGTGGTAGCAATACATCAAATTGTTTGTGTTGAATTTCTAGATCTTGAAGTTGATCCCATTATTTTTAGTACAAATTGAGAACAATGGTACATGGCCCGTGTGGATCATGTAATGTTCGTTCTCCATGCATGAAAGATGCAAGGTGTTCCAAATGTTAGTCAAAGGGATTCCAAAATATACCTTAATGGATGTTGATGGATATCTTTTGTATAAAAGGAAAAACAACATTGGATGAGGCTATGAAACACAACGCCTTTTAGTTGACAATCAAGATGTTGTGCCTTATTATCCATTTCTATCTAAGAAATATCGATGTCACATAAATATAAAGGTATGTGCTTCCATTGGTGTTATAAAATATATCCATAATTGTATATTTACAAAGGACACATTCGTACTGCTATTGCAATTTGATTATGAACCACATGAGGTTGATCAATATCTTGATGCACAATATGTTAATGCACTTGAAGTGACATGTCATCTATTTGCAATGGAAATGCATGAGGAACAACCTAATGTTATATGTCTTGTTTTCACTTCCAAGAATGCATAAAGTGATGTTCAATGCCAACGATGATGTAACATCAATTTTTCAAAGAGCAAAACATGAATCAACAACATTGGCTACATATTCTATAAGATGTGTTATTGATGCAAATGCTAGACAAAACACATATCTTGAATTTCTTCAACATTTTGTTTGGAATACTACCACAAAAAGATGGACACCTTGACACATTATATTTGTTTTGGGAAGGTTATATTTTACTGATCCAATTGTCGGAGAACATTATTACTTTCGATTACCTCTTACAATAGTTCAAGGACCTGTACTTCATTTAAAGACTTGGGGAACAATGCGTCATATCCATATTACCTTCAAATAAACATGTATGGCAATGAAATTACTAGAAGATAATGGAAAATGTATTGGATGGTTACAAGAAGCTTCATTTTTTGCAAATAGGATCACAACTACAATATTTGTTTGTGACAATATTTACATTTTGCATTCCAAATCAACCAATAAATTTGTGGGAGTAGTTTTTGTCATCACCTATGTGAAAATTTAAAATATCAATTGTAAATACAACATTATTTAAATAATCCCAGTGAACATGAAGTTTATGATTATGGATTACTTATCATTGATGAAATTTTGAAAGAACATTACAATACTTCACTATGCAACATACCGTGTATGCCACAATATATTATATTCAATGGGTAGTTCATCATCAAAATCCATTCATTGTAAAACAACTTGATTGGAATCATGAAAGTCCTATATCCATTGTGAATGAACATGTACCCCATCTTAATCCATAACACTCCATTGTTACCAAACGATGTTATCATTAATGAATGAACATAGCGGTGCAACATTTTTTCTTAGATGGATTTAATGGAACAGGTAAAACATATGTTCATAACAATATTGTCAGTACTACAATTCATGGTTTTTTAAGAAGTTCAAATTGACTAACTTGTCATTTTGACTAAAGGCCAAGGGTTTGAATGACACATGTATTTGTTGATTAATCAACTTGACTATAATTATTCATTTGGCTAAATACACATAAGTAAGTTGTATAACCTTAGTCAAAATGGCCAATGGTCCTTAATCAAATTGAACATTTAGTCAAAATGGCTAATGATCTTGAATAAAAATGACCAATGGTCTTCAAATCAAGTTGAACATTTAATTAAACTAGTGGGTGCCCGTGCCCTTCGGACACTGTGAAGTCCCCCGGGAGCTTATTTATTTATTAATTTCTTTTGTGAACATTCTTTAAAGATTTCGAGTACCAAGCCAAGTTGAATGTGTGAGTGAGTGAGAACTCACCTCCTGATTTGAGTGTGTGTGTGTGTGAAAGAGAACTCACCTCCCTTCCGCCCTTCCGTCCATCGGACAAATTTAGCCAATAGGATATCAGACGAACAGACAGACGGACGAACACACAAAGAAACCCTAAACCCAAGAGGATACCCATTACACTGAGTGATACCCTGACACTGAGTGATACCCGTTACGGACACACCCAAGAGAATACCCATTACACTCGTGCTACCTTAACATTGAGTGATACCGATACCCTGAGTGATTTTTCCTCTCACTGAGAGTTCTCACAACCCACCCAAGAGTTTATCCATGACACCGAGGGACCCTGGTTTCCTCACAAACAAACCGGACACTAAGTGATACCCATTACACTGAGGGATACCCCTGACACTGAGTTATACCCATTACCCTGAGTTTCAGCCAATAGGATACCCCTGACACTGAGTTATACCTATTACCCTGAGTTCCAGCCAATAGGATACCGGACGGACGGATGGACGCACCTCTTGGAGCACAAACGCACGCACACCACTATTGTAATTATATATAAGATGGTTAATGATTGTCGTTAGTCAAATACAATATAGTTTACTACCTTATGAATTACCTCTTACCTATTCATCCACCTATTTATTAATTAATTATTTACCTACCGATTACCCACCCACCCACCTTTTTTTTTTTAATCTACCTACTTACTTATACCTTTTCACCTACCTACCTACATATACCTACCTATATTTTTCACTTTTGTACAACCTACCTACTTATTTACTCACCTACCAACATATTATTTATTTCCCTATCCGCCCACTTACCTACCTAATTTTTATCCACTAGATTTAGCAATTAAATTTACCCAAAGTTTATCCAAATTTTAGCCATTAAATTTATTATAAATTTAACTTTTAAATTTAGCTAGTAAAGTTGGCACTAGGTTTAGCCTAAGTTCAACCATTAAAATTTGTTGATAGGTATACCCTAAATTTAGCCATTAAATTTAACCATTAGGTATAATTTAGGTTGATCCAATATGTTTAACCACTAGAGTTATCCACTAAGTTTAATTTTGGTTTAGCCATTATATTTAGCCATTATGTTTAGCAAGTAAATTTAGCTTTAGTTTAAACATTATGTTTAGCCAAAGTTTAGTCATTATGTTTAACCATTAAGTTTAGCCATTAAATTTATCAACTAGGTTTAACCACTATGTTTACCCATTAGATTTTAAATTCAAGGTTTAACCATTATGTTTATCCATTAGTTTAAATTGTTGAATTTAGTCACTAGGTTTAACCAATAGTTTCAATCGTTGAATTTAGGCATTAGGATTCACCATTAGTTTAAGTTGGTGAGTTTAGCCATTATGTTTAACCATTAATTTAAGTTTTTGAAGTCAACCACTAAATTTAGATATTGATTTAAGTTGGTGAATTTAACCACTAAGTTTAACCATTATTTTAAATCACTAAGTTTAACCACTGAGATTAGTCGTTAGTTTAAGTCGCCAAGTTTATCCACTAGGTTTAATCATTAGTTTAAATCACTAAATTTAGACACTAAGTTTAGCCATTAATTTTAGTCCTTAGGTTTAGCCATTATTTTAAATCATTGAGTTTAGCCATTAGGTTTAACAATTAATTTTAATCATTGAGTTTAGCCACTAGGTTTAGCCATTAATTTTAGTTGTTGAGTTTAGCCATTATTTTAAATTATTGAGTTTAGCCACTAGGTTTAACCATTAATTTAAGTCGTTGAATTTAATCATTAGGTTTAACCATTAGTTTAAATTGCTAAATTTAACCACTAGGTTTAGCCATTAATTTAAATCACTACATTTAACCATTATTTTAAATCATTGAATTTTGCCATTAGTTTAAGTCGTTGCGTTTAGTCACTAGGTTTAACCATTAGTTTAAATCATTGAATTTAAGCATTAGGTTTAACCACTATTTTAAATCATTGAGTTTTGCCACTAGGTTTAGCCATTATTTTAAATTGGTGAATTTAAACATTAGGTTTAATCATTAGTTTAAAACATTGAATTTAGCCATTAGTTTAAGTTGATGAATTTAGCTATTAGGTTTAGCCATTAGTTTAATTTGATGAATTTAGCTATTAGGTTTAGCCATTAGAATAAGTTGATGAATTTAGTTATTAAGTTTAATCATTAGTTTAAGTCATTGAATTTCACCACTAAGTTTAACCATTAGTTTAAGTTGATGAGTTTAACCACTAGGTTTAGCAATTAATTTAAGTTGATGAATTTAAATTATTAGGCTTAACCATTAGTTTAAATTGATGAGTTTAACCATCAGGTTTAGTCATTAGTTTAAATTGATGAGTTTAACCATCAAGTTTAGCCATTAATTTAAGTTGATGAGTTTAACCATTAGTTTAAATCCATGAGTATAGCCATTAGGTTTAGTCATTAATTTAAATTGGTGAATTTAGTCACTAGATTAACCATTAATTTAAGTTGTTGAATTTACCCATTAAGATTAACCATTATGTTTAATGATGTGAAATAATAAATTTGATAAAAGTTGAACACCTTTGAAAGGGTAGTCCATTCGTAAACATTTGATTTATCATTATGAAGGTTTGGGGTTCAATTCTTTATACTTACAACCTATGTGCATGCTTAGTGACGCACCCCAAGCTCCTTGATAGACTTAACTATGAAGTTAAAGGTGAAAACAACAAAAGGATAAGGAGTTAGGGTATGTTCCCTGGCTCACAGCACTGGGGGGGGTAGAAGGGCGTGATGGAGTTTTGGGATGGGGATTAAGATGAGTGACAAGCGAGTCAATTATTCATACATGCCTGTACAAATTAAACAATAAGTTGGTTAGTGCGTAGTTGGAACATTTTTGGTTTATAGATGAATCACGAGGAAACCTGCTTCACAAGACTCACCATGGCCCAAACTTGGGGGAAGCCACCACCTTCCCCCTTATAGTATTATTTGTGCTTGTTCACGGGGCCTGCACACAAATGTCATTTTGTCCGGGACTCCCAAGTTGGGAGTCCCAAAATTCCTAAAATTAGGACTCTCGTGACTTTGGAAGCCCATAATTTTTTTCTATAGACTACTTGAAGTGAGGTCTAAAGCAAAGTTGTAGACTCATCAAAAACTTTCCAATGGTATGTGACACGCCATCTACATGCAAATAAATCAGAATGATTATTAATTTTTAATGGTTGGGAGTCAAATTGACATATTGACTCTCGGCCCTTTTTTTGGCCATAATTTATGTTTTAAATACCCAAATGGGTCATGCAAGCACATTTTAGACATCTAAGTTTCAAGAGATTTCCAATGGTATAAGCAACACTTCAATCCAATGAATTTGAACCCCTACAATCGCCCTCTGGAAACTTGAGAGTCCATCGGGAGTCCAACTCCCAAAGTGGGAGCCCACTTGGGAGTGTGTGGGTTCATTCCCTCACACTCTCCTACACTCCTGAGAGCATGAAATGTGACTCCTAGGCTTAACTTTTGGTTCGCACCTTTGCAAGCCCTTGCTTTGGTCATGAACTAAGGCTAGGGTAGGTAGGTTAGACTAAAATGGCTTAGCGGGGTTAGGTAAGTGAAATTAGGTAGGCTAGGTTAAGCTAGCACCTACCTACTTAAAAACCTTTTTTCAAACCTACCTAAACCTATTTATTACCTACTTATTAATTTACCTACCTACCTACCTACCTACCTACCTATTACTTTTTAAAATAATCATCCAATTTTTTAAATTTTAGTTATAAAATTGACCTAGTCAAATGGTCCACTATCTACTAGTCGAATAATTAATCATTTCATTAATCATTTTGTTACTCAAAATGATAAGGTCCAATTTGACTGTCTAATCACGTAGGTTGTGGCTAAAACAACTTGTCCAGATTGACAAGGTGGTTTTTTTTTACACTTGTCACTTTTAGGTTTTTTTTAATTAAAAAACCAAGTTGAAAAAACCATGAATTGTAGTAGTGTGTAACTACATTTTGATCTCAAGGAAAATTTGTCATATGTGTTGCATCATCTAGTATTTGTACACTTTTACTTAATGGTGGACAAACCACACCATTCAACTTTCAAACTTCCAATCCAAATTAATGAAGATTCAATATGTGCTATTAATAAAACATCACAACGAACAATTTTTTTTCGAAAATGTTCATTGATCATTTGGGACAAAGTTCCCATGTAACATTGACATTATCTAAAGGTAGTTGATCATAAGTTTCATGATATACGTAGTAATGATAGACTATTTGGAGGTCCCACTATAGTGTTTGGAAAAAACTTTCATCAAATTATAGTTATTGTAAATGGATCTAAAGGACAAATTGTAACAACCTTTTTTCAAAGGTCATTGTTGTGGGATGGTGTATATATGTTGAGATTACAACAAACAATGCATTTGGTTGAAACATCTTTAGAAAATTAACAATTTGTAAATTGGCTGCTTAAAGTTGGAAGTGGCCACATTCCAATTGATCAAAATGGCAACATTCCTTTTCCACAAACAATGCCATATGGCCCAAATTTACTATCACTCATTCAAGTTGTATACAACGGTATTGGAAATATGACTTCACACACCAATGAATATTTCAAAGATTGCATCATCTTATCCACTCTAAATGATATTGTTGATAACATCAATAATGACATCATTGACATTTTTCCTATAGTTGTTTGGACATTTCTTAGTGCAAATGTTGACATGATTGAAGTAGGTGCCGATAACAACAATTTGTATCCTACTAGGTAGCTTAATTCTTTAGACTTGTCAAGATTACCACCTTCAAAACTACATCTTGAAGTTGGATGTCCCATTATGTTACTACTCAATATTGTTCCAAAACGTGGACTTTGTAATGGTTCACAACTCATAATGACACGTCTAAGCGATCGTGTTGTTGTTATTTTAACGAGTATGCATGTTGGAGAAACAACCTTTGTCCCTAGAATCACATTACAACCAACCACATTTGAAATACCTTTCAAATTTATTCAAAGACAATTTCATGTGAAAGTTGTTTTTATTATGACAATTAACAAATCACAAAGATAATTTGTAAAATATGTAGGTCTAGATCTCCTAACACATGTATTTTCTTATGGTCAATTGTATGCAGCACTCTCTATAACCACATTAGTTAATTCACTCAAATATTTCTTCTTGAACAAAGTGTACAAAAAACAATGAACATTGTATATTATGAAATATTAATATGAATTTTTAACTCTTGCATTGAATTATATATGTCATCATAAATTTCAAAACTTTGTTTCAAAATTATTATTTTACATGAAACATCCAATATTTTGATAATTTGTTTTAAATATTTGGGCAAAACAATGTTCAAATGTTGAGTTTCCCTATTTTGTAATGGGTTCGCACTTGGAAGGAAAAAGTAGTTAAGGATGTCATAACATTTGGGCCAACATAGGCCACAATAGTTTATATTTGAATTAAAGATTAAGTCAAAATGTTCATATATACAAAGTCCAATGTCAATGTAGACCTTTATATTTAAAAATTTTAATGTTCAAACTTGTACATTTACATAAATTTAAATTTATGTTTTTCCCCTAGTTCATTCATCACTGGACAAATTTTTCATTACAAATGTTCATGATGCCGCAATAACAAACTTCAAAAAAGAATCCTTAAATTATTTTCCCATTTTATCTCTTCATATACAAAAAATGTAAATCTTAACTATATTTTTTAAAATAATGTTTTTGAGTATATTATTATTTTTATTGTTAACCATGATTTAACATTTTTTTTGGGTTTGTTTTGGTAATATATGTTGATGTGAGTTTAAAATAAGTTGATGTTGGAACTATTTATTGTTTTACATTGAAATTATTAATTATTAATCATTAATCATTATGAATAATCTTTTTGTTATTCAAATTTGTGATTTCAAAGTTTTAACAAAAACTCATTGAACTTGCATTATTTTCATAGGGGGCCACTAAATGTTGAAAATCTAAACCATGTGCATCAAACAAAATATTTTTGGAATGTATTAAATGATTGTTTAACCTATTGTTTTCACCCTATTATTACTTAATTTTCTAATATAAACATATTTAAACCAACATATATAAATTATAATTATTACATTATCCATATTAATTATAAATATATATTTGAATAAATAGTACCATACTTTAAAAGTAAATGAATTACGCCTTTTACCTTAAAACTTATATATAACACCTCAATACATAACACACATTTTAATAAAAAATTTAAAGGAATGACCCCCCTCAAAAAAAAATCCTTGAATTTTAATTAAATTAAAAAAAAATTCCCCAAAAAGAACCACCAACTTGCAAAAATTTGCCACTAAGGATTAAAATATATATATTGTTGATTAAGGCGGGGGGGGGGGGAGGGGGGGAGAGGATAATCCAATTGTGTAACACCAAAATATCACCAAATTATGTTTCTTTTATTTCTACAAAGGTAAAATGTATTGTTACATTATTATAAAAATAAATAAACAATATGTTATGATTTTTTTTCAAAGTTGTGTAATTAATCATTTTCATTAATTTGTGACTAACGTTGTTAAACAAATATGATGTTGATAAAAATGGTTATATTGATTATTTAATTAATTTTTCTTCTAGTGGCCAATTTTTGCCAATTTAAAAGGGGGAAAAAAAATCAAAAATGGTTTTTTCCAAAAAGACATCAAAATTTATAAATTTAAAATGAATATTTTTCAAGGTAATATTGAACAATTTTCAACAATTTTGCAACTCCATAACTCTTCTATAGGCAAATGTGGGTAAAAATATTCATGGGTGATTACAATTTGAATAACATGGCAAATTTATTTTTTTAATTGTACATAATCATATTGAGGAAAACAAAACGTAAAATTCTACATAAATTGAACATATATTTTACACAAGAAAAATATTTTTGTTAAAGATTTAATGAAAGCACTTTCGAATTCACATTGAATTGAATCTCATTTATGAAGATTGAAAATGAATTCACACAAAAAATAAAATTGTAATTTTTTTGTTTTGTTCATAACATGATTTTTACGTGTTTTTTTTAACCTTTCAAATTGCATAACTATAAATTCCAATAATGAAAATTTGAGGAGATGGTATATGGGTGATTTTGCATAATCTTTTGTAGGCTTGTATAATCTATCATATGGTTGTCCTTGGACAATTTTAGGGATAATTCTAGAAACAACTCATAACTACTTCACCATTTCCCAACTTAAGTATTTCATTTTTTTAATAACTACCTTATTCCTTTTCCCTACCCACTGGTAGGGATATGAAAAAAAATCCTATTTCATTTTCAAGTTTAACTACTTCATTGCTTTACCAATAACTACCTTACTTTTTTTGTTAATAACTACTTCCCTCTTTTACCTTACCTACCATGGATATAATGTTTAATATAATTTAAATTAAAATTGAAATTGATACGAATAATAACAAGATATTGAAAACCAAATGGGAACATGATAAGAAAAAAAGGGCTGAACGTCACTAGTAGTGTGTAGCAACACAAAGCCCAAGTTATAATTATTTTCATGAATAGATTATTGAATAAACTTCAAGATCATGTTTTCATATGTCACTTTTACATGACCATTCTAGTCATATGGTTGTCCTTGGACCATTCCAAAGTCAATTCATGAATATCTATCTCATTTTCAAGCCTAACTACTTCATAATTACTTCATAAACTTTTTCTTTATAATTATTGCCTTTTCTTATTAGTTTTCATAATAACACTCTCCCACCTTTCTTAATAACTACCTCCATTTTATAACTACCTCACTCCTTTTTCCTATCCATCAACATGAATATAAAGATAATAATTAACACGTGTCTTTTCATGTCCATGAAATGTATATTAATTTGAATTAAAATTGACATTGACATAATATATGAAAATATAAGAAAAAATTAAAATAGTCGATTGCCATTAATAGTGCATAGGAACGCGAAGTTCAAATTATTTTCATGAATAAATGATTGAATAAGCTTCAAAATCATGTTTCATTTGTAACATTTGAATAAATTTTGAAAAAGAAAAAAAATGTATGTTAAAGTTTGAATTTCTTAAATCCATGTCAAAATAATAAAGTTAAACTTTCTTTCACTTATCAAAAGTTTTGAAGTGGTTTGGTGGTGTAGACCTTGGTGCGTCTCCATGAAGTCTTGGGTTCAAACCTTGATGAATGTGTGCATTGATGTATGTAATGTATATATACATTGATGTATCATGTATAAATATAATATGTGAAACATGTGCAATGAAAAATATTTTGTTTAAAAATTGTTTAAAAAATCCAAACCAAACGCAAGTAGTAATAATAATTTAAAATCATAGTGTGTATTTTTGTCACAACATGTCATGAAAAATTTACAATCCATGACTTTAAAAAAATAAAAATAATGATGTGACATGTTAATCCACGTCATATTGCCTTGGGACCTCATAATATCCATGTCAAAATTTTAAAGTTACAAATTATTTAGTGCAACATGTCACTATCTAAAACAATTTAAAAACATTTCACTAAAAATGTTATAATCAATTAATCATTTTTCACCAAGACCATATAATAGTTTATCCAAACCCAAGATTTTTTTGTGTGTACCATAATATATAATTGGATATTATTAAGTAATTATAAACTATTACTATGTTATTTAAATATTATACCTTAAGCCATTAGTAGGTTATTATAGTCTTTTAAGTTAAATTAATACACATACCTAATATACCTACTTACCTATAACCTATGACCTACATGTATGTTTCATTAACTACTTACAACCCATTTAACAACAACATCAAAACAAACCTATTTAATGATTTATTTCAACTGGTATTGAAGTGTGATGAGTACATAATGATGCCATAGTGATTTAGGCTAATGAATTACACTCCATTTTTGTACTAGTGATTGTATAAGTTTAAAATTATATAACAAATTAATTTATTGATCAAGTATTTATAAACTATAATTTACTTGTTAACTTTTCAAAAAAGTTCAATTTGTTTACTAAAAGAACAAAAATTTTATTTTCAAGTTTTGGGTTTCAATTTGAATCATAGCAAAAGGCTAATTCCATTATCCAAATTTTGTGTTAGTTCCGTCAAAATGGCATTGATTCAAGTCTAGGTTAGTTGAAATAAGGGAACTTGCTAAACACCTTCATTTGTGTTGTTTGCCATGATGAAATGCAACATATACTTGATTACACGTCATGCTTTTGTGAAGTTCTTAATGTAATCACATTGATATTACATTTGACTTGAAACATATTTAGATTAACAATAAGAAGGAAAATTGATGGCACTTTATTTCTTACTTGCATAGCTTGAGATGACTTTGACTTTGTGTTGTTTGTTGCAAAATCATGAAACATGAGTTGTGAAACCCTTATAATCTATTGAATTTGGTGATATATGTGCAAGTGAAACACATACATATCCATGGAAATAAAATTGTACAATTTAACACTTTGAAAAAAAACCAATATGTGTATTCCAATTCAATTAAACAAACATGACAATAATGAGATTGGACATAATTTGTGAATGTTGTTACAAAATAATAAACAACACCAAGTTACCATTTGTGATTCCTCTTCAAAGACTCCACTATCATGGGCATTAGTGGTTTTATGTAATATTATATAAAATAATCTTCAAAATTTTGAACAAACAACCATGTGCAATTTCTTTTTGTTGTGAATTTGTTAATTAAAATTAAATACAATCATAATGTTGCCAACACTAAAAAAATGTTTAATTAATAAAATGTCAATAATATTTTCATGAAGTGGCAACAATCTTGTGAGGGTATGCTTTGTTTTATCTCACCCTTTTACAAGCAAACATCTAAGAAAAAAAAACAAAAAGAGGCCTATCTACAAGAGGGTTGGAGCATCTTGCCCTCTTAACACATCCTTTTTGTTGACACAAACACAATTGATCCTTGGACTTTGACGCATGTTCAAAGCTATTGGTGACCAAATCCTTTTCATTAATCTACATCTTATTTTCATATTCAACTATTTAATAGTATTGAATCAAATGACAAACCCCACTAGGAAGTGAGCAATCCCAACCCTTTCATATCTCCCTTACAAAACCACATTTAGGCTTTTTCACCCAAGGTTTAGGTTTCAATAAGTAGCAACAACATAAAAAGATGCAGAAATTTTGTTTCTTTCATATCTCATTGTAACCAAATTTGCCTAAAATCCCTTTAATTCAAATCATGCTTTCGGTTACATTACAAAATTGAAGGGAAAAAACCACATTCAATCACACAACCTTCAATTCACATCCTCCACCTTTTGCAAACCTAAAGATCACAAAGATCTCAATTCACCTCTTCCACCCTTTGCAAACTGAAACTCACATCATAACCTTCAATCCACCTCTTCTATAGATTGCAATCTTGTTGAAAGTGTCAAAGCTAACACAAACAGACAGACATTGCCTACACCACAAACACAAGACCAAAAGCATAAGAAGAAGAAGAAGAAAAACATCCATCACCATCTCCTCAAAAATATAGATGAGCACTAAATTTGTGGATAGGGATTTCCTCTCATCGATCGATAAATCTAATGGTAGCGATGGAGGTAGCGTAGGCTGCTAGTCATGTAATCGTCCATTCCTGTAGTCAACATTGCAATTGCATGAGCGGACATTACATGAGGCGTGGATAGTAGGCTAGAAACCGCTCAAGAGGAGGAGGCGTCGATAGCATAGCAACAACCATTCATCGTTGCCTATGCCCGGCGCCGTGGATGGAGACACCCACGTGACAGAGAGGAGCCGAACTTACGTTGAAACAACAATTGTGAAGACTTTTTAAATAATTATTTTTGATACTAAATTTGATTGTCCGCAGCTACTTCCTCGCAGCCGCTCGCTCCTTCCCCACACCCCCCCACCCCACCCCACTCCTTGACTTGTCGGTCTCTGTCTCGCTTGCTTTTCGTTTGCTTTTTGTTCTTTGCCTCTTTTTTCTCTGAGAACCACTTCACGCGGGCTGACGGACGGACGGGAGTGTTGTTACTGTGCATGACCCTGCCCGAACCCCTGCTCCTTCCCGCAGACGGATTCTGGCGCCCTTCGTACGTATGGGTAGCTGCTCTTGTTGTTGCTCTTGTTGTTGTTGTTGTTGTTACTCCGCGGCGGCATCCATCTGCTGCTCCTCCCCGCCTGCTTGCGTTCCATATGCATACTCCGCCATGCTGCTGGGTGCATCGGCACCACTCTTTCTCAGGTTTTCGGTTGTCAACTAGGGTCTTAGCCACTGTTGTTCATCTCGTAAACCTGAGCGCGCGCGCATGAGAGGAAGGGAGGGAGCGTGTCTCGTTGTTGCGTTACTTCCTGCTGCATCTGCATCATCATCGTCATCATCTTCTCTGTGATTTTTTCTTTTCTCGCTGCTTAGATTTGTATTCCACCCTAGTACAAGAACAAGAGCGAGTGGTGCCATGGCTGTCAACCAGCAGTACGAGAGATCTGCTCTAAACCCTTCCTCCCGAGAGTCGATGCAATCGGGAGGAGGAGGAGGAGGAGCTGAAATGAGGGGAGTTGTCATCATCTCCATGCCACGGACAGACAGCGAAGGCAAAACTTTGTGTGCTGCTTTCGCTGTTCAAGGCCAGCAACAGCAGCAACAACAACCCCAGCAGCAGAATGTTACTTCAGTACCGTCGGCGGCGGCCGTACCCATGCGTCGACTGCGTAGGAGGCGGCGGATCAGACGGTTTTCTTTGTGTGCAATTGTGGTGGCTGCCGCTATCTTCTTATGGCTCAGGGGTCCGACACTGACGACAAACTCGGAAGAGCAGGAAGAAGACGAGGACAAGCAGGTGCATGTTTATACACTGTACCCTAAGTATGCTCCTGTGCGCACCAAGATGGTGCAAATGCGGCGGACGTTGCTGGAGCGTGATATGCAGAGGCTTGGCAGAGTGGGAACTAATAACGGTAATGCCACAGCTGTGGTTCCTATTCGTGGCAACATCTATCCTGACGGGTATACATACATTCCTGATGCCACGCCATGCCATGCCATGCCATGCCCTCCCTTGTTTGTCTTGTAGCAAAGAGACTAATCTTAGCTTTGAACTAACAGAGCTTCTGTATTTCGCCCAAGCTAAACCATTGCCTAATTGTTCCTGGTTAGCCATCCTGACTGAATCAGGGAATGGAAAGATGCACTTTTCTGTCAAGAGTGCACCTGCCTAGTACTGAACCAGGCACCCAAGAGTGATGCCATGGCTGGGTTGTTTGTTACTGGCAAATTCACCTCTGTAGCAATAGCAATGGTATGATAGGGGAAGTTCCTTGCTTCCTTCTATATCTTTACTCATGGCACTGTCTTTGAGAGCTCAAAGCACATGTGTTTAACATCCTCTGTCTGGTGTTTTTGGGGGGGGATGGGGGAGGGGGTTTCACTCTTCCTTTAAGGCAGAAAAACACCAGCAGCCTCATGTTCCACTTGTTGCAGGGGTTGGCTTTCTTTTTACAAATTGGTGAATTAAGTAAGTGTTTCCAGTGGAAAGATCCACTACTGACAATGCTGTGTTTGCAGGCTTTACTACATGGCACTACTTGTCGGGCGACCTGCCAAGTTATACTTTCTGGATATGGACACTGGCAGTGATCTCACATGGCTGCAGTGTGATGCACCTTGCCGCAGTTGTGCCCCGGTGAGCTTTCTCATCCTTGGTGGTAGGTTGAGGATTCATATTCTTTGGTTTCTAGGGAGGTGTCAATGTTTTGTGGTTTTTGTTATACTAGAGTAGGGATGCCAGGACAACTGCTGGACCTTTTAAGACCAGTCTCACTTCTGCTGGGGTTATTCCTTCCAATGTTCCCTCTTGCAATGTGGAAAGTTGCTTTGGCCCCCTTTGCATCATCAAGCATTTCAGGGTAAATCTTCTTGGGGTGCGTATTGTCTCTAGAAAACTGTATTGTTGGAATCAAAATGATGACGTACATCAGATAATCCTTTGTTTTGGCAGCAACATTTTTTCTACATGTATAGATGTGTGTTTTTGGTTTTTTAATTCTAGTTTTGTCCCTTTTGTGTTGTTTTTTCTTCCCAGTTCTGTAAGGCCCTTATCTGGAAGTGCTTTTTTGATTAAAAGGAGAAGTTTTAACCTTGTTCTGGCTTTCTTAATTGTAAGTATGGAGATTTCTCAATGCTCATGGGAGTTGTCTTTTCTATGATGGCATTCTTTCCAACTGTTTTAATCAGGGACCATGGCATTGAAGACCATTGTAGTTCTAATTTGTGAAGTATATAATGTTGTGCTTTGGGGTGATCTTTGCAGTAAGAGGGCAAAGCTGTTCAAGCTCTTTGCAGCAGGGTATTGAACCACTATTTGTGTTCACTGTGTTGGTGTGATATTCAGGGACCACATGGGCTCTATGATCCCAGGAAAGCAGAATTGGTTGACTGCCGACTACCTGTGTGTTCACATGTGCAAAGTGGAAGCAGCTACTCATGTAACGCTGGAGGTGTAAATCAATGTGACTATGATGTGGAGTATGCTGATGGCAGCTCCACAATGGGTGTCCTTATGCAAGATTTTATTACATTGATGCTTATCAATGGCACTCGCACTCAAAGAAAGGCTGTTCTTGGGTACTGTCTTCTCATTTGCTTTTTTCATGTTCCTGTTTCATTCATGACAGAATTTATTTGTGCTTTTCTCCATTGCCTGATCAGCTTCTGAGAAACAAGAAAGGGTACTTTTAGAACTGGAGTTCTCTTTGATCTATCCCTCCTCCTCTACCTGGCCCAGAAGATATGGGATCATATAACTTCATTCTTGTGGTCATGTATGGTGCAATCTGGCCTCCTGCCAAGTTGTTCGATGTCAGGCTGTTTGATGGGCAATGTGATTCATAGTTGACATGTGTCAGCAGATGTGGATATGATCAGCAAGGGGCATTAGCACAGTCACCAGCGAGCACAGATGGGGTGTTGGGTTTAAGCAACTCAAAGGTGGCGTTGTCCTCACAACTTGCTGAGCAGGGGATCATAAATAATGTCATAGGCCACTGTTTGGCTGGTGGGAGCAATGGAGGGGGCTATCTTTTCTTTGGAGATGAGCTTGTTCCATCATGGGGGATGACCTGGGCCCCTCTGCTTGGGAGGCCTGCTATGTGAGTCTCCTCAGTAAACGATATGTCAAGTTATGTTATGTGATTACACAATTTGGATGATTTGTTGTATTATGGCATCTTCTACTATTTCAGACAGTTTTAGCTAGTTTTTTTCAGATGCCATGATCATGACCCAATACTGTGTTCAACATAGTAGATGATTTCAGACAAATGTCTAATGAGGATCACAACATGGATAGAATAACAGCTTAACCAAATATGTTCTTGGTTTTGCATTTGTATGAGGTCAACAACCTGCCTCATCTCTTTAGAGTTTGATTAGCATCTGAAACAAGGGCAGTGGTAACCATTAATGAAACATACCATCCCCTCTTATTTGGCCTAATTGTGGAATCTGTGTTGTCTGTGTTGATGGCAGGGAGAATTATCAAACACACCTATACAGTATACGGTATGGTGGGGACAAGGTAGAGATGAATGGTGATGAATTATCTGGATTAGATGGTGGAACCATATTTGACAGTGGGACATCCTTCACATATCTGGTGCCAGAGGTGTACAAAACACTTCTTGCTGTGGTGAGTATTGATCATATCTCCTTGTCAATAGTGGACAGTACTTTTGGAGGGTTGACCTTGCAGTTTACTAACTAATTTTTGGCATGATTGGGGAGCAGATACAAGAACAGGCTACAAGAAGCGGGCTTGTCCAGGTTGAGTCTGATGACACTTTGCCATTTTGTTGGCGTGGTGCATCTCCCTTTCAGTAAGTGGTCCTTGTGAAACTTGAGGATGGCCTTTCTTGAAGTTAAGATCAAGTGTATAAGTACTGCTTCATACAGTGTTGAAAATGATGGCATGCTTATGGATGGTGGTCTTTTTGAAGCTGTTAAAGATATTTGTCCATGACCTCTGCAAAAGAGGTTGTGGCTTCTCATGTTTGTGTTGAGGTGAAAATTAAATGTTGTGATGTGTTGGTAGGAATGTGTGGAAACTAGTACTGATGAGAGGCTTGGGTGGGCAGATCTGTGTCTGATGTGAGTCAATACTTCAAATCAGTGACTCTTGATTTTGGAGGAAGCAACTGGTTCTCAACAGGCAGAACAATGGATCTTACTCCTGATGGCTATCTGATAATCTCGGTATGCTGGGTGTAATATGGAAGGTGGCAGGGCTGGATTCTATGAGTCATTTTTTTCTTTTTTTGTACATTTCTTCAAAGGATGTAAATGTATATAAAGGAAAGAATGATAGAAACAAGGCAGTGGATACTCAAAATATTCAGTAGCATCTATTTGGGAGAGCATGAAAATCTAGAGAGGTGACAAAGTTGGATTGATGTGGTGATGACTTGGTGAAATTTCATGGATTTCAGACTCAAGGCAATGTGTGTCTGGGCATCCTGGATGCAAGTGGGGCAAGCATTGAGGCTATGAACATAGTAGGAGGTACAAAATTCCTTACCTTGGGTCATGTATTCTTGCTGTGTTGACACAGTATTATCTTTATCTTTCCACGAACATGAAGTGTTTGATTGAAGGCAAGGTTAGACAGTTCATTTTTTGGAATGTGCCCTGTACAGCACACTCCATCTGCCCAAACCCCCACTGCAACAAACACAGATGCACATTAGAGATGACCTCTGAGCCTGCACATGATACAGTGGCTTCAGCTGTCCGTTGCTAGAACAGTCTGAAAATTATGAGTTGCTTATCAGGTGTTGCTTCTTAGACTGGCAGACATCGTCAGCTTTTGCTGTGTGTTAAATGCATCATTTTAAGAAAATTAGCCGGAAATATGTGATTTTAAACTCTTGAGTTGTGACTTGTTGGGATTGCAGACATATCAATGCGAGGGTATTTGGTTGTGTATGATAATGTTCAGCAACGCATCGGATGGATTCGCAGGAATTGCCACAACCGCCCTACTAGGATGACAAATCAATTTACGTCTCTCTTCAACTGAACCAACTATCTTTCACAAAGCATATTGTGACCACTCAAGTTTGTTGGTTACAAGACAATTTCTGGACTTGTTTTTTGGGTTTCAAGCCAGGCTGTATCCCTGAGGTTTTTTCTAAGTCTAACCATGAGGGATGGGCAGTGCTTGCCCATCCTTCATGTTCTATTTGACATCTTTTCACATAGAGACATTGCTACTTCACTTATCATGCAAATCTGTTGTTGGTCATAAAAAATGACATAAGTATAGTGAAGGAGATCATATGGCATTCCTTGGCAGTTCTGTTTCAAATCATCTTTGACATTTGTGTTACACCTACCTCTTCTTGCGGAAGCAAAATTACGAAAGGAAAAGGAGACTTCAAGGTGGAGATTCAATTGCATGAATCATACTTCCATGGTTGACTGATTTGTACTTAAATCAGCTCAGGACCTGCTTGTGGTAGCTTAAGTTCTTTGATGGATGTACATTCGGTACTAAATTGTACAAACAGTGTAATGTAGATCAGCTAATTTAGTGCTAATAATGAGTTATGATTATCCCAGTTTGAAGTAGAGGTGTGAACAAATGTGTGACTAGATGTGTGCCTGCAGTTAGCGCATCTGTCACTAAATCAATTTAAGAGTTGTGTCCTAGTTAGTTCTTTGATGTTTCCATTCTGTGTTGGAGATACAGATGAGAGCTAGAAGGTGCCACTGAAACTAATGGATGTCATGGTTCCTTTGAACAATACAGCTTGAAAGGTTTGAAGGAAAAGTGTTTACCATACTGTGTGTGCATGAGTTCAGGATTATGGTTTGTTGCTGTGCAATAGATATTCATTGCACTGAATTGATTGTTTAGGTTTTATTGTGTCAAAACAAGGTTTTGGTCCATTATTATTGTGACTCGGTGTGTTCTGGAGAAGGATTTTAGCATTTGTGTTGGGGCTTTTTATGCAAGGTCATTTAGCTTCAGAGTTCTGGGTGATTTATAGTGATCTGCTTTGAATTGGCATTCACGGAGAAGGTGTACTATTCTGCTATATAATTTACCTCTAAATAGGCAGAAAGTGCAATTGTAATCCTTCACATTTCATTCAATCCATGACCAGGCTCTTGGTGAGAAAATGGACTAATTTACCTCTAAATTGGCAGAAAGGGCAACTAAATCCTTTACTGTTGTGAGAAAGTGGACTATTCTGCAGCATAATTTACCTCTAAATAGGGAGAAAGAGCAACTAAAATCCTTCACATTTTCTCATTTGATTGTCAGGCACTTTATGAGAAAGTGGACTATTCTGCTGTATAATTTGTCACTTACATTGGCAGAAAGGGCAACTAGGGATAAAACCGCCCATCATTGAACACCTACCTACCATTGAACACTTTCCAAGATTTTTCTCATGCTTAAACCAAATCCAGAGATTTTTGTGGCACTGGATGTGCAAACTGGAGGATTACAAGTGTTCTTTGAGCATCACTAGCAACGGAGCAACGCAGAAAACACAGGAAGAGGGTTCTTTGAGCATCACAAGTAAAGGAGCAACACAGAAAACACAGGAAGAGGGTTCTTTGAGCATCACAAGTAAAGGAGCAACACAGAAAACACAGGAAGAGTATGAGCGATAATTTGCTTCAATTTTTTTGAAAAAATAGCTTTAGACCCCTTTCTAGTTCCAGTCCCATATCTTCCTCATTTTTAGTTCGTTTTGAGTGATTTAAATCCTGATGGGTGCACCACCTAGCGCTCTTCCAAACTCTTTTATAATACAGAGGCAAAGATGCAATGATCAAAGATATTAAGCTCGAAATTCTAATTTGTTTAAATTCACCCATCACCTAAACACTGAAACCCTTTTGCACCAAACATCTCATATCTTCCTCCATTCCCTTACCACCCATCACTGAACATTGAAGTCTCTTACACCAAACTTCCCATATCTCTCCTCCCACCACTCCTTTATCAAATTGAGCAATTTTGCCAACCTTACAAGGGCTAGGTGGAGGGCTACAAATGTTCTTTGAACTTTAAAACATGTGAGGATTCGAACTCCTTTGTGTTCTGACATTATATATTTTTCTTTTGATCAATTGTCAGGCACTTGGTGAGAAATGGACTGTTCTGCTGTGTAGTTCACCTCAAAATAGGTAGAAAGGGCAACCAAAAGCAATTACATTTTGTCATTTAATTAAATGTCAGGCACTTGGTGAGAAAGTGGATTATTCTGCTATATAATTTACCTCCAAAATAGGCAGAAAGGGCAACTACGTTTTTTGACACAATCAATTGGCAGGCAGTTGATGAGAGAGTGGACCTATTCTGCTCTATAACTTATCTCTAATACGCAGAAAGTGCAACTAAAATCCTTTACGTTTTTCCATTTTATCAATTGCCAGTTGTTGAAAAGCATAGACATAATTTTGCAAATTGGAGAACAATTGTGTGCAAACACGTTGTGGGAATGTACTGGAATTTGGGAACGAGGGGCGAGCTAAAATGAAAAATTCAGGAAAAATGGGAACTATTAGAATATCATTCCCCTTAAAATTGATTACCATTGCAGTTCTTGGATGAGAAAAGCACTGCCTCCTAGTTTGCATCCACATGCCAGATGTAACAAGTTGATGATGTGAGCCTCCTTTGTGGTGAACATCATCATCCTCAACATGAAAGAGAAATTTCATCACCAACTTTTCTTGCATGAGGCTGACATAGTAGTTACTAATTTGTGAGATCCTTCAAACTCTGGCGTAGTGCTCAGTAGCTCATCAAGTTCACTACGTGACGGTTAGGGTGGCTTTTTGTATCCTGATCTCTCTCCTCTTCTATAGCTGGAAGCACACAAAAGACAAGGTCTTCGAAACTTTAAGGTGATCAAGTTTTTGTGAGGAGGAGATGATCACAATGATGTTGGATTGTTACTGAGTCACTAGAAGAAGAAACCATAAGAAGAATATGTGAAGAAGGGAGTGAGGAGGCAAAGAGGGGAGCATAGAGACAGGGCTGGGGTATGGACCTCTGTTGTGTAGGAGTGTTGCTGGGCATGGGTGGTGCATATGTAGAAGTGTTATTGGACATGGGTGGTGCGTTGGGCCCGCCATCGTCATTGCGTTGCTACAACAGTCAGGCCTGCCTTCGCTGACGCGGTAGGAAAGTTAAGTTTTGTTTTGTTTTGTTTTGTTTTATTTATTTATTGGGTCTTGCTTGGGCTTTTGTGTCTTAGTGTTTAGGGGGTAGGCCTTTTTTGTATGGCTCTTTCTTTGCATCTTTTGTTAGTTTTGAGATGCCCCTTGCCCCCATTGCTCTGGCCTTTACACTTCATGCAGCCTCTCAAGGCATATCAAAAGTGTTCACCCTCGTGCTAGCCTCGTCTCCTATGCTAGCTAGGTTGCTTTGTTTTTACAAGTGTCTTATCCTCATGTGCTACACCTTGGTCTTATCCCCTTTACTTTTTGGGGTTGGTTTTAAGTTCAATCTAATTTCATTTTGGGGTTGTTTGAGGCCCATTTTGCATGCCTTCATTTGTTTCATACAATCCTTCGAACCATCCAAGACGAGGTCAAATAAGCTTCGCTTATCGCTTGATCAAATAGTTTGAAATCCAATGGACAAATCAACATGGTTCCTTCTTTTTTTATTGCCTTCTTGGTGTTTGTGTTATATTCGAGGAGGTCATTCAGGCCAACGACAAGTTTCTACCTGCCTTAAGAGGTTTATGGTGGGTAACTATTATTTTTTTAAGAAGATTTTTCTCATGCCTTTCGTGCTTTCTATTCCCACTGCTCATTGGACGAGTCTTTGACCATTCATTTTCATTAATGTTTGACATTGGGTAAAGTTGGAAAATATAGTCATGTTGCTAGAATTCTTCAACCCATGATGCCAACTGTTCTCTCGGAGGATATTATTGCACATCTACGTTAGTTGCACCCCCTTCCCTCAAACCATGTCCCTTCACTACTTTTTTTTATTATCAACCTAAGCACACATTTGTCTTGGATATGATTTTGTTTGCATAGACCTTAGCCACAACTCCCCATTTATCTTTAGGTGGGCTATCTGAAATGGTTTATGAGCATTTTTCAAGATGCTTCAAATTAGAGGATCCATCCTTAGGGTTTTCGAAATTATTCTAGGTTGCTACTATTGTTGCCCGTGGTGATATCTTTAGGTCGATGGCTTTAATGTTGGGGGTTAACAAATTGTTGGCAGTGGCAAAAGACATTGGAGTTTTTTGTCTTATTGTCATAGGCGAAGCATTTTTCTGATTTATTAGTCATTCCATTATCTTATAGTTTTAGAGGTCGTTTCAAGAACACTTATCCTTTCATTAGTTTGGAGTTTTGACCCCTAGAGGTTGCGAGGTCGTCCTTTTTAGCATCAAAGCCCTCTTCAACATACACCCTAATTAGGTCATGATGCAAGTTAACATTGAATTTTTTTTAATAACATTTCTCAAACTACTATTTTCAAAAAATTATGAAATGTCAAAGGACCTTTGACAAACATTTTTCCCTTTACTAAGTTGTTTTATAGTGTTCATTATTATTTTTACTTCCAACATGGGTAACATGAAAAGGGGGTCATCATTATTGAATCATCTTTAGGCATGAAACAAGGTGACCCCTTAGGTGGTCCTTTATTTGCCGTAGCCCATTATCAAACATTTTTAAAAACCATTACGCAAGCCCCCAAATATGTCTTTCCATCCCTAATGGATGACACGCACATTGTGAGCATTGTGAACGAGATTGTTCCTACCTTTGACCACCTTTTGACCTAGTTAGCCCTAGTTGGGCTTAAGGTCAATGTGTCAATGTGTAAGCTTTGGAGTCCATGAGGGATCTTTTCAAATGTAAAAATTCCTCAAGGTTGTACTTTGGTCATAGATGGTTTACACATTTTGGGTGTGTTGATGGGTTCCTAAGATTTTGTCACACATTTTTTGGATGAAGCTTTATTTTATGATGTGATGCATATCAATGATTCTTTTTTTGGGAAACGCACAAGTTGCATTGGGCATTTGTCCTCATATGTTATTCATCGACCTTCTTATTTCATTCAAACAATACTTCCTTCTTCTTTTTTCTTATATCTTTTGGCAAGTTTTGACAAGAGAGTTTTGTAAGTATGTGGAGACAATATGGGTCTTGGGTCATGGGAGTCTATTCAGGGCCCCATAGCAAGACATCAGGTTTGACTATTGATATCCTTTGGTGTTATAAACCTCTTATCTATGGAAGATTGTGCCCCATCCACCTTTTTAAGGAGTTGGGCATTGGTGGTTATGTATCTATGCTCTAGGTTTCATATTTTCAATAGATCCATTTTGGAGGAGTATGTTTCAATAGACCCACACTTCCTTCAATCATGTCTTTGTGTAGCCCAAGATAACCTTCTTCTCATAACTAGATTCACCTTTCTTTTGAGAGTTTGGTAGTTATTGATGCCCCAAGTTTGCACGCATTTTTTATGGACATCCATCACAACACATCCTTTAGGTCTATTTTGGAGGATAACTCCATTTCCTTTACTTTTAAAGCTTGCATTCACTCTTGTTCAAATAAGGGGGCGAGGCTATGGTTGATTGTTAGGCCATCTATTTGTTTGTTCTGCATCACACAATTTATTTTCACTTTAATGGTGCGTTTTTGTTTTGGTTTAATTTAGCCCTCGACATTTAATCTTTTCATGTCTGAATGTGGATATGGGTTAAATGCATCTAGCACACATCTAACATGTTGTTCGTTCAAAGGTCAACGGATAGCCACACATGACGCCATCAAAGACATCATATATGCTTTTGTTCAAGAAAGTGGCACACTACATGGAGAAAATGGTGGTATGTCCTTCTATTAAAAATTTCATTATAAGCCGATTTTTACATGACTTGTGGAAACTAGGTCTTTGTTACTAATGTGGTGGTTATTGATTTGACATGGGAAATGATGGTTACATATGTCATTAGTTGACCAACATGTGTAGTTGTGGAACTTAATGTCATTACTAAGATTCACAAATATAGAGGGTTTCATGAGGGGCACCATTTTATTCCGATGGCTATTGTCGCAACCTTACTTTGGCCAAGTGTGTTGGGTGAAGCCCAACATTCCCAAAGTTGGGGACTTGGAGTCCTCTGGGACTCTCGAATGTTTAGAGTTCAACAGCAAGGCTCGAAACACCTCGCATTGAAGTGTTTTTGGTGTCATTGGAAAGGTCTTGAAGATTAGATATCGAAAATGGCCTCGCATTGGTCATTTGGACATTTGCAGCCCAAGTTATGGGCAAAAGAAGGGCCGGGAGTCAAAGTGGTAGTTTGACTCCGACCACTAAAAGTCGAGAATCGACCTTTTTTCGACATCCGATTTGAGAGTGCAACATGGCGTTGGAAAGATCTTGACGAGGGTTACAACTTTGGTTCAGACCTCGTCGCGATTGGAATCTTCAGTCGGGAGTTATGAGCTCCCAAAGTCCCAAGACTCCAACCGGGACAATTTTGGGACTCCAACTTGGGAGTCTCGGGAAAAAGTGCCATTTGGATGTAGCCTCGGTGGAGAGTTGCAGAGAATATTATATGGGGGAAGGTGATGGCTTCCCCCGAGTCCGGGCCATGATGAGTCTTATGTGTCAAAGTGCCCGTGGCTTGTCCCAACACCCAAGGTGTTCCCGAATGCTAACTAACCTCTTTTGGTTGGTTTTTGGATGCAGATTCACACAACATAAGCTAGTCCCTCTTCCTAGTCTAATCCCGAGACTCTCGACACGACTCTCTACCCCTTTCTAGTGTTGGAAGTTAGGAGTGTGCCCTAAGTCCCAACTTTCCACAACGTGACAAAGTGAAACCCTTAAGTGGGTTCACCTCGAGATTTAGGAGCGCGTCAGTTATGGAGGTTCATGGTGCACCCAAATGTGATATGGATTGTTTCATTAGGGAGTGGCTTGTTTTTTCCACAATAGACGGTCAAAAGGTCATTTATCTTTGTTTTTGTATTCAATTTTTCATGGAGCATGTTAGTATTGTTCTTCAACATGCTTTAACCTTTGTTATAGAGAGAAATATTACTTTGGTGGGAGATGTTTGTTTTAATCCTCTTATTATTTTTAGATCTCACGATTTCCATATAGGTGACATTAGAGGGGTTGTAAATGAGATAACTTCCTATCACTAGAAGGACTAGCTCTCTCCCTTCTTTGGTTCTTGCAAGCTGCGTGTGTGTTGGCCTTTCTTTGGCCTTCCCTTTTCTCTTCCATGTGATGGTTCCAACCATCAATTTTTATTGAATTTTTTGTTTCCTTATTTGTGAAATCCACAACAAACTAGGTAAGTAAAAGTGTGAACATTGTGGTGAACATACTTGGATGGCAGAATGAAATTTTTGGTTGCCAATGTTATCATCCGTCATCCATGTGGTACCCATACATAGTTAAAAATGTGTGCTCCTATGCGAAGTAGTAAAGAGAGATTGTGTTCATCACGATAATTAACTACTCCATATGGATGATAAGCTTCATCACAATTTAATCATCCATGGGGCACACATACACAATTAATAATGTGAGCTCTTGTGCAAAGTAGTACAAAAAGTGTGATGTCAAAGTACATACACCATATGAACGAAAAGCTTCATTGCAATTTTATCATCCATGCAGCATACTTAGGTAGTTAATAATTGTGTTCCTGAGCAAAGTTGTACAGAATGATCGTTGTGGTACATGCTATATACATATACTAGTGTGTGCCCCGTGCATAATGCACATGTGTGTTATTTCAAACAACCGTTGGTCCCCCCCCCGCCCCCCTGGTCCTTCGCATTCCCACTCGGGTTCTTTACCCCGTCGAACTTCCCCTCGCCCGATCCTTCCCCGCCCGTCCCCCTCCCGCCCGGTCCTTCCCCTCCCGTCCCCCCCCCCTGCCCGGTCCTTCCCCTCCCGTCCCCCCCCCCTTGCTGCCCCCCCCCCCCCGCCCGTGCCCCCCCCTGCTGGCCGCCCCTGCTGGCCACCCCCCCTGGACGGATGGACAGAGGGACGACAGGGACGGATGACGGGACGGGCGGATTCAGGGGGAGCTTCATTTAACATCCAGCCTTCTTTTACTATATATATAAGAATGAGAAGCTTCATTCAACTTTATCATCCATGTGGCACACGTAGGTAGTTAATAATGTGAGCAGCTCCTGTGAAGAAAGCTTACTAGAGTGTGAACGCCGTGAGTTTGAGCTTCTTGGTTGCGTCCCTCTCTTGTGCGTGTTTTCGGTGTTGTTGCGGGAAGCTCGTACTTGGGACAAGAGTGTAGGAGCGATCCGGGTCTTGATGGTGTTGTTGCGGGAAGCTCGTGCGTCGGACAAGAGTGTTGGAGCGATCCGGAAGGAAGAACTATGAGCGGCAAGGCTGTGGCAAGAGCGGGCAAGTCCATCGATTGGGATCATCTGAGCAAGGTGGTGGTATCTGATGCGGGGAAGCGGGACCTGGCCGCGCTACGGCGAGCTTACGACGACGTTGTGGCCACTTTGAACGAGAAGTTCAGCGTGAAACCGAGCAGTATCAACTGGGAATTTTTTAAGCACAAGTTAGGGCCCTCGGTGGTGAACATCTTCCAGCAGTCTTACGGGGCCTTGGACAAGGAGGTGCCGGACTATCGAGACGATTTAACACCGGTGTATGAGACCAAGCACTGGGGGTTGTTGAACAAGGCGTTGGCAGAGGAGGAGGATTCCAAGAGGAAGACTGTGATGCTTGAGAAGGAGATCGACAACGTTCGGGAGCAGAAAGCGGCATTGAGCACAATTACGGTTGATGAATACTTTGCCAAACACCCGGAGGTGAAGGACAAGATTGATGATGAAATTAGGAACCACAATTGGGGTTACAAGGTGAGAAATCCTTTCTTCAGCCTTGAAGCCATTGCTTCGCTTCTTTGCATTTTGTTCTTTTTCGATTCCTTTTTTTCTTTGCCTCTGCAAGGCATTATTAGAGATCCTAACCAGCTTTTCTTGGTGAAACGATGAGACAAAATTTCAAGGCTACTAGGTTCTCGTGTCCAGCTTCCTGGCACACCATTGCTCTTACATTCAAAGATTCGGTTATGCCCTTTCCTCAGAGTTTCTTTTCTGCTTTCTCTGCTTCGTAGCTCTGCCATTAGTTCGTTTTACTTGAACTATTTGTTGATGGCAGATATCGGGATGAGGATTTGCACGTGAAGGCGCTCAGGAAGGATGCCTCAAATGCCAGTTGCTATTGCTCTTTAGAATCAAGGATTGGGGGTTGTGCACTTCAGAGTTCACTATTTTTCTTCATTTGTTGTCTTGCCATCATTTGCATCTTTTGCCAACATTCCAGAGAACCTAGATTTGTTTTTCATGGTAGGGTGAAGCAATAAACGACCCTAGATTCAGGGACCAAAGAAATATGTCACCCAAGTATTGTTTGAAGAAAGCCTGATTCCCTTTCCTTTCAGCCTTGTCAAGAAGGAAAATGGCCTCAAGTCCCAGGTTTTTTGGGCTATCACAGGATGAAATCTCATACATTCATGACTTTGTATGGCGGGGATGGGAAAGAGTCTCTGTGTGTATGTGTTATGGTGTTTTATGTTTCTTTGTCACTCCATTTTCAATGGGCTTACCCCTTTGTACTGCAATTTGCCAGCATCATTCCAGCAGGCTACTGCTTGATGTTGCATTTGCAACTGGGTGTGGCAGTACATCATGGTAGATGTTAATCATGTTGGCAACCATGTTGGTGGTTGGATCAGCAAGTTATCTAAATTGTGGGAGTATGGGGCTTCAGGTTCAGTGGGAAGGTTTGGGCAACCATAGCCCATTTTGCAAAGAGTCAGTCTGCCTGTGAAAAGGAGATGGGAGCCTAAAGTGTAAAGAGAATACCTATCACAAGTTTTTATTGCATCTTCATCCTCTCTCATTGCACGCTAATGTACTTGTCTCCAGCACATTGGTTTTATTTGAGTATTGTCCCCTCCTTCAGTTTCTATTAGATGTTGTTCTTGCAGTAACAAGAGTAGAGTACCCATTTGTCACAAGCCAATAAAGTCAATAGGAGAGTCTGGTGAAGCTAGTTGCTGTTGATTTGTCACACAAGTTTTGCCAACAATAGTAGTTGTAGGATATTGGTTGTAGATTCTTTCTTGGAAGTTTAGCTTACCATCAGAGTCTTTCTTCTACTTCTCTTTTTTCTGTTCTTGTTTGCTTCTCCCTGTTTTCCTGAGCTTTTGGTCTGCTCTTGGAATAAGTTTTGCCCTTGAATCACTTTCTATGTAGGTATGGAGTTGGTCCACAATAATCACCTTCACTCTGGTCATAAGTCTGATATTCAACTCAATCATCCTGGAGACATGTACTCCTTTTATGCTACCCCCTTGTTTCCAACTTATATAGCAATTTCACAGTGAGCATTGCTTTCAAAAACTGATGAAGTGTCACATTGTCTATATTCGATAGGCATTCCTCCAAGGTGGTCCCACTGTGTGAAGTGACGGAGACAGGACAAAGCCCAAGGTGTCACAAAGTCTGGTGGGACTCCTGAGGTAAAAGACCTCATCCTTCATGAAGACAAGAGTAGGGCTTCTTTGCACATGGGTTGCAATACAGGTTTAGGTTTTACCAGGAAAATAAATGATAGTTAAAGATAAAAGGATAAGATGCTGCATCAAATTCCCCTCTCATAGTTTCCCTGGACTCTAAATTTCACTAATTGATTTCTAGTGATTCCATGTTGGATGCCTGTGCTGTGAGTAGCAAACTCAGTAGCACGCTCCTCCTGTGGTTGATAGTTCTCTTATGTAAGATTCCAGTATGGATCTAGACTAGACATTTCTGCATTATTACTCCAGTATAGATCTTTGTTGGCAGATCATTGATTTTCTTCAGACAAATCCTGCTACAGTTCAGGGTTTATGATAATTTTTTTGGTTTAGTGCATGGCTGCTTGTATTGTTAATGCTCTGAAGCTTTCTATGCACATCAATCATATTGTCAATTATAGTCTTGTGAATGCCTGAATAACTTGTTATGTGTTTGCAAGTGCATAATCATCTGTAATTGATCTAAAATTGACAGAAAATGGTGAACTGCACAGTTGCACAAAGTGCAAGTTACTATGACGCTGCTAGGATTGAATATTCCATTCCAATAATTCTGACAGCAAATTTAAGCCAATAATTTCAAGATATCATGTTACGAGGCGCCAAATTGTCAAACAATTTCAACTTAAACTAGGTTTATACTATATATAATGCACATTTGAAAGGACTTGGGGTCTTTGGAGGGTTGGTGGGGTGAATGCCTTTAGTTTGTGGTCAGAGGGATGAATAACACATTAGACATCACGAGCTGATGGAGTTTATCTTAGATTTGGAACTACTTGATGAAAATATACACCCTGAACCTGCAAAGCCATCAAGGGTTTATGGGGATGAGGTTAACCTTGTTTTCCAGTGCCACAAAATGCAATAGCCGTAGAGTTATCGTTAAAGCCGTCCATGTCTTTGGTCCCTAGTTTGGCCCTTTGATCCCTGTTTCATCCTCAATATGAGTTTAGCTGTAAGTTTGGCAAACTGGGCGCCATTTAATGAAACTGCAGACCCTATCAGTTCACAGTATTTGCAGGATTCTATTTGGACAAGACAACAGGACATGATTGAATATGGGCAGCAGTGATGGTGCAGGTAAGGCAAATACAAGATGGGGGTGAAACTCCTGTGGGGATAAAGTTAGGTGAGATAGTAGAATTATCCGTAAAGTCACCCTGTCTTCACCCTGTCTTTGGGCCTGCTTTCACCCCCTATACTCTCTTTCAGTGGTATCCCCAAAGTAATGAAATTTTATTAAACCTCGGTATCATTTAATGCACAAGGTTCGAGAGTAATTATAGTAAGTGTAAAGGTAGGAACAGTGAAAATATATGTAGCAGCAGGGGGGACCGCTCAGGAAAAATGAAAGACTCCTAAAACTCAGTTTCCCACCAAAATTGGTGGAAAAACTGGTTTGGGTCCCAATTATTTTGTTTTGTAAAATTTTCATTCCCAGTTTCATGTTTAATACCCTATTATGCTGAAACTGGCCGTTCTCGCCCCCTAATTGCGAGACATTATGGATAACTCTAGTTTGGTCCCCTTTTATGTTTTCCTGTGCACTGTATTCAACCTGGCTTATGAGTTTGTCCCATTTTTGGCAAAACTGGGGCCCAGCACCACCAGTTTGGCCTACATTGCGGATAACTCTAATGCTTTTACAATTCTCTGCCATTCCAAATGCGAGTATTACCCCCACAATCACACACAATATCAAGACCACTTTTGAATCCTTGCAAAGACACATGGAATGACTGATCCAATAAACATACTTCAAATTGTCTACAAAATGTCCTGATAACATTATTTGGTCCATTGTTGTGATTGGTGTGATGAAACCATTCTGTGTTTCTTTCATC